>OW028638.1:1203044-1803316 GCA_932294325.1 Allophyes oxyacanthae
ACGAGAGCCTCATAAGATGTTGGTCGAGGCTCTTGGCTATTAAGCCATTGGCCGTAACGACGATCGGCACTATGACTGCTGAGTCCACATCCCACATGTCGACAACCTCGTGAGCCAAGTCAAGATATTTAATTTGTTTATCTTTCTCGGCTTTCTTCGTATTATTTATTATTATTAACCAAGTTACATTTACAATATACTACAATAGGTCAATTCGAACTTTTTCCCGAATTCGAGGCTCTTGGAATTGCTCGAGAATTGCCACTAGGCCAGCGTGGTGTACTTAATACACCACGCTGGCCTGTACGATGCCACATTACGCTGTAGTAGTATTAGGCCTTAGGGCGTAACCTTTCTCAGCCTGAGAAGAGGCCCGTGCCCAGCAGTGGGACAGCAATGGGCTGGATAATTAGCTACTAAGATCACGAATTGATAACCCTTTCTCTCAATCATGAAGTCCGTGATATAAAAATATTAATAATTCTGTTTTCTTCTACCAACAGATTAGCGTAAGGGTTATAGGTCACAGAAGGCATAAATAGTGATACCTAATTATCTTGGCACAACTTACATAATCACACACACCAATACACCATCAATACACACACATCAATACACCATCCTGAACATGATTGTAAATAGGCTGGACTGTAGATACGTGAGTCGTGGTTGCGCCATCTCTCACGGGATGAAGCAGCAGTGATTCGGAGGTATTCCACGAATAGCACCGATCTGAACGGCACCAAAACGAATAGCACCAACGCTATTCCACGAACGGTACCGATCCAAATTTTGGTTTGGTGCGGTTCGTGGAATAGTAAAATAATATTAATTTTATTCCACGAAGGGCACCAACGTAAAATTTTCTTCTAGTGATGGGAACTATTAAACTAACTAACTACAGTCCTCGAGATTTAAAAAGCCACTTTTGACATATATCATTTGAGTTAATTTGGGATGTGAAGCGTATAAATCGGTTACCAAAAATATCGATTTTTATAATAAATCGATTTAAAATTCTAAGAGTATATAATCGTTTAAAACTATGAATAAAAAATCGAGAAATTCATCTGATAAGCAATTTATTAATGTAGTAGGCATCGAATTTTATATGAAATCGCATTTCTGTAGGTACCTTCATAGAATAATATAACATATCCATAATTTTATGCCAAAATTATTTATCCACTTGTACCGGTAATAATGGTCCACCAGTTATTGATTCACTTTCGAAGTACTCACATAGTTTCCAAACCAAGTTGTTAGAATCCATGTACCTATAGTAAGCCAAGTCAACTTAAAAGCGGGAACAGTCCAAAATCAAGGCCAGATCACAAAAACAGAGGTATCCGAGAAATACTCGTTGAGAGAACGAACAATGGCTACGTTCAGTAATTCATTTTTCGGTGCGAAAGTCACTCGGGCGAATGTCGCTCGCTCATCGGGAATAATTGAACGGCTTCGAGCAATCCACAACTGCGTTACGCGAGTGACCAATCGAACGACTTCAAAATATCTGCTGTATCCTATGACTACAGTCATTGGTCGGTTGACAGCAGTGCGACCGAGTGCGACTTTCACCCTCCTATTTCACGGAGTGACCGGAGCGATCGTCCGACGACGCTCGCTCAAATAACTGAACGGTTTAGTGTGATCGCCCGCGTCGTCGAGCGTCGTCCGGCGTAATAACTGAACACACCCATTTAGTTGGAAAAATCGCGAAAAACTGCACAGATGTCATTGTCATTACTGCCAGTGTCAAGCAAATTGTGATCATAGAGAAATCAAATTAATTATAATAATATAATGGGTGTGTTCAGTAATTACGCCCGACGACGCTCGACGACGCGGGCGATCACACTAAACCGTTCAGTTATTTGAGCGAGCGTCGTCGGACGATCGCTCTGGTCACTCCGTGAATTAGTAGGGTGAAAGTCGCACTCGGTCGCACTGCTAACAACCGACCAATGACTGTAGTCATAGGATACAGCAGCAGATAATTTGAGATCGTTCGATTGGTCCGAATTGGTCACTCGCGTAACGCAGTTATTGATCGTTCAATTATTCCCGATGAGCGAGCGACATTCGCCCGAGTGACTTTCGCACCGAAAACTGAATTACTGAACGTAGCCAATGTACGCGTCATACAGCCTTTAAAGAGTTTAATAGCTACGTAATTTTATACTGATATTTCAAACGATTTTAACGATTCTAGTGATCACATCCCTTTATTTAAAAAATAATTGATTGAGAACGTAACCATTTTTATGATATTTCGGTAGTACATAAACATGCATTTTAAAAATATTTCGATGCTATAACAATACTTATGAAATTATATACCATGCTAATTTATACGTATCTCAAAAAATTATAATAATTTCATAATTATTATCAAGTGTATATTCAAAATGGTTTTTATTCACAGCCTATAGTAACATTGTCAAGTTACATGCTATCGTTCTTTAAATCTGTCAAAAGGGACTTCTTAGATCTCGAGGAGTATATATAAAAAATAGTTCCCATCACTAGAAGAAAAGGATCGGTGCCGTTCGTGGAATAGCGTTGGTGCTATTCGTTTTAGTGCCGTTCAGATCGGTGCTATTCGTGGAATACCTCGTGATTCGCCTATCCGTTTGTCGTTGTGTTGTGATTTATAATGATATACTAACATAGATATAGAATCTTTGATACTTGAACAAAGATTTATAAATAATAAAATAATCGAAAAAAAGAAAGAAACATTTCTTTCTACCTTTCAATCACAGCCAGAGTCCTCATAAGATTTTCTAAGTTGTTCTTGGACTCAAAGTGTACGGTTCCAAATAGTAGGTCCTATGGAAAAGAACCGACAAGAAACTCCATGGAAACTCAGGATAATATTTATTTTATGTAGTGCGCATAATTTGTAGAGTGATTCAGTCTCTGTTCCTAAATGCAACCTCAGTATTGGGATACACTTTACAACAAAACGAAAATTGGATTTAGTATGGCGGACACGCATGATTTACTAGCGCAAGCAATACAAAATCATTATTTTTTTGGAGTGAATTTTAGTACTGCGGTTGCATTTGGGAACAGAGACTGAATCACTCTGCAAATGAGCACTACATAAAAAAGAAAATGTGTGCTGGGACACATAGTAGAAGTGAAACTTCAACGGACAATATATCGTCTAGGGTCATCCATGCGCCTGTAACGCTTTTTCGTGACAGAAAAATCCTAATACCCCGTCTATACAGAAGTTTCACTTCAAAAATATCCTGTATAACGTTCTTGATTATTACAATCCAAGATTAACAGTATGGACAGTGTGAACTTTTAGAATTCATGTGCGGATCAGAATTTGATTATCACTTGCGATAACGGTGAAGGAAAACATCGTGAGGAAACCTGCACACCTGAGAGGACCTCATAAAGTTCTCGATGGTGTGTGTAGTCCGCCCGCACCAGGCCAGCGTGCTGGACTAAGGCCTAACCCTTCTCATTCTGAGAAGAGGCCCGTGGCCAGCAGTGGGACTATTATGGGCTGGATTTATTTAGTTTTTTTTTTTTTATTCAGTTTAAAGGATAGGTTACACGAAAAAAATCGCGTATCACTTGTTTCTTTAGTAACTTAATAATAATATAGTAGTCAAAATAGTTATAATAATAATAAAGTATTTTCACGTACTATATTGCTCTATTATTAAGTACGTTTGCCCGAAATAACGTACAATACTTTATTGTGAAGTACGGATGTCACGTAGGGTTGCCAGATACAGGCTTATCATTCCCGGGACAATTCTAGGGTAAGTAGTCGGGCTGTAGTAAATTATATGAAAATAAATAGGTATTTTTTACTTGTTGTATTTTTTAAAGGGAAACGAAATTTGCAAGTTATTTTCAAATATTAACTCTTATTTCAGGTTAAAGTTATCTACCTACCTACATATTACGTAGTACTGGCAACTCTAGGTAAACTCGTAACCACAGAACACAGAAAAGAGGTTTTCTATGTTCTGTGCTCGTAACTTTGTGAAAAAAAACTATTAGATTTTCGAAATCCGGGACAGTAAAGTTTAATTACTGGACACGGGCAGGAACGCAAAATTCCGGTACATTCCCGGATTTCCCGGCTATCTAGCAAGCCTAGTGTCAACCCTACACTTCACCTACAAAGGTTATCAAACTTCCAAGATTAGGCACTATTTATGCCTTTCATAATCTTTGACACAAGTTAATCGTAATACGAGAAAAACAAGTGATTATCACTAAGTCAACTAGGGTTAAACACAGTTATAGTAATTGTGAGATTAGCCTAGTATTATCTCTATACCTACACGTAAGATTAAGTCATGTAATCAATATTTAGGCCTACCGCAGACGACCGATTTTTTTTGTGATCTAGTGCGCAAGAATAGTACCTATCTAGCAGTGGGTGACAGTTTTAAAAGGGGAAGCCGTCCCGAAAATGCCCTCTAAAAATTTCTGCAATTAATGCTGCAAGACAAAAATCCATACCGTCTTCTCTTGTAATCTGTATATAGTTATGTTTAGAAGAGCTCGACCTAACTGAATAACAAGCCATATTATGTTGGTTTAAGCACTAACCTATTGTTAAAGGGAAGCCGATGGGAATCGGGTTGTATGGACTCTTCGCCACTGCTACCTGGGTGAATTCACATCTACACGCGCAGAACGCACCGCCATGCGCCATAGGCGTATCTATCCGCATCGAATGCGTTGTACACGCCAAACAATCAGTACAGCCCAGAATTTTTGGGGCAAAATGCGAATGACGTCAACTGAATCTACCCGTCCTCGTCGTACGCGACGAATCTGATGATGTCATTCATAAATACCTGTTACTGTTAGCCTGCATCATCCCACTGCTGGGCAAAGGCCTCCCCCCCTGATTTCCAGGCTTTTCGGTCTAGAGCCAGTGTGAACCATTCGTGTTTTATCAAGTTCGTCCCGCCATCTTTTTCGTGGTCTGCCGCGTCGCCTTCTCGCCATATCAGGGCTCCACTTAGTGGTTACCTTGGCCCGCAGCTCATCAGACATGCAGACATGGCCAGCCCAATCCCACTTCAATTTTGCAGCCTTATGAGCTACGTCAGTAATTTGTGTTTTGGAGCATTGTAGTGTAGTGTAGGGTGTATCTATCGTATTTTATTGAATTGCAGCGCGTACGCCGCGGTTAGGTGCGTGCGGTTGCATATAACTTCATACAGAGAATACTATAACCTAACCGTCAAAAAGCTCCGACTCCAACTAAAAAAGAGCTGTAACTTTTGAACAGATTTTCATGAAACATACTCGTAGATAAGATGGTACCCGATTAAACTAGCTTTCAATTAAAAACTGCATTGAAATCGATCCATCCATTTAGGAGCTACGATGCCACAGACAGATCCACATATAATAATTTTTTTAATATCGCCGGAAGGTGGACACGACATTACGTAATTACGTCATACGCCACGGACGTCGGTCATCGATGAAAACCAGCGTCATTGGTGTTGCCAATAACAACAAGCTGATCGATGCCCATTTTCTTGCACATGAGGGACACACACTTCCATGCTTTATTTTTCATTGTTTTTATTTTATGTAATTTTCTGGTTTTTTTATTTTTTATGTTTGTTATGTGTGCATGCTCGGTGTCCTGTGTGCAAAAAATAAATTGATTTTCTATCTTTCATATACACAGATCCACAGATACATACTACAAACTTATAACACCCGTCTGTTTTGTCGGGGGGTTAAAAATTCTATTCATGAGCCGCGTGCGACGCGTGTGGCGCGTGTGGGTGTACGCTTACCCGTTCACAGCTTGCATAGCATGCTACTATGAAATTGAGCCGGTAATCTCATGTTATAACACGCATTGACGCTTCAATGAAATCGGTAATAATCGGTTTTGCTATAATTACCGGCAGTTTTGTTTTTCAGCCACACTTGTACTCGGTGCAAATTTTAGAAAGTGGCGGTACAAGTACTTGGCTATGTAATCAACAGTTAAGCTACTACTTTAATACTCAATATTTATTGCGGTCCACAATGTAATTTACTTAGGTGGTAAAATAACAATTATTTTGATCATTATGGACCCGTCGGGCACAGCAGTGTAAGAGAGAGGAAGCAATATGTGTATATAATTATACAATACAATAACTTTATTTGTTTGAATATGGTCATATACAGGTCTTATAATATAAAATATAGTAACAACATATTTGGCCATTTAGGGCGTGCAAATTATACAATTGACATAGGTACATTGAAATTCGTTATTAAACATTATCGGAATAATTCAGAATGTCAAAAAGGAATATAAATCAGAAGTTAATTAATTATACAGATAAACTTGAGGATTATTATGGTAATTATATTATTTAAATTAACACTACACTTAACATTATACTTGTAAGTATTATAAAATGTACAAAAATATATATTTTATTCTATTATATTGTTTTTTATTAGATTTATATATCTATTATATTTATATATCTACTTTATTACTACATTTGTCGGGTTTCGGCAAAAGTCGCGTGGTCGCGAAATTCGGAATTTGTCTTTACGATCATTAAAGCTAGGGCTACACTTATAGAATCGAAAAAAATGTTGGTTATATACATATTTCGTGCATATATGCGAATGTTGAGAGGGATGTGTGGTGTAACAAGATTGGACAGAATCAATGAGTATATTAGAGGAAGTATGAAAGTGGCACCAGTTACAGAAAAGCTGCAAAGTACCCGATTGTCGTGGTATGGACATGTAATGCGGAGAGATGAGAATCATGTTATAAGAAGAGTTGTAAGTATGAATGTTGATGGCTATCAGAGAGGAGGCAGACCAAAGAAAAGATGGATGGACTGTCTGAAACATGACACGAATGTGAAGGAAGTAAATCTGGATATGACGTCTGATAGAGATGAATGGAAGAAAAAGACATATTGCGCCGACCCCAAGTAAAATGGGATAAGGACAGGAGAATGATGTGTATGTGTGTCTTATCCCAATAGTACAATTAAAATTACAAAACTGCAATACCTACTCGACCCAAAAGTATGGGGGCCAGCTGATTATTTTGTTGCGATTACGATGTTGGTCCCATAGACAAAGTTGTTCAGTTTGATGGACCCTTAAATATGTGTACGTATTTCTGATACAGGTTGTAGAGGAAGTAGAAGCTAATAAGGCCAATCTTCCTTTCAAAACTGTGGCCAATAAAGTCAATGACATTTTACAAATAGACGCGTTGCCCGCGCTCTATATTGGTAAGATAAATGCAAGGTAAATGCCCTGCACCGACTGAGAGATCACATGCAGCAGCTAATACCACGTAACTAAACGTCTATATTCATCTTTTTCTAACAACCGACATGGCGTATGGTGGCTTTCATTTTCTTTCCCTTTCTTCGCGCACTGTATACTTATATGTAGGTTTACGCCATTTTGTAGTGCATTAATGTTGGTGTATGGCCCGTCTATTTGTAAAATGTCATTGCAATAAAGTGGCGTTTGTGTTGCTCTTATCAGAACATAGGTAACATACACATTTTTTATTTCGTAGAATCTATCGATAAATCTAATCGTATTTATTTATCTTGTGATAACGCTCGTCTGTGGGTAATGTGCCTCAGGTAAATAGGTACATAAAATGACATAATAATTAATTACTTCATATAATTGAGGTTCAGGGCCGAGCACCTATCAGTATCACGGAGTACGATCATAACATTTTTATTTATAGTGTTGTAAAAGAGAGAAAGAAAGAAAAATAATTTATTTGTTTGCAAAAATAAGGCACCACATGCAATAATAATAAACTAGAGGTCGCCCAGTAGTCGAAATTCGACCGTAATTTTAGCTTTCTGCACTCCTTCTCCATATAAACTTTAACTATGCCAAATCTCACACTCCTCCGTGCGCGCAATATGCTTAAATACTACAAAGCTTTCCCATCACGTAAGTATTAAAATATAAGTATACTAATTTTAGTGACCATGACAGTTTAAAAACTTATATTAAAATATAGTAAAAAAAAAAAAAAATTTTTTTTTTTTTTTTTCGCTATCGGATGTTAAGTGTACATAGCTTTATAATTTCGCGGAATTAGGTTTCTGCTACACTGTTCCTCAAATCATAGTTCGAAACAAAAATTACTGAGCTCAATTATTAATTGTTTAAAATACGTGTTGTTTTGACGACACGGTTGGCGCAGTGGCTAAGCGATTAGCTTTCTGCGCTACGTGCCGCGGGTTCGATCAACACGGAACAAATATTTGTATGATCTACAGATAGTTGTTTCGGGTCTGGTTGTGTGTGCATGTGACATATATGTTTGTAAACTGTACCCTCGATACAGGAGAAATCCTAGTGAGGGGCAACGTCTTTAAAAGAAAAGAAAAAAAATAATTAAATTCAGTATTAAGGCCTTGACATTTGAATTTTAAATATGGAATCCCGATAACAAGTTCGTTGACACTGATAAGTTATCATATCACGTTATTTTACATTAGTAATGTAATTAAAATTTGTCATTATTAATTATTATTTGGAGATAAAAATCAATGTGTCAGTTTATTATGACAACTACAGATAATTATGATTAAGTTAAAACAATAAACATTTATTTATTAATAAATTCGGCTGTCATGCAAAATGTGTTATTTAATATCTCAGGCATTCGGATGTACGGAAGTCATAGAACTAGTTTAACCTTCTAAATCCGGTTTATACTTTAGTTCCGCGGAAGTCAAATGTCATTTACTACCGTCATACCAACATAAGCGAGTTTCCATCGGCTAATTCCGCCACAGCCGAGTTTGGCCGATTGAAATGCGAGTGTGTCCGCTGAACACGCGAGGCGGTATGCTTGGCAGGTCGAAACCGTAATTAATTTACACTATGACTGAAAGTTGACCGAACTGATATTATATTATGAATTGACAAAAAAATCGGTATTCATTTCCTCTTAAAGTTAAGTCTGATTTCAGTATGATTTGAAGTCTTTTAAATCTCATTTTTGATGTTTATGTATGGACGAGAATAACAATTTTATTAACTGTGTCGATTCAAAATGTTAACAGAATACAGATTTGGGTTCATCAACTTTCGACCTCATTACAATATAACTTCACGTTTGTCGTTGTTTGTTAGTGTAGGAGGGTTTACATAATCTAAGGTGTAGGAGAATACCATTTGTGACATTTATGCTTTGACATTTATACTCAATGCATTTATGACATTAGTTACACCAGATCAGAACGAGGTCGAAACTATATATTGAACATTTTTAATTACGAGAATTGGTCTTCAAGACCGATATAAATTGAAGAAAAAAAAGAAAGAAAACGTTTATTAGAAATCACATATTCACATTGTAACCGACACCAAAATATAAAAAAAAAACTTATTAGATTAATATAACAACAATTAAAATTAATAATAATAGTTTTAATTGGGTGTCAATATGAGCAACGACAATTGATTTTTAAACGATTTTGAGAAAGTTTTCCGGGCTCTTCGCCAACCAGTAGGCTAATTCACGTAACTAAAGTAGTGCAGTTGCCGCGCAGTTGTAATAAAATATTGATCAAAATAACACATTTGGTAATCTTCTGCTTCTTCTTTCGTTATGGCAATTGAGCCGATGTCGACTATTCTGCCATTTGGTAACCTCTGAGCTTCAGTGAGATACGCTCGCGTCAAGTTCCAGCGTCACTGCAATACGATCGGCGCGTCTTAGAATTACGTGAATTAGCCCTCTGAGCGTCGAACCTAGTCGATGCGTATTAAACAAGATTGGTAAAAGAAATTTACCCGAAGTCCTCCGATGACTGATAAGCCAGCATTACTATTTACCATGTGGCGACCTGTTAAACCCTTTATCGCCACGCCACCAACGCATGTCGACCAGACGTGCGTATCTTATCAAGCGGAAAAAATTGGGCAGACATTTATTTTTCGTTATCTGTGTAATTCCGTTTTTATAGTGTGATTGGGGAAGGTCATTTCCGATTTGGGAGGCGCAGTTAAACAGGATCATTATGAGTGAAGGAAAGAAAGAAGAAAGAAATAGATTTAGTCAGCGCGGACAAAGTAACAACGCAATGGAGAAAAATAAATGATAATAAAAAAATTAAACAACAAACCAAACACGTAAGGGGTAATGGACGGCCCATAAATCACGTGATGTTTTTTTTAGCAATTTTATCCCCCCCCCCCATGCCCTCGCGACCTCAGAGAAGGTTGGTCAAAGAGTATAGTAAGTAATATATCGTAGTTGATCCTTATCTCAAGAGATCTGTTTCCCAGCACACAAATAATTATCATAATGAAGATTTTTTTATTTTTTTTATGGTAAAGATAAATTTAAGATAAGATAAAGATGAAGATTTTAAGTATAAACTTAAGCTTTTATTTATTTATTTAATGCTTTATGCACAGGTAAAAATAACACTACACAAAGGCGGACTTAATGCCATAGGCATTGTCTGTCAGTCTACCTTAGGGTGATGCAGAGACAAACATGGTGGGTGCAACGTAAAATAAACGAAAATTGGAAAGAAAAATAAAATTCAAGATCAAGTAATAAATACATAGATACATACATAATTATATTATTATAAACCATAAAAGAAAACATACATATTGATATACTGCGTCAAAATACACAAAAATACGAAGTAGTGAAAAACGAATCCAGCAAGTCATCGCTGGGCCAATTCTGCCAACTTCCCACGAATGTGATCACGCGCCTTCACTTTAAAAGAAAGCCGACTGGTTGCCATCCTGATGTTCAGCGGGAGCGCATTCCAAAGGAGGATAGACTGGACAGAAAAGGACGAGTGTATGAAATCAGTGCGGTGAGAGGGACATTGTAGAAGACGATTATGGGTGGAGCGAAGATTTAAATTGTGAGCAGTACATAAATATTGAAAATGAGAAGCTTTTCTGTCCTGATAATATTTTTTCACTTGACAATAAAATTAATCGTAATATTATTAAACATTTACTATCGGTTATATCAATAATTCATTGATAAGAAATGTCGTAAAATGATTACAAAGAAATACCGATTACTCACGCGCACACATTACAACAGTATCGTTTTGTAAAATTTATAATAAAATTTATTACGCATGCTTTATACGTCATAAGTATTTCGTATACGAATTTACGTAAGTGTGACGAAAAGGCTACTTAAGGGTGTGTCAGAAACGAGTATTGTACCTACTCTACACGAGGCATGGTGTGCCTCGCTGCCAGAAACACTAATAACGTTTAATAAACTAAACTTTAAAAAAGTAAAAACCGACTTCAAAAATCTAAAAAGTATAAAATAATTTTTAAAATCGGTTTGCAATTGACGGAGTAATCGCGTAATAAACATACAGATGAATTGAGAGCCTCCTCCTTTTTTGCAGTCGGTTAAAAATAACTAAAGACAGCTAATAGTATTCTAAAAAGGTATGTCATTTGTCACAGACAATCTAGCTTTAGTTTCATCAAGAGAAATGTTTGTCATCTAAAAAGAGTAGAGAGATCCGAGGTAGAATCTATTTGACTTTTCTCGAGGCGTGGCTTTCCTCGTCATTGTGCTCGTCGCAGAAAGAGTAGCGTATCGCGCCTTGCGTAATTTTTATGTAGTCTATCTTCAGACTCGACGCAGATGTATTTGGTGCATTCGACTTAGTATGCCCGGGACACGCATAATATACTAGCGCAAGTCATACAAAATAATAAAAATATTTTGTTTAGGAGTGAATTTTAGTACTGCGGTTGCATTTGGGAACGGACACTGAATCACTCTGCCTACATAAAAAAATATCCTGAATAATAATGGAATGTTCTATAAATAATATAGATATATATGATATGATATAGATAATTATATATATATGTTATAGGTATATATATAATTCAGGATGCTGATGGGGCTGCCGAGATATTGCAGCGCCTCCGGAATGTTCGCTGAGGCGAGAACTGATGGATTCCATGCCATCATGCGCAAAAGGTGCGCCTCCCTACTGCGTAGGGTGCGCGACAGTCCTAACAGCATTCTGTGCACTATAGCAGACAGGTGGGATAGCCCCATACTGGAACATTGGATACGCCTGCATACCACAGCGGCGTAGTTGTATTTTGTGTTGTTCTAGCGTAAGTACTAAGATAAGTTTGTGTTTAAGTGTTTGTATACTAACAAAATATGGATCTGTATTATCTGAAAAATAAATCATTATTATTATTATTATAAAAATTCAGATAATAATCCCAAAAAAGCGAATACCTACGCACTATAGTATAAAAAATATCCTGTATATTTCAAAGCGTGATTCTAACTATTTTTGGCGCGATTGCAGTCGTCAATGAGGTGTGATACTTCCCTCTGCCAAAAACTTGTCCTCGGAGCACGAGTCCTAATACATATATCATTGAGTTGACGCTTCCTAAGTGTTATTGCCACTAGCAAACATCACACCATATAGATAACTCATTGATAAATTATGTCTGTTATAAAACTTTATTAATATTGCTTTGTGAAACAGTCTCCATAGATAGTTTGACGTTTATTATCGTAAATAATGTTGTGGGAAACTCGTGTATGTTTATTTTGACTTTACACGAGGCATTGATCACTTCGAAAACGAAAAAAAAAGGCATATTGTTGTTGAGATTTGCGAGGCATGCCTCGTTTTGAGTAACAAATACATACATAAATAACCTAATCGTCAAAAACCTTCGACTCTAACTAGAAAAAGAGCTGCAAATTTTGATCAGCTGAACAGATTTTCATGACACATAGCTGAGATGATACCCGATTAAACTAGCTTTGAATTTAAAAAACTGCATTGAAATCGGTTCATCAATTTGGAGCTAAGATGCCACAGACAGGTACACAGAACACTTATCAACACTTATATTTTTTGTCGGGGGTTAAAAATGTATTAATTTGTGCATCTTACTCTAGACGAGGCACTGTTTTGTCAGACATAATTAACCTGCGACCCAACGATTGAACGCACAGATGTCGAGTTTATATGTTATATTAAAATTAGACCAGATTACACATACAGATAAATTGATTGTTTATGTCTGCGCTGTGCCAGCCTTGTGAGATTCACGTGATAGGCTGATGACACTTGCTTTTGTAAACAACGATTGTGTCTGATATGGCGGGGTCTGCTTGCAGTGTGCCAGCCTTACCGCCGAATATTGAAACAACTCAATTTTACTGCTTTGCTTGCTTTGCTCGACATCCGTATGTCATAACCGGGATCCAGCAGAATATCAGCGTCAGGTGTCATAGCCTGGCACATGCTGAGCTGGACACCCATTTGCTACAGCTCGGGAACCACACTGAATAGGTGTTTTTTTTTAAAACATTGCCCCTCACTAGGATTTCTCCTGTATCGAGGGTACAGTTTACAAACATACATGTCACATGCACACACCCAGACCCGAAACAACTATTTGTAGATCATACAAACATTTGTTCCGTGCGGGGATCGAACCCGCGGCAAGTAGCGCAGAAAGCTAATCGCTTAGCCACTGCGCCAACCGTGTCGTGATGCGCAGTCGGTGCAGTATACCCACATATTTTTTATTCTTTTAAATTATAATTTTTTCTACTCAATTTTACATTGTTGCCGTCCTAAGAAAAATGTCTTCTCTGTCTATGCACCTGTCCTCTTCTTATTACCTATATCTATCATTCTAGTGTCTTGTTTTTATGGCAAATAAATATTTTTTCTTTACTTCATTTCTTGAGGAACAGCCATGAGAAATATTGCCATGCATTAAAGTGATATTGAACTATAAGAACGCACGCACATTTAATGTGATTCCCAACCAAAAATAGACTGGCCTATTTTTCCGCTGATATGTAACCGTCTTGAAGATTACATCAGATCTATCGGTAACAGTCGAAACCTGATACTAAATTACATCATACATTAAACGTGTGGATGTAATCTCGCGTCTGTATTCCTAGAAATTTTATTTTATTTTTTTTATTTTTTTTTGTTTTTCATTTTTTTTATTTTTTTTTAAACGTAAATAAATAATATATGGCAGAAACCTGATAGTTATACGGCTTCATATCAAGCGCGCTCTACACTCGCGGTGCGAATGACCGCGAAAGCCATGAAACGCAAGGTTTCGCGCCCTCGAATTAAAGAAGAAAAAAGAAAATTCATTTATTTGCCACAAAAACAAGACACACTGGAATGACAGATACAGGGAATTCGCGCTTCGCACCGTCGCGTTCCCCGATCCGTATCGGGTTTTTGTCCCGCGGCAAAGGGATCACGCTTATAGTCCGCGCGGAACTAGCTGGCCGCGCCTTAGGTATGTAAGCGTTGAGACGGAGGGGCGGGGGCGCTTGCTGTCATTACACAGTACCGCGCCGTCAACACTAAAAAAAAATAAAGAAAGAAAAAACATTTATTCAGCACAGACATATTGACAACATAAGAGAGAGAAGATTTAAGATAAAAAAAAACAATATAAAAAAATGAAAAATAACTCACTTCAAAAGTTGACAAATAATAAATATATAAATAGGTATATAGGTATGCTGTCAGGTATGCCCATGCCGAAAGGGTAGCCAGCTCAGCATTTGCTGGGCGCAGAGAGCCCAACGCTGATTTTCAGTTGGCAGTTGGCACCCCTAGGCCACTAGGCAACCCGCCGCATATATTGCATGTGAACGTGAACGCTAGACGGCACGGAAAACTCATGGTAGAGGTACAGGTGATGCCAAAAAACGCTACATGAAGCCCAATTCTCGTAATTAATTTACACTATGGCTGAAAGTTGACCAAACTGAAATTATATTATGAATTGACAAAAAATCGGTATTCTACTCCTCTTAAAATTCAATCCGATGTCAGTGTGATTTGAATTCAATCTTCTTACAGACTCATTTCAATCTCATTTTTGACGTTAATGTATGGACAAGAATATAAATTTTATTATCCGTGTCGGTTCAAAATGTTAGCAGAATACCGATTTGCCTTTAATCAACTTTCGACCTCATTACAATATAATTTCACGTTTGACGTTGTTTGTTAGGGAGGAGAATACCATTTGTAACATTTATGACATTGGTAGTAGATCGGAAATTCGGAACTATATTTTGAACATTTTTAATTTCGAGAATTGGGCCTTATATTTGTTTTCCTGTTAGCAGCGAGCGACGTAATTATTTTTCCTCTTCAAAGTGATGATTATGTATAACATAATATGTGTAATGCTTTATGCAAAACGCGTCATAGGTCGACGTATATTTCGTAAAAAGTAAACGTCCATGAAATTTGTATTCTTATGCATATTTCTGTCAAGAACATTGTGGCGGTGTCTATGGCAACACTGATATATTCATTCCGCGTCATTCTCACTGTTAGTTTTGAACAGACTTAAAAAAAAGGAGGAGGTTCTCAATTCGACAGTTTTTTTTTTGTATATTTTTTACGCGTTTACTCCGCCAATAGCAGACCGATTTAGAAAATTCTTTTTTGGTTGAAAGGGTATTCTCTCGAAGTGGTCCCATTTAAATTTGGTGAAGATCTGATGAAGACCTTCGGAGATAGACAATGGAACTCTGGAATGAATAACAGCATATCACTCGCGATTGCTGTAATCGCATGTTTATGTCATGTATTGTTTATGCCACTCAAAATAGAAAAAAAAAAGCCTTCTTAAAATTAAAAAGTATTAAATAATATTCTAAATATAAAACTTAACAGCTTCTGAAGTCGGGGCCTTTAATTCCTCAATGCACCTAGCTTGGCAGTGGCACCGACTTCAGAAACTGATAAGTTTTTTAAGAAAATTATTTTAAACTTTTTAGTTTTTTGAAGTCGGTTTTTACTTTTTTATAAAAGTTTATTTTTTAACCCCCGACAAAAAAGAGGCGTGAAAAGTTCCTGCGACACGATGACGAGTACAATGACTAATTTGGTGTTTCTGGCAACGAGGCTGACCACGCCTCGGAAAAAGCAATTCGCAACAAAAATACACGAACACATCCACATACGTCAGAGAAATATGCCTTTTATTTTGTTTAGTAAACAAGCGTCTTCCTTTGACGTATGCAGTGCAAATAGGGTTGCCAACCGTACTATATTATATAGTATTGTACTATATTTCGAGTCCGTGTACTATACAGGGTGTAAGGGACATCGTCACGAAAACTGATACCATGGATTCAGTACATGAACGTATACGTATAATACTTTCATATTTAATAGAATAGAATAGATCTTTATTTCATGTAAACCAAATACAGGCACTTATGAAATGTCGAGACTCTAGGTGCACGGTTCCAAACAGTAGATCCTATGGAGAAGAACCGGCAAGAAACTCCATGGTAACTCTTTTCAAATAAATAATATAGATTACAATATGTATCAGTACAATGTTGTGGTAAGAGCTGCGAGAATAATGCAATTCAATGCGAATACAAATAAGACTGGGATAATAATGAATTTCCTCTGAATAAGATTGCCATGGCAGTTACGAGCTGACCAGTTCCGTAATGTAAGGATAGTAGAGAAACTGCATCCGTGCGAAACCGGGGACGGGTCGCTAGTGGTTAATAAGAGAAGACCCAAGGTCATTTGCGCATCAGTCGGTTAATATCTACACGTGTGACATTACCTTATTATACCACACATAATTATGTAACAATGTAATTATGTATATGTGTGCATATGCGTCATACTCGTGAACGGGTGCCGTCTGTCAGAACTGGTCAGCTTGTAACTGCCATGCCGATCTTATTCAGAGGCAAATCATTATTATCCTAGTTTTATTTTTATTCACATTAAATTACATTATTCTCGCAGCTCTTACCACAACATTGTACTGATCAAGATTGTAATCTATTATTTTAAAAGAGTTTCCATGGAGTTTCTTGCCGGTACTTCTCCATAGGATCTACTATTTGGAACCGTGCACCTAGAGTCTCGACATTTCATAAGTGCCTGTATCTGGTTTACATGAAATAAAGATCTATTCTATTCTATTCATGTACCTATTATTAGTAATGCAAAAATAATTGATTTTTAACACGCTTTTATTAGCTTCACCTGTAAATAACTATGTAAGAAAATCTTGGAAGTTAAATTTGACCCACTTCCCGGTTTCCGATTGAGCTGAAATTTTGCATACACGTTCAGTTTGGATGACTAAAGCGTGTTCTATAGTTTTTTTTAAACTATAATATTTAATTAAATTATTGACGCTTTAGTCGCATATATTATAAACCTATAAACAAAGATTTGTTCGGTTAAACTTATGTAAAGAGAGAAATATTGTATGATAAAGAATTTACTAGGAATCGTTCATTGCAAACATTGACTTGAGCCACAGAATAAATAGTACTTTGAGTCTCGAAAATCCAAATAAGTACTTTTTTATATCACTTAGGTGACAAATGCATGCAAAAAAAAGCAGTGATAGCCTAGCGGTGGAATGCTCGCCTTCCATGCAGGAGGGTCTGAGTTCAAACCCGGCCCGCACCTCTGACTTTTCGGATTCATGTGCGGATTACAATTTGAATAACACTTGCGTTAACGGTGAAGGAAATCTTCGTTAGGAGGTTTCCTAACACACTTGAGAGAGCCTCATAAAGTTCTCGATGGTGTGTGTAGTCCGCCCGCACCAGGCCAGCGTGCTGGACTAAGGCCTAACCCTTCTCATTCTGAGAAGAGGCCCGTGCCCAGCAGTAGGACAGTAATGGGCTGGATTTATTTTTATGTATTTAGTAAAAAGCTGTTATTTTGACATACCAAAACTTGGACTTTGACACAACAAAACAGACACTTCAATTTTATTTATTAACACGCTTTTGTTTGTATATAATAATATAGTATTGTATACTGTGTTGAATTCCTACTGGAAGTAAATATGTTTATTTTTATACATTTCATTGCTAAAGTTGAATTTATCTATCTATTGTTCTATGAAATACCTAGAGAATAATATTTCGACATATTTTCCCTAACACTGGCATACGTGCGAACATACACGTATTTCTTGAAATCATAATAATATTAGTCTTTTTATTAAAACTATGAACGATGACACGGTTCGCGCAGTGGCTAAGCGATTAGCTTTCTGCGCTACGTGCCGCGGGTTCGATCAACACAGAACAAATATTTGTATGATCTACCAGTGGCGAAGAGTCCATACAACCCGATTCCCATCGGCTTCCCTTTAGGAATTGGCATAGACCAACGTAATAATATATTATTTACTCATCCAACTGACAAAAAAAGGGTTGTTTTTCAGTTAGGTCGAGCTCTTCCAGACATGACTATGTAGATTACAAGAGACGGTATGGATTTTTGTCTTGCAGCATTAATTGCAGCAATTTTTAGAGGGCATTTTTGGGACGGCTTCCCTTTTTAAAACTGTCACCCTTCGCCACTGTGATCTACAGATAGTTGTTTCGGGTTTGGCTGTGTGTGTATGTGAGATATATGTTTGTAAACTGTACCCTCGATACAGGAGAAATCCTAGTGAAGGGCAACGTTTTTTAAAAGAAAAAAAAAACCTCGTTATTTCCCATTTCTTCCATTGACGTCAATAACGTCAAATGACGTAGTTTAATGTGAATCCATTATTTAGGTATTTCATCATGTATAGTAATGTATTGTTAATTATTTACCTCAAACTTTAAAGACTGGTTTTTTGATGATTAATCTAGGAACAATGTCGTATGTTCTATGATTCTATCCTGTACGGCATATAAAATTATTGTGACGAAAGAATACATTATTTTCTGAAACAATAAACTATTGATAAAATTTTAAAATGGTGTGTAGTTGAATATGCTTGTATAGTATAAGGTCCTGGTCCTAATGTATTAGCGGAAGTCTCGTTTAAGGGTTATTAGTTTTGGGGTCGAAAAACAGAAAAATCAACTTTTTCAGTGCAAATTTCACAATAACCATAAGAAATCTAGTTGTTTTAATCATCTATTTATTTATCTAATAAGTCTATGAATTTTAATTTTTAAATCAATGGGTGCGATTCTTCAGCTTAAAAGACATTATTTTGATGATTTATTACAACTAAATAAGTAGTCAAAAATAAAATATAAGAATTCAATTTGGTAGATAAATACCTCAAATTTTAAAATATTCAACGCATAATAGTAATTTTCAATAAATTCTTACGCGTAGACGTCGATTTTGTACAAAATTTTATAGGGATTTTTCAACGAGGACCACATTTTTTTAAAGTACTACTTTAATAAACATTAAAAATTTAATTTGTAGGTTGCATAATATACTATATGCCCAGTACTTACGATTTTTTTCAGATTGTTATTCATTATCAGTAAGCTAAACAAGCGATCGAAAAACCTGGTGTTTTGTGCTTACGTAAAAACGTGTGTTTGATTTATATTTTTCCTAATTTATATTGAATTGTTATCAAAATTTCAATTTGTACACTGCATATAAAAATAGATAATGTATAACTATGCATTAAAAAAGAAAACAGATATCTTATGGTTATTGAGAAATTTGCGCTGAAAAAGAAGTAATTTTCTGTTTTTAGACCGTAAAACTGATAGGGGGTACTTAAGAGGTCATAGTACCTACTCATCATTATGAACAATTTTTTACTATGGAACCAACCATGAAATCGCGAAAAAAATATCAGCCATTCCATATACAGTATAATTTGTTATGTAGTGCGCATAATTTGTAGAGTGATTCAGTCTCTGTTCGTAAATGCAACCGTAGTATTGGGATACACTTTAAAACAAAACGAAAATTTGACTTAATATGCATAGGTCTCATGCAATGTATGCATGGGTCTGGTTGTGTGTGCATGTGACATGTATGTTTGTAAACTGTACCCTCGATACAGGAGAAATCCTAGTGAGGGGCAATGTTTTTAAAAGAAATAGGTAATTTACTAGCGCAAGCCATACAAAATCAACTTTTATTTAATTTAATTTTAGTACTGCGGTTGCATTTGGTTTTGGTAACGAACACTGAATCACGTTGCAAATTTTGCGCACTATATAAAAAAAATTCCTAATGGTAACAGTGTAAAATTAAGTAGAAAATTTCTTTCTTTTTCTTTCTTTTAGAAAAAATTATAATAAAAAAAAATGTCTATATACTGCACAGACTGAGCACTACCTTGCCTTTTGACTATTCGGTGTGTGTCCCGAGCTGTAGCAAATGGGTGTCCAGCTGTTATAAATTGTTTGTTATTTCTGCGTGATCTTGTTTGTAAATAATCTCGCCTAACATGATGTCGTTACATAAACATATGGGGTACATTACCTTATCAATTTGTTATGCATATCTGCATATTTGAACCTGCACCTTTGAACTTAGCATGTTGTGTGAGGTGCGAGTGAATCAGACGTAATTAGGCGTGGTTGGGTGTGTTATCTCGGCATGTAGCTAAACGTGATTTGACGTAGTACTCTGGTACGAATTATTGTTTATAAACTTATTAATACAGTGATCTTCTGACCCCATGTAGTATCTATCGCGCCTCCACGAGTAACTAAACATGATTTCAGGGTGAGTTCTATGGTAAAAGTTCTACATGATGAGTACAATCTTGTTCGGCATACAGCGTGTATCAGAAATGCGTGGTTTTAAGAGTGTGGATCAGACCATCAAACTGAACAACTTTCTCCATGGGACCAACATCGTAATCGCGAAAAAAATATCAACTGTCCCATACGTTAGGGTCGAGTGTATTGAAGTTTTTTACGGGACAACTGATTATTTTTTCGTGATTACGATGTTGATCCCATAGAGAAAGTTGTTCAGTTTGATGGTCTGATCCACACCCTTAAATATGACCACGCATTACTGATACACGTTGTATAACCTTTTCCGCCTGAACGTGTATAGACGTGATGCTATGTTTTATCCTAAATGGTTTCATTGTATGCCTTAATACAGTCATTAAAAAAAAAAGAGCACATGCACACCTTTCTAACTCTTTTAGCAGCAATCGTTTAAAAAATGCAACAATGCGTTACATGCAACATGTTACAAACAGTCACGCGGTTAAGTAATAAACTATTGCTGGATTTGCGTGCAAACTGCTTCATTTAAATAATGCGGTTATAAGCTATATTATTTATTGAATTATTTATAGACTAGTTAGAATAGAATAGATCTTTATTTCATGTAAACCATGATACAGGCACATAAGAAATGTCGAGACTCTAAAATCAAAAGTCAAAGATTTTTATTTCAACTGGGCCTTTGCAGGCACTTTCAAAACGTCGTGATTCTAGGCGCACGGTTCCAAGTGGGTTGGTCCTGGAGAAGATACCGGCAAGAAACTCCATGGATACTCTTTTCATAAAACTTTACAATAAAATTCGACCAGAGTTTACACAATATTACAAAAAATAAATAAAAAGAACAGCAAAGATCATAATTATACACTCTAGGTGCGTGGTTCCAAATAGTAGATCCTATGGAGAAGAACCGCCAAGAAACTATGAAAAAATGGCGAAAAATTTCAAATATCAAATAATAGCTACTAATCGCGGCATCTCCAACAATAACCTTATTTTTAACCCCCTACAAAACAGAGGGGTGTTATAAGTGTGTAGTGTGTATCTGTCTGTGGCATCGTAGCTCCAAAAGGAATGGACCGATTTCAATACAATTTTTGTTAATCGAAAGCTAGTTTAATCGGGTATCATCTTAGCTATGTTTCATGAAATTCTGTTTAGCCGTTCAAAAGTTACAGCTCCTTTTCTAGTTGGAGTCGTCAGGGGTTTTTGATGGTTAGTTTATGGCATTATTATACAACTTTTGGGTCGAGTAGGTATTGAAGTTTTGTACGGGACAGCTGATTATTTTTCCGCAATTACGATGTTGGTCCCATAGAGAAAGTTGTTCAGTTTGATGGTCTGATCCACACCCTTAAATATGACCACGCATTACTGATACACGTAAGTATAATATTCGACTACCCGTGCGTAATGAATCAGGTACATAGAGTATGTAATAAACAGTTTATGTGCTCGGATTTATAAGTTCATCGGTCATTACTGAATAAGTTAATATACTTAAAGTAGGAATACCATTGACTTTACGAATGTCAAGACCAACATGAGTTTGCATACATTATTTATTATTTATTTAATGCTTTTCATACAAATATGTACAAAGGCGGTCTTAATGCCAAAGGCATTCTCTGCCAGACAACCTTAGGGTGATGCAGAGACAAAAACATGGTAGATGCACTAGTCATTATTATTTGGTGAGGATAATAATATACCTACTTATGTAGAACCTAAGCAATACAATACACATATACCTACTTTCATTGCAATATATAATTACCTACATTATTAGATACATCACGTACCTACATACTATACAAATAATATACATACATATTAATATATATAATATCAAGATAAATCAAAGTCGAGATGAATCCGCCAAAGTCTTAGTCACAGTACAACACAAATAAGAAGTAACATCGATGTACCAGATCGAAAAACCAATGGCAGTCACTCGCTTAGATAATGTACAACTTATTGCGTCAGCGTAAAGATCATGTTTTACTGCAGTACTGATAAACATTTGTGGTCATGAAGACGCGCGCCGTTCGGAAGTGGTCGGTTTTACGAAGTTTGCCGATGCGACGCCTTAGTTGTGTCGTACTATACCGACACACATTTGATAGCCAGATGTTGGAATTTCGAATCCCGCCCGTTCCACAACACTCCTACCACAAAGCATTTAACTTTAACTAAGATAGGTAGAGGACCAAACTAAACGTGTATGCAAAATTTCAGCTCAATCGGAAACCGGGAAGTGGGTCAAATTTAACTTCCAAGATTTTTTTACATAGTTACAGGTGAAGCTAATAAAAGCGTTTTAAAAACCAAACAAAAATCTTAATTGCAGGGGTATCAACAAGAATTCTATTAATAATCTCATTAGCAGTGGATGTTTAATTTACATGCTTTGATAACAACAGTGGAACAACAAATAATGTCGGTATATAAACAGTGGTTACCCATCCAAAACCTGACCGCAGCAATGTTGCTTAACCTCGAGGTCTATTCGTATAGGCAGACGATATGTCGTATGGCATTTAATAATATTGTCGATATGACAGTGGTCATGGTCACCCATCCAAAACTTGACCGCGGCAATGTTGCTTAACCTCGAGGTCTATTCGTAGAGGCAGACGCTATGTCGTATGGCGTTTAATAATAATATTGATCACGCAGAAGCGCTAGCGCCGCGAGTGAGTGAGACGTGATAACATAATGTGTCAATATGTTACGAGAAAATGCGGACAGTCCCGTCAAATATATTTCATGGTTGGTTTTAATTTTAAAAACGATTTTTTTTGGTTGTCTGAAATTAAATCGTATTTTATTTATTATCATATAAAAAGACTTGTAATCTATATCCATATGTATATTAATACGTGAAGAGAAAACTTTGTACCCCTTTTTAAGCATATTGCGCGCACGGAGAGTTTGAGATTTTTCATATATGAAATTTTGATTTTTTTTATATGGAGAAGGAGTGCAAAAAGCTAAATTTTTTAATATGTGGTCGAATTTCGACCACAACGAGACTAGTAAATAAAAAAAAAATATATTTAAATAATCAATTGTCCAGCTTTTATGTACTTTTATGAGAAAACTAGCGAGCCGCTCCGCGCGTTTGCAATTTCTCTACTATGCTTACATTAAATATCAAAATATTATACATATAAACCTTCCGTGAAAAATTATCTAACTGATGGTGAAAACCGTATCAAAATCCATTGCGTGATTTAGGAGGAATTAGCTGATATACAGACAGACGCGGAAAGCGACTTTATTTTATATACCTACTATACAGTATACAGACAGACGCGGAAAGCGACTTTATTTTATATATTTTATATACTATATATGTATACAATATATACTGTATATGTTGAGAAGATGACATCGTATGATCGATCGGATAATACCTTAAAATTTACCTTTTACACGACTTGCGTACCCTTTAATCCGTTAAATATGACCGACCATATTCTTGATACACGTTGTTTTTTTTTGCAATATTATTCCTTAAATTACACAAACAAAAAACCATAATGACCCACTTTAATTATCCTTCCAGAAGTAATACGTGAGAATTTTTATTATGTTTTTATGTCATCACCAGTAAAATACTTAACTAAATGGCACACTGAATCATGGTGCTGAAAACAGTACAAATAAAACATATTAGCGTGACCATCACTAATGAGTTAATAAACACCACTTTACAGTTTGAAACGGAGTCATAGAAACAATAAATGTATGGTTGATTACGTACCTATAGTGCCACAACCACATACATGTCCAAGGATACTACAGTTCCCAAAAAAATTCTTGCTTAAATTGTCCATGGGGAGTACAGTCACCGAACGACATCGTTCGTTTTATACGTGTACAGCGCTAAAAAGTCAGGTGATAGTCGTAGAGTAGAAAATAAGTAGATGGCGACTTGTTCTAAGCGACATTTTTTTTTTATCTTATTTTAATAATTTTTTTCGAAACCAATTATAAAATTTTAACAAAAAAAAAATACAAAAAAATGTCGCTAAGATTAAATGGCTATTTAATCTTAGCGACATTTTTTTGGCAATTTTTTTTTTAAAGGCTTTTCAACCGTCGAAGTGTACAATCTACAATCGGTAGAGAAAAGAAACGCTAACAAAATGAAAGAAAGAAAGAAAAAATATTTATTTGGTTGCAAAATTAAGGAACAAATACAAATACAAGAAAAACAGAAATTAAAATAATCACATGTAATTTTTTTATGTAATTAAGGCGCCGATCCCGTGGGGTTATTGTAGTCATAATTATAAACAACTTAATTTACAAAGGAAAAACCCATGAAATCGCGAAAAAAAATCTGCTGTCGAGTAATATTGAATTATTTATACGGAACAGCTGATTTATTTTCGCTATTTCAGTGTGGTCCTTAAATGAAACAGTATTTGGGACAAATATGTAGGAGTGTAATGATATTTTCTTTGATCATGTCGCGCTAATAGTAAAAGCATATAGTATTATTCATTGGTCTTCGCCTCGGCAGCGAGGACCAATCAATAATCAAAGTGTAAAAACAAGTTTATTAACAAAAAAAATGTTTCTGACAATCAATCATAAAATAATTTTGCTTAACGTTTAACCTAAATGTACACATCCCAAACAAATATGACTTCTCATATCGATATGAATACAATAATATAAACAATGCATGTACAATGTTATCGATTCTGCCCACTATGAGATGAACTGAATTCAAGTCTGAATTTATTTAACTCTGACGCACCAAAATTCACAAGAATTCAAAGAAAAAAATGTATTCAGTTGGTCCCCTGGCTTGAAACAACCTGCCCTGTCATTGAATATAAAAACAACGTAACTTTATTTAAGCTTAGAAAAAATACAGAAACTTTGTAAGTAAAATATTTTTGAGTGAAAATCATAAACTTAAAAGTCACTGTCATCATTGTAAACACAGGAAACCAATCGTGCGCACATATCCAATATATTTACGTAAAGAAAACAAATCATTGAAAATAATTCGGAAAGCGCAATATTTATAAAGAAAATTCCAGTGAAAATTACGCAAAATGTTTCCCAGGCATAATTTATGAATCGTAAAACTTCAATAAAAACATTCACAGTATTATTCGCACACCCAAAATAATACACAATCCTTAAAAATACAAAAATATCCGCTCCACCCACAATTTCGCACGCACCCTGACCCACAAACAAAAATAGTTAAAATATTCCACAATAAACATTGTCACACTACTAAACCTATCGTTCGCGTGGCTTGCGCATGCTCATAACCGGCCGAACGCGATAAATGCCTTTCAGTTCGCGACGATCAGTCGTTCATACCACACGTCTCTGTTACAGTCATGTGCGCGGCAATCGACATGTTGGCATCGGAGTCGTTCTACGGGCACAGTCCGCCCGCCGGCTTCCTGTCTGACTTCAGCTTACCAGGACTGCAAGCCCCAAGAAGACCAACAAAGCTAACAACAAGAGGATTCTCAGCACCATGTTTAGCACCACTGAAACCTATACAATTAACTTTGAAATCAGCACCAAGATCTTGCATACGGATTTCGAACGAGAAGACACAGAAGAAAGTGGTTTTCGCTGATGACAGAGGATTAGCGTTGGAACAGATCAAGTTTATGACGGAACCGTCTCATGTACCACCTTATTGGGCCCTCAGAATAGTTTCCAGTCCACCTCCAGAGCGAAAACCTCCCCCGAAACCATTAGTCGATTTATGGGAGACAAGATTTGTGCAACCTGCTTCGGATTATTTGGAGTTTCGTAGGAGAGTGACTCAAGATTGTGTATCGTTGGAAAATGTAATAGTCAAACAAAACGAGTGTGCGGTTGACGGTACAGTGAAAGTGAAAAACCTGGATTTTTCCAAAGAAGTCTTGGTGAGAACGTCGTCGGATGGGTGGCTGTCGAGCGAAGACACTTTCTGCGCGTTCGTCGAATCAGGACCTTTGAATCAAAACGGAGTATCCACGTACGATACCTTCGGTTTCCGACTCCAGTTACCAATCCATTCGAGAAGGTTGGAATTCTGCGTTTGCTTCAGATGCAAAGGGGACGAATTTTGGGATAGTAATGGAGGACTAAACTATACCATAGAGAAAGCCTCAGTCAGAAGTGCTCCAGCTATTTCATGTGCCCGGATAAAGTACGGAAACTCTTGGACTACAAGATCGAACAACGATGGAAATGTGCCGTACTGGTGATTAATGACAGGACTTTAAATGAATTAGTGTTGAACGCCTGCGGGCTGGTGATTTGTGCCATTTTTGGTTCCTAGTGATTTTGAAGGTCTGTATTTTTTTTGTTATAATCGCAATGGCATGTCATGTGGTGATTAGTGGTGATTAAGCCGCTAGTGTTTCAATCAGCCTAAGGTTGGAGAAGAGATGATATGTCGATATTGTAATTTCTTCTATACGAATTAATTGCAATGTTAGTTTGTTTGTCAAATGGTGATTATCCCGTTTGAAGTGCATTCCACCCTTAAGTTTGAAGAGGATTAAGTATGATGATATTTCAGCAATTTTTATACGAAAATGTTAATGAATTTTTAGACTATACATATAAAAAAAATTGTTATTAATGTCATTATATTTATGAATTGATTAGTCTAAGAATCAGTAAAAAGTCTGAAGTACACATAATACCTAAAAAAAAGATAAAAGAAAATTTATCTTTGACAGCGGTCAGAGCATCTTTTTCTTTCTAAATAAGGCGCTTAGAAAGAGATAAAAGTCACACGGCTGTTGTCACGGAAACATTTTTAAGCATTTTGCGTCTCCGTTTAGGTATTATATGTTCCAATGTAGCTACAAGCTTCATTATAAAAGATGAATTGAAAAAGCCATAACGAATAAATGCCATACAATGCAGTTTTCAAATTCTATAATAAAATGCAAAGGTAACAGTGACAAAAGACACTTAAAATTGATATTTAGCCAAGCTCTTATAAGGTTAATACGTGAAGAGAAAACTTTGTACCCCTTTTGCGCGCACGGAGGAGTGTGAGATTTGGCATAGTTAAAGTTTATATGGGGAAGGAGTGCAGAAAGCTTAAATTAACTAAATGTGGTCGAATTTCGACCAGTAGTAATTATAAATTCAAATGTATTTTGATGTTATTCTTATCTATGGCCATTAACCCGCTTCGTCACTAGCCAATGTCGTGATTTTAGACTTGATTTTACAGCTATATTGCTGTTTATATTCCAGCTAGAATTAAATTTGTTTAGTTAGTTCGGTATGTGCATACAAATGATATTGACAGAGATAAGGCGTGGATTCTAAAGTTTCTACACGGTGTAATCTAAATAATGCACCTGGATACCGCAATTTTTTAATGTAGTGCGCATAATTTGTAGGTTGATTCAGTCTCTGTTCCTAAATGCAACCGCAGTATTGAGATACATTTTAAAACAAAACGGAAATCCAACTTAGTATGTGACACGTATAATTTACTAGCGCAAGCCATACAAAATCAAATTTTTATTTTGTTTTGTGTTCGAAAAAATGAAAAACAGCGTCCATGAAATATTGGATTTTTCCGTCTATAAATAAGGAACTTCATAGCGTGTCAAAAATAAAATAAATGTCTGGACAGACTAGCATATAATTAAGCTTAGCAAAGTATAAGAAAAGTCTGCGCAAAGTCAAAGTACGTTACAGATCTCAATCTGTCTCGAAAGTACGGCCTATGTATTTCTGTTATAGATTTTGGAAGACTGCTAATATTATTAAATGTTCCTACGAGAATTTTCCGTTGCTCGTTGAAGTCAACAACAACACACAACATCAGGCAAAACAAATCAACACAACAAGACAAATCATTTCTAGGTAACGGTGTACGCTTTTATAATAAACTCCCAAAAAGTATTACCGAGCTTACTGATAAAAAGTTTAAAACTCGTGTTAAGCTTGTCCTCATAAGGAAGGCCTATTACAGGATCAAAGACTATGTTGACGATAGAGATGTATGGAAGTGATTATCTTCTGCACATGCGGCTTCCCTGGTGACCCACTGCTTCCTGTCTTCACACACTAATTTTAACGCTTCCCTTGTACCTTTTTAGTACCTATTCTTAATTGGGTGACTGACTTGAGTGTTAAGTACGCACCTACTAGTATTGTATAATTTTATTATTTTAATGGTACTTATGATTTTTGCTGTTCTTTTTTTTTTATTGTAATATTGTGTAAATTGAGGTGGAATTTTAGCCGGGGCCGCTCCCGCGGCCCCACATTTGTTGTGTAGTAAGCTTGATTTCTGAAAAGAGTATCCATGGAGTTTCTTGCCGGTATCTTCTCCAGGACCAACCCACTTGGAACCGTGCGCCTAGAATCACGACGTTTTGAAAGTGCCTGCAAAGGCCCAGTTGAAATAAAAATCTTTGACTTTGACTTTGACTTTGAAGTGTGTCCAATACATGATAATGCCAATGTTTTGTTTCACAAAAGTCAAAATTTACACAGCTGTGAATTTTTATTAGTTTGATAGCAATAATTTCAGAATTGGATCGATATTCGCATTTGTTTCGAAAGGTTTTAAAACAATCAAATGGTGTACCTAGGCACCATTTTATTATTTTACAAATAAAACCACAAATAAAAATGACCAAAATCAAAATGATTATTATCTATTACTAGCCCTTATATTTTGTGACTATTAAATTTGGTCGGATTCGCGATGTTAGGTATCACTTTTATCGCAATTCGGACCGCAGGGTATAAAAAGTTGTTTTCGTATTAAGTTTGCAAACATACTTAACTGTACTTAATTATTTGTTTTGTCTACATGTCCGCCATCTTGAATACCTAAGATAAACAAACTTTATTTAATTATAGAAATCCTATCTAAACCGGTCAATTGTTTCTGTTGATTATTGCTATCAAACTCATCACAGTCTTGAAGTTGAAAGGTCATTTTGACATGTAGTCGAAATGACACCTGTCATTCCTGACAGATAACTTGACAGCTACTCGGATTTGACAGTTGTTAAATGTCATTTTACGAATGTTATAGTAAAAATCTAGTCATATGTTTATAAGCATACTTTAATCACGCTTTATCATTATGGGATAAATCAAATACCAGGTGTTTTGAAGAAATATAATGAAATATAAAGCCGCTATTGGTTTGAATAGTGTCAAACGTCAGGGGTACTCAACCTAAGGTCTGTCAATTTTCTGTGCGTCTCGACAAGTTTTTGAAGCCCTTTACTTGAACGTAATTAATACAAGAATGATCTACAAGCACCTAAGGAAGATGTAAAAGTGGGTTTTCTTAAAAAAAAGTTTTTATCGACTATTAAGTGCAAGATAACTTATTTATACCTCTGCTTCCTCCTTAATGGAATTAAGCATGATGGGACAACTGTTTGATAATTTTTTAATAATAATTGCAAGTGACAGTAATTATGCTGACATTTTGAAATTGACATAAGCATGACTGTTTTGAATGAGACGCCATATAATAATAATAAAAGCAAGATAAATAAAATAATATCTACACGATTAGTCGGTCAGTTATTGCACTCATCATTAAGAACAATTTTTATTATGGGACCAACACAGAAATCGCGAAATAAAAATTTGCTGTTCCATACAAATAATTCAAAATTTCTCGATTAAATGTAAACTTATAAAAAAAAGAATCCTGAACTTGTATATACAGGAAAATTTTGTATGTAGTGCGCATATTTTGTAGAGTGATTCAGTCTCTGTTCCTAAATGCAACCGCAGTATTGGGATACACTTTAAAACAAAACGAAAATTCGACTTAGTATCGGACACGCAAACTTTACTAGCGCAAGCCATACAAAATCAAATTTTTATTTTGAAAATAAAATAAACCCGCATTACTAAAATTTTGACCACAAGGACTGAATTTTAGTACTGCGGTTGCATTTCGGATCGGACACTGAATCACTATGCAAATTTTGCGCACTACATAAATAATATCCTGTATGTGTATTTAATTCTGAATTTAAATTGAAATTATATTTTTTTTCATCATTTTAAGTTTGATATCAAATACATTCGTTCAAGCTTTGGTTTCAATGTCAATTCAGTTACTTGACTCTACGAATGAAGGTCAATTGGATAGACATGAAACGAAGTTCTCTGTGTTACTAAGATAGTAGTTCCTTTATTAAATTTTACAACATTATTTTTAAATATTGATACAAAGAATATTTAACAAAATAATAAAAACATTTTAAATTATAAACGAGTAGTAGCCCACTGGTATCGGGAACAGAGACCACGCTGCCAGTGGTCAGGGCTCTAGAGAGAGGAACCTCCTAACAATGCGCGCCGTGTCAAGGAGTACTACTTTCTGAGGGTCTATCGTGTAACAAAATGGTAATGAACATCAACTCTGGTAATAAACTTCAATACGATCTGAGAGACTAAACTTCGAACTAACTTGTAAAAAAAATACCAATCATGAAGTTGAGTCCCAATCCCAACTTTATGACAAGGGGGAAATTGTAGTCAAAACAAAAAAAAATCGCCGATTTAACAGAATTGGATATAAAAATTGAAACAATATATTATTGAGTTTTCTAGACTGGCAATTATTTTCAACGGGTAGATTTAATAATTCTTATAGTAGTAGTAATAGCTTCTTGTATTAATTACTTTAAGTTTATGGATTATTAAAAATCTGGGGGGGCCGCTAAAATTTGACAGGGGCGTGTAAAAGGTTGAGGACCCCCGCTCAGCTGTTGTAACACGTTTTTAATTTTCTTTTGTACAAACAAAAAGAAGTTTCTTGCACGACTTGGTACAGATTAGAATTTTAATTAACTTGAAGAGGCGTGACTAAATGTTTTGTTCTATTACCATTCTGATAAACTATGACATTTGTAAAATGACTTTTTATATCAAGGATTTGAGAATACCTGAAATGTTTTGTATCCCTGGTCTGAGAAATGTCTGGTCTTATTTTGAGGTAGGTATCAGTCAATCAGTGTCTCCCAGTAATTGTGTGGCGGAGGTCAGATGGAAGTCGTTCCGTGTACAATACTGATATTCAGCCGTAGTAAGACGCGCCGATCATATTGCAGTGACGCGAGCGTATCTTACTGTAGCTAAGAATATACCAAATGTGTTGTTTTGATCAAAATTTTACTGCAACTGCGCGGCAACTGCACTTCTTTAGTTACGTTAATTAGCCTACAGGTTAAGACTGGGAGTCGAACACAATGTAGTTGGGCAATTTGCTTATCGTGTCAATAAATAATCGTTTATTATAGGTGGTTTTACCGCTAATAGCGATATATTTTAGACTTGTACCAGATTTTCCTAACGTTGATTTTGAAATGTAAGAATGAATAATAGCATTCAATAGATACATAAGGGTACTTATGGTAGCTAAACGAGTAAATAATATATAAAACTGTCTGCTAAGTTTATTTCAATAAAAGTACACATTTAAAATATAATTTAGTAGGTAGGTAGGTACATACTGCGATTTTTGAATTTATTTTGTTTTAAGCAAAAATCGTTGGTGTGTATAATTTACTATAGTCTCGACTGCCGCCTGATATGCTGGTGACAGAAAAAAATGTAATTCTTTTTTTCTTCACAATTATTTTATTTAAAAAAAAATTGCAGCTGAAATTTATTATTTAAGTAGGTATTTATAGCTGTTAATTATTTTTTTGTGGTAAATTGAGGTGCTTTTAATAGAGTGATGATTGTAAATATATTTTTGAATTATATACATATACCTGATTATATTATATTTTAAGAATTTATTTTTTGCACTTGTATTTCAGTCGCCAGCAAATCAGTCAATTAACACGACATTTTAGTTAAGTAATTCAGATATATTATTTTATTATTATTAAGTTGGAAATGATGAATGTAAGTAATTTATTTCGAATGATATAAATAAATGAAATGAATGTATTTTTTAAAGATAAATAATATAATTTTTTTTCTACTATTATATGTAATCAAATAGTTACTAAAATAGGGTTTTACGAATACTAGATGAAAGAACTGATTATAAATGTAACTAATGTTAAAATTAAGAGTTTATTAAATTTTATTGTTTTTGTATAAAATTGTATAAAACTCTAAATGATGCATGGATGACAGAATATATTTTTTCATATTATAATAATATTGATTTATTATATCTTTGTTTTATTTTAATTAATCTAGAAATCATAACCTGGATATCCAATTTTGAACATTGTCACCAAAGGCTGACTTGGGCTAATAATAGGCCCAAGTTCATCCATAACATAACAGACAATTAGAGCAAAATCAGTCGTTTAAACATGAATTTAGTATGGGTAATCGGCCGATTTCATTTTTAAAACACTGATGTTTTCAATGAAATCTATTCTATTGATATACAGGATGTCCCAGGAAACCTGTATATTGACTTCAATTCTATTCTACAGCCCATCCACAGTCCACACGCTATTATCACAGTTTAAATATACCTACAATTATATACTGTGCTATTATCCACATCAGTAAACTTTCGAAATGGGGTGATCTATGCATGAGTAGCGACATCTAGCGTTACAAGAAAGAACTAATAACATGGCGAATGCCTACGCCAGCGCCGCCTATCAGCTGCAATATCGATATAGCTGCAATTCAGATACTACATGACATCGCACTATAAAAAATGTAAATAAGTATAAATATAGGTTTAATAACCTATTTATTAATATGAAATAGCCTATTTATTAAGACTGTCCGATATCAACCGTCGGGTGTCGGGCCGGCAGGCAATATCAGGATCCTGCCTTTTCAATGGAGAAATACATTACCTTGTTCCTCCACAACGGAAGCCACAAGGTTAGTCTACCTGCTCCTAAGTCCTTACAAACACGATAAATCTTATTAAAGTACACTAAGTTTATTGAATATAAATATTCTAAATGCAATAGGTAATATTATATTATATTGCCACGGAATATGAAAACTATCAGCGCCATCTATATGTAGCATGAATTACAAATATAGTACTCCTACTCGACACTAGATGTCACTGTTATTAGTTTACAAAAATATCACGCCCGAGATCTCTGGGGGGTTGAGCAGTTGCGAAATGCTTTGAGAACGTGAGTGTAGCTAGGATTTAGTACTACTTAGAGTTTTTACGAGAATAACACAAGGATTTTTTATTCAATGTTACAATAATTATACTAATGGGTTTAAAATAATACAACAAAATACGCAATAAAATAAACCTGTATTTGTTTTAGTAAAATATAAACATTGCTTAAAAACATTCTGTTCAACTAAATCTAAAATATACGTCGTTTCATACAATATTAATAATTTAGGAGTCATAAAACTATAGAACATTATGACAATATTTTAAAACATTTTAAAATCAACACTAATTAAAGTTGATTTTTATTGAACTTTTCAATGATGTAAACAAACTGATATTAACTTCTTTTAACGTTCACAAATACAATAAAAACCAACATTTACATTTTGGAGTTCACAGCTTGGAGATCATAAAAAATTATATTATATTACATATTTTCTAATAAAATTGTATTAGAAAACTGTCTAAAAATTCGTGGTACTTGCATAGAGATACCCAAATGAAATAAGTTTAAGTATAACTTTGCAAGGTATTGGCTACGTTCAGTAATGCATTTTTCGGTGTGAAAGTCACTCGTGCGAATGTCGGTCGCTCATTGGGAATAATTCCCAAAATAATAATAATTAATAATAATAATAAATAATTAATAAAATAATTAATAATAAAATAATAATAATAATTGGGCTTCGGGCGACCCACAGCTGTGTTAAGCGCCAACCAATCGAACGACATCAAAATATCTGTCGGATCCTATGACTACAGTCATTGGTCGGTTGACAGCAGTGCGACTTTCACCCTACTATTTTACGGGGTGACCCGACGACGGGTGACGACGCCCGCTCAAATAACTGAACGGTTTGGTGTGATCGCCCGGACGATCGGATCGTCGCGTCGTCGAGCGTCGTCCGCCGTATTAAGTAAATAACTGAACACACCCAATTGGGTATGTTTACAGAATAAAGTAACCATAAATATTTTGATGTGAAGAAACATATTATTCCGAAGTATTTTTCTAAAGTTTCTTCTTTATGAGCTAGTTAAATCTATTAAAATTTTTGCTTGAAATAATATTTATTTTAGTTATAACTGTTGGTGGTAGATTTCAAAACTTTATTCATTTGAATTAAGCGATATTGTAACTAGTATTTCCAGAAACATACTGGACTTTGTTGTCTGTTTCAATCTAGCCTACCTAGTCGCAATAATGTTGACTGTAGCTTCATATAACTTATGTTATTCGTATTAAAAATAAGTTAAAACATACTTTTATACATCAAGGGTTTAAAATCTCTCTTGTGTTCATAAGTAAGACTGTGTTTAGAATTAGTAAGCTTATTTTTATAAGAGTATCGAAGCCCAGAGTCATTTTCTTAGCTTGGCTTAGCGGATTTGCTTGTCCAAAAAGAGGTCGAATAAGCAAAAAATAAAAAAGTCTATGGGCAAAACCTTATTCTTGGAGAGGAAATTAATATATCTTATTCAGGGAAGGAAAAACGAAATAAAAACAATCTTACTATGTCTTTTTTAAGTGAGATACGAAACTAGGCAATGAAAAATTCGAAACTTACTTCATGAAGAATGTTTCAAGTAGATTAACATCACGCAATGTCTTTTCGTTAGAAATTAATTTATTATTATTTTGGTGGGTAGGGTTTAGTTGTATTATGGTACTTGGGTTAAATTTTTTGCGTAGACGATCTATCATAGCATTTTCGAGGCTCAATTATGGAGAGGCAGAAAGTCGCGCGGCGCGCAAAGTAGCGTGTCGCTCTCTCACTCAGTCTCCATGAACGGAGATACGCGCCGTTCTCCTCGTTGCGCGCCGCTTTGCGCTCCGCGCGACTTTGTGCTTCTCCATAATTGAGCCCTAAGGGCTTAATCAAGCGGCGCGCAACGCAGAGAAAGGCGTGTATCTCCGTTCATGGAGAGCGAACGAGAGAGCGACACGCTGCTTTGCGCGCCGCGCGACTTTCCGCCTGTCTATAATTGAGCCCGACGCCGCCCGGTGCAGTCGCATTGTTCACACCACCCTAGGACCACTCCTGGCCCTAGCTAGCTTAGATAGATTTTAATTTAGTCAACTTATGACACAAGGAGTAATGGTATAAAACTCTACACAATAAATTTGTTAATAATATAAATTCAACTTTTGATATACACAGTAATTTTAATTCAACATTTAATAGTAATTAGAGCTGTTTCAAAAATTCTACAGACGATCCAATTTTACAAGCCATCGATAGAATGAAAATTGTCAACCATCTTGTTTTCTTCCATGATCTCTAAAATGAAAAATAGCTCATGTCGTCCTGGAGAAATCAGCAAGGGTAAACCTCGGCAAGCAACCTTTGTCTAACTTCGGAAATACGAATTTACGATATAATTACAGGATATTTTTTTTATATAGTGTGCAAAATTTGCAGTGTTATTCAGTGTCCGTTCCCAAATGCAACCGCAGTAATAAAATTCACTCCAAAAACAAATAAAAATTTGATTTTGTATGACTTGCGCTAGTAAATTATGCGTGTCCCCCATACTAGGGCGAATTTTCGTTTTGTTTTAAAGTGTATCTCAATACTGCGGTTTCATTTAGGAACAGAGACTGAATCGCTCTACAAATTATGCGCAATACATAAAAAAATATCCTGCTTATTATTACACTGCAAAATTTTATTCATTAGAAGAATTTTTGTGTCGTCCTTTGTTCATTATTATGAACAACTTTTACCTTTTACCTTTGTACCAACGCTGAAATTGCAAATAATTATTAGCTGTTATAATATTGAATTATTTCCTTCCATAGATCAGCTGATCTTAAAAATTTTATAGTGCGATGTAGGATTTGAATTGCCGCTATATTCTGATAGGCGGCGCTGGTGTAGTCTATTGCAATGTTGTTAGTAGCTATTTGTTGTAGCCCTAGATGTCGTTACAAGCACTTTATAAGTCAAGACCGTGAACAGTCTTTCGGCCCAGCGAGCGTAGTAAATTGAAATAAGAACGACGAGAACTATTGATAGAATTGATGATTGATTCCATTCTTCTCTTATTCGTAAGACAGATGGTTAGTAAAATTGAGAAATCTGTAGAAATATTACTTTGGAGAAACTGGTAGAAGATGAGAGATATGTCTTTGTAAAGTGGAAACATTACGTGAAAAATCCTATAAGCGATCGAGCAGAATCGCGCGATTTCGCGTTCGTCGGCTGCCTTTTGCTTACTAAAAGTGGATAACGAACGCGGAAACGCGTGATTTTTATTTCCTGCAGATGAATTGATTCACGCTCGCTCAGGTTGTGGAATCAGCTCTCCAGCGAGCTTATCCCAAGAGACTATAGCATGGAGTTTTTCAAAAAAGGGAGTGAAAAGGTTTGTGGAGGATCGAGGTATGGTGTTCCTCCATTGAAAAGGGAGGATCCTCCGACCAGGCGAAGTGATATTGCCTGGCGGGCCGAAGCCCGACGGTTGATGTAGGACAGTTGTATATGTGTTACATACGATATTCTTTTTCCTTGCGCGATGCAGGCTTCGTAATCTGATTGGTCGAATTCATATTTACGTGCCACTGTAGTTTGCTTGCCTTGTTAGTGATTCTATGTGGCGATAGATGTCGCTACAGGTTTTTACAGGGTCGGCAAGGCGCGAGAGATGCCCCTGGTGTTGCAAGTGTCCGTAGGTTACGGTAACCGCTTATCTGCTTTGTTTGCCACATCAGGCTTTCAGTGGTATAAAAAGTAACCCTAGCTTTTACTCCAGAAGATTTTTGATAAACACGGTGTGCCAGCAACTGTCGCAAATTAGACACAGTAGAAAGTCTATAGTTTGCGGGCGCTGGCGACCATTTGCAGCGTATTGAATCTGCCCATTATTATTAGATATTTATTTGAAGAGGTAGGGTACTAAGCCCCTTTGTCACTGCGACCTGCGAAGATCTATTGTGACCCCTCTTGCGTCATTACAGCATTTCCTCTAGCCGTAAGTCAATGATAAAATTGACTATATTCTTGGGGTGGAGGAATTTAATCTCATCTGGTGAGATTAGGTGGCCTCCCACGTGCTGGCTTCTAGTGTGGTGTACTACGTCACACTCGCATAGGATATGTATGGGCGTCCATAGCGAAGAAACAGAGAGATATGAGAAAGAGAAATGAAATAAAATGAGTTATTATCTGCTACCACTTTCTCCAAAACGTTATTCTTGGCAATGTATTCTTCCACTCACTTATAATTTAACTGGATTTAGTTAAATTTCGTATAAGTTAAGATATTTTGGAGATAAATGTATATAGAATTGCCCTCCAGTTCTCACAGAATAGCTCCCCTGAGGATTTTGACACAGTTTAGGTCCAAAAATGTCAGGAGATTATTCAAATGAATGTTGAAAAACCGTATCTATAATAATATAATCAGCTGATGTTTGAAATTTTTAATTTATTTTTTGGTCTTATATAAATCCAGTTAAAAATAAACGAATGGACTATAATTACAACTATTAAAACCTATTAATATTATTAAGTATATTTTATAATAAAATTTATTATTTTTTTATAAAATCTCACTATTTGGTTGCGTATCACTAAAAAGTGATAGATATTCTAACGATTAATCTTGTGTAGTGCCGCGAATAACACTATTAGTACTATCCCATAAAATGTCAATGAAAGTGACATTATTATTATCATTATTTATGATGATTTTTGATATTCGTCATTTTACAACCTGCAGAGGCTGTTATGTCATGTCAACGAGAAGTTTTTTTTTTCATTTTATATTTTCTTGCACTCGATATATTTTTTACAATTCGTGGTCAAATCGGTGGATTCGACGAGTCTTTTGTCTTTGTTTAAATATCATCAATTTCATGTCATTGCTTTTAGAAATTCGTCCAGAAATAATAAAGTTTCAATTTCTGGTTTCAATTACCTATTCTTCTTATAAAAGTATATTTTTCAATTTCTATACTGCAGTATCTTTAAAATGGCAGACATCTTTAGTGGTTATTTCAATATCTTGTCTACTTTCATCAATTTCTTCTAGAATGGGTGTTTCTTCTTGATTTTTTTCAACTTTAACACCACAATTGTCAATTTCGGTAATCATGTCTTCAGATTCAGTTTGATTTTTGCTTGCTTCCGCACTTATTGCTAATTTATATTGTTCTGCATCAATTTGGTCAAATTCTTGAAGGGACTGTGTCTCCATTTTTACTTCAAAATCATCAATAACTTTACCACCATCGTCCTCATCATCACTTATTTCTTTAATTTCATCGAGACTCTTACACAGTCTTTCTTCTACTTCTTTGATACTTCTAGATTTCTCTTCATAATTTTTGGCGATTTTATCGCCAGACTTTTCAATATAACCATCGCCACACGTAAAGTTAGCATGTTCATCATCTTGCAACTCTTCGACATCATCTAAACTGGCTTGCCCAGCTTTATAATTACGTCCATCACTATTGCTTTCAGAAGATAGGACTTTTGGCTTTGGACCTTTGATTTTCTCGGCCTGTTCTTCAGTTTCATCTATAATCTCCAAACGAGATCTTGAAAAGAATTTATGTAGAGATTCCAATTTGTCTAAAGCTCTCTCACTTCTTTCAGAACTAGATGTAAGTGTCGTATCTTCTGTCATGCAAGCGGAGTCAATTCTTCTAGATAAATCAGAGAAAGAATCTGATGTTTCGTTAGTCGATGTAGATTTATCGACTCTCAAGACTTTCGGTTTAATAATCATACTTGGTGGTAAATCAGGAATATTTCTCAAATCGATTAAACTAATCGATGAGCGTTTCAAACTGGAACTTATATCGAATTCGTCGTCAGAATCTTCGTCAAAATGTTTGGTAACTTTATCTTCTATATACTTCACTAATTCTTCTGCAGCTTGTTTTATTTGCGTGTTGTGATCTTCTGAATACTTTCTATCAAGATCTCTGGACGACGGTTCATCTTCTTCAAGAATATCAGAAAGCTCAACACTGTATGGCAGATATTGTAAATAGGGTAACAAAGGAGGTTTTGTATACGATTCAAAGTTTTCTGTATCTTCTTGTTCAGTCATAATATCATCATCTAGCTTTTTAATTTCACAAACTCTTACCACTGCTTCATCGAATATCATTTCTAGGTCATTTTTAACGTTGCTTAAATCGACAACAGTTTCTGAAATCCGTCTGTCTGTCGTACTCTCACACCTATCTATTACAGTATCTAGAGTATGTGTTAGTGTTGAATCAGATTTCGTTTTACTAATATCACTAAAAGTCTCAAGTTTACTTATAGTTATATCAGATTTTGACTTTTCTGACAGCGATGGAGTTAAAGACTTCGAATGAAATTTCTCTTTTGTAGTGTAATTTTCCATATATTTTATTAACATTTCTACTAATGTTTCCGCCTCTTCTTCAGGCGTATCATCTATGTAAATAAGGTCTGTAACATTTATATTAGCTTCATTAAGACCAGTATCAGCTTCTATAACTTCTATACTAGGTTTCGGGTCTTCCGGACCGAATAGGAACTCCATTAGAGTTATTTTATTGTCACCGACTTCGTTCTCCTTCTCCATACATCCAGTGGTCGCTAGGAAGTCCATCAAAGTCTCCATTTTAGCTTCTAACTCTGTATTCATCTTGCTTGGAATGAACAGTTTCGTTTCTTCTGGAGTTATTTCGCTTTTGAAGCAACTGCCTCCACTGCTTTTCCTCTCACTTCTTTGACTTTTAACTATAGTAAAGAAGAAGTCAATCAGATTAGCAATTCTTCGTTCAGTGCTTTCTTCTCCATCAGAGCTTAAGTCAGATTCTTCCTTAACTAACGGACAACGTTTCGGCATGTCCTCAAACCTCTTAGAAAATACAGTTTCTTGGATGACTTGGAGTAGATCTCTTGCTAAACGTACTGGTGATCTGGATTCGCTGTGGATGGCCTCGTAGCTGGAGCCGTCGGGGGCGGAGCGCCGCCGGTCGCGGTCGATTCTGATGAAGTCCCACAGGGAGCCCAGCTCGGACGAGAGGGATGCCCTGTGATTGGCCAAGCGGGTGCCTAGCTGCCGGAAGACCTGGAATGATGAGAAAGACTAATGAAAATAAAAATAGTTCGTCGACACCGTTGGCGCAGTCACTAAGTGACTAAGTGGGTAGCCAACTAATGGATGCTTGCAAGACCAGTAGGCTAATTCACGTAACTAAAGTAGTGCAGTTGCCGCGCAGTTGTAATAAAATATTGATCAAAATAACACATTTGGTAATCTTCTGCTTCTTCTTACGTTATGGCAATTGAGCCGATGTCGACTATTCTGCCATTTGGTAACCTCTGAGCTTCAGTGAGATACGCTCGTGTCAAGTTCCAGCGTCACTGCAATACGATCGACGCGTCTTAAAATTACGTGAATTAGCCCTCTGGCGCATCACTCGCGCGTGACCCTACTACTAGCGTAATGTACGGGGCACCCCCTACTCCTAACATGATGCTTCCCCGCGGAGCACTGGCGACCTTGCTCACCGTTAGCAACACAACACTGCACAAGAGCAGTGTTATTTGTCTACGATATTCTGCAAGGTGGAGATACTTCTCCATATGGGTAGTGCCAATTTTGAGCGTAAATTCCCAATATACCTCTCTTAGACATGTTTTAAAGCTTGTTTTAATTGTATAAAAGTATAGAAAATTAACAAGCTAATTGCAATTTGCAAGCGTGGACGAAGGAATCCAAGAATCCCTACTCATTGAGTCCATAGACTTTTAATATTAAAAATTGATATTTTATATTCGTTTTGGAACGTGTTTTTAATAATTTTTTTATCTTCGTTTTTTACTTTTTTTGTTTTTTATTTGTTTTAATTTTTTTACTTTTTAAGTGTGTCGTAATTTGTGTAAAAAAGTAAATTGCTTTTCTTTCTTTCTTTCTTTTTTTTCTTTCAAGCTGAAGTGCTAATGGGCCGGCCATATTATTAGCCTTAGAACCGATAACCATTGGGGTAGCCGTGTTCTTAAGTGGAGACCGCGAATCGACCAACGTAGGGTAAGACGCCCTCAGGCTAGGTGGAGCGACGATCTTCGCAGTGGGGCTGGTAACAGCTGGATGAGAGCAGCCGAGGATCGAGCCAGATGGCGTGCGATTGGAGAGGCCTATGTCCAGCAGTGGACTACTACAGGCTGATCATGATTATGATAATGAATTTATACATTAAATCTATACTAAAGGTTTTAAAATAAAAAAACATAGTGTAGTTTACTATCAAGACTCGATAGATGGCGTTGATATCAATTAACAAAAGGGTATAGTATGATGTTGATAATTTAAATATGTCACTAGAGGTGTCCGTGATTCCAATTCGATTTTAATAGGATAGTATTGATTTATAAAGTATCAGTGGATAGCGTAGTGGCGAGCAATGTCCTTTGATAGATTCTATAGCTGTGTAAAAGAAGCTTGTGGTACCAACCTGCCACACTCAGGAGCGCCATGCCCTGAGTTTCCGTAAAGAGAGTCTCTTGAACCTCGCTACTTGTGCCGCGAGGGCCTCCGCCCCTGCTGATACTCCTGCTCCTCCTGTCTCACCTTCGGAGTGGACCTGGAGATGGGCGTAAGATATAAGGTATAAATGTGGTTAGACAGCGAAATCCGGCTCGAAGGACCAAAATGTAGGGGTACCAGGTTGCGTGGTATTGAATTTGAATTGTTTATCTACTGTTAAAATTAGTTTTTATTAAAGTTCTCATAGATAGTTCTAAATGGATATTTTTTTATGACCTAATGTCAGAGTTTAAACGGTTTTGTCACGAACACTCATGATTTATCCGTTTTAATATCAGAAGCCCAATTCTCGTAATTAATTTACACTATGACTGAAAGTTGACCAAACTGAGATTATTTATTAAGAATTGACAAAAATCGGTATTCTACTAATCTTATATAGTTCAGTCCAATATCAGTATGATTAGAATTCAATCTTCTTACAGACTCATTTCAATCTCATTTTTGACGTTGATATTTGGACGAGAAGATTAATTTTATTATCTGTGTCGGTTCCAAGTGTTAGCAGAATACCGATCTGCCTATAATCAATGACCTCATTACAATATAATTTCACGTTTGACGTTGTGTGTTAGGGTAGGAGAATACCATTAGTGACATTCATGATCGGAATTATATTTTGAACATTTGTAATTATAGTGCCACAAACTTATCTGACCCGTTCGTGGCGTCGCTGCCGTCGCTTTTACTAATGTCATCTCCATACAAAAATGACATTTTGATGTCATTTTTGTTCCGTAGCGACGTTAGTTCCAATTTTGGTCACTGGGTCAGATAAGTTTGTGGCACTATACTAGAATTGGGCCTCTGACTGTTTATCGATTATTTTTGATGTTGACTATACTAAAGGGTCCGGCCTTACCTCTCGAGTACTCGTTCGTTTCTGCATGTAGCTTCTCATATCTTTGTCTGAGTGTCCCTTCGCTCGTCCTATGCCTTTACCGAGGGGCGCTGCTGATACCCTCCTGAAATTACCACCCATCCAATTACAAATCGCAAGATGGTGATATTTATTTATTTTTTAGAAAGGCACAGCAAAAATTCACTTAAAAAAAAATGGAACAATAGTTGGCCAATTATATGTCCCAGAATTTAAACTAATAATAAAAAGAGAAAAGATTAGATTTTTTGTATGTTTGTTTGTTTGTAATGGACAAACTACTGGACCGATTTTAAAAATTCTTCCACCAGCAGAATGCTACATTATCTGTAAATAACATAGGCTATAATATATAAAGATATCACGCGGGCGAAGCTTTATGTAATATTTTGTAAACTTCGTCAAATTGAAGAGAAACGGTTCACACACAGAGTATTTCTCGTTTACAGTACGACACAAGCCGAAGCTTCCATCCATAGTTCCATCGGCTAATTCCGTCGCAGCCGGATTTTGCCGATCGTAATGCGAGTACAATTTAGCTTAGGTTTAGAGTAAGTATGTAAACTTACCTGCAATGTGTAGGATCGCTGTAAGCAGTCTGCACTGGAGTTTTCCCTTCAGATATGATGTCAGCTGCACCGAATCCTCCCAATGGGAAGCCAGTGGTACCTGCAAGATAGTGTATTATGATGGTAAAGAAAGAAAGAGAGAAAAATAATTTATTTGGTAGAAAAATTAAAGCACCACATGCAAATAAAATGGAAACAACAAGAAAAACAAAAATTAAAATATTCACATAGTTATGATCACAGACATATAATACCAGTAGCAGACCATACATGAATCCATTAGATGGGTAGGATTCTTTATCCCTTTTGTACTAAGCGACAACTGGATACTAGTATCTCGTTCTTTACCTGTTGTCACACTGACTCACTCATAGACAAGATTTGACGCGTAGCTTGTCATAATAATAAGACACATAAGTTCATACGCATTTTATAGATTAAATCGCGTTTAAATGAAAAAGATTACTTGTTTGGGATGTAATAGATAGTAGAATATTATAATAAAATGGTGAAGTGCTGTGCGTACCGGTGTGACAGTGCTAGCTACGACAAAACACCGGGATTGAACTTTCATAAGTAAGTCCCTATGTGTGCGTAATGGCTACGTAATTTTCAGCGAATGTTTGGTCAGCTATTGGTATTATATGTCAGTGTCTTTTCATTATAGAAACTGTATTCTGAATTTAGATAAAGAGTTTACCTGCAATAGCTCCTCTCGTCATGCTGAGACCTCGCTGTATCCTGGCTATGGCTGCTCTATGCCGCGGTAAGGGTGCAGAACTACCCTTTTCTTGTAGAACGAATCTGCCTAAGGTTTTCCAGCCCGCCTGAAAATAGTCAATTGTTATAAAAGCGAAAAGTATAGTATTGTAATAATACTAGCGACCTGTCCCCGGTTTTATTCTATTATACATATAAACCTTCCTCTTGAATCACTCTATCTATTAAAAAAACCACATCAAAATTCGTTGCGTAGTTTCAAAGATCTATAGGGACAGATAGCGGGAAGTGACTTTGTTTTATACTATGTAGTGATTATCTGTGTATAGTATGTATATGTATGTATGTATAATCTTGATCAGTACAATGTTGTGATAAGAGCTGCGAGAATAATGTAATTTAATGTGAATAAAAATAAGACTAGGATAATAATGATTTGCCTCTGAATAAGATTGGCATGGCAGTTACAAGCTGCTGTTCCGACAGACGGCACCCGTTCACGTGTTAATTATCTATTATATCTGTTATTAATATAATTTATAGATGGTCTAACCTGAGCTGCGTACACAACTTCATCATCAGCGAGTGCTCTTTGCTGAGGTCCAGTGCCAGCTCGTCCACCCCACTCCAGTTCTTCAACTAGCACAAACCTGGAAAGTAGAATAAAAAATGTGAAGACACGTACTCCAAATATTGTAAAGTCCTGGGGGTATACTACGAACTTATAACAGGGCAGGAATTGAACTGCCCAGACATTTCCAGTATAAGCTGAAACTATAAGCTGAAGCTGACGCTGAAGCTGGGGTTATAATATTACCTTTTAGGGTCGTCATGGCAGCGAGCTTTCGTTAGCGCTTGGTACACAACATATGATGCCGGTGCACTGAGAGGAACCTGAAATAACATTTATTTTGACTTTTTAAACAAATGTATCAGAGCGCGGACTCACGGATCAAAGGACCGAACAAGATAAAAAAAAAACCAGCCCATCTGTCCCACTGCTGGGCACGGGCCTCTTCTCAGAATGAGAAGGGTTAGGCCTTAGTCCAGCACGCTGGCCTGGTGCGGGCGGACTACACACACCATCGAGAACTTTATGAGGCCCTCTCAGGTGTGCAGGTTTCCTCACGATGTTTTCCTTCACTGTTATCGCAAGTGATAATTAAATTCGAAAAGACAGGTGTGGGCCGGGTCCGAACTCAGACCCTCCTGCATGGAAGGCGAGCATTCAACCGCTAGGCTATCACTAAGCTATCACTAGACGAGCCGAGCATGATAAGCTTTTTAAAATTATTTTATACGTTTTCGTTTTTTGAAGTCGGTTTTTATTGGATTTGTAAACTCTCGCCTTAGTATAAAATTCTAGATCTACCTTCAATATAGCATAGGGTATCTCATGAGACACATTGTGGACGCAGACGAGGAAGCTGTCAGGGGGCTTCCGAGGCTCCTCATCCTGCGTGCTGGTCTCCTCATCTGAAGGTAACGATCTGTCACGGTTGCGGTCTGTTGATGTCGATCTGCAAGAGTTATTGGAACTACATTGGTCTATAAGGCTTCTAACAAGGTTAACAAAATAATTAGCCTTAGGTGGGCAATGCATCCCAATCACTAGAACCCGATCGGAAGATCAAGCATGACTGTATTTGACGTATGATAATGTTATCGTAAGCAAATTTTGATATATAACCTAACAGTCAAAAACCCCCGACTCCAACTAGAAAAAGAGCTGTAACTTTTGAACGGCTGAACAGATTTTCATGAAACATAGCTAAGATGATACCCGATTAAATTAACTTTCAATTAAAAAAAACTGCTTTAAAATCGGTCTATCCGTTTTGGAGCTACGATGCCACAGACAGATACACATACTTATAACACCCCTATTTTTTTTCGGGGGTTAAAAATAGCAGTCAATTACTCGATTAAGAGTAATTTTCCTTACCGTATGCTCGTCAGCCAGGCTCTACTGCTCGGGTCATCCCCGACTCTCTTCAGCAGCAGCCTGGCTCCAGGCCTCGCGGACGCGGCTCTGAGGACCCGCTCGTGCGGCGCCAGCACGCGCTGTGTGGGTGCTCGAGAAGGCACCTCCTCCACCAGGACATAGCTGCCGCGGGCTGAGCGACAGACTCCAGCTTTTGTGAGGCATTGGGCTATCGCCTGTTGGGATAGGAAATGGTCAAGATAATTGTCACGTCTCAGTATCAGCAATTTTAGATAATACAGGAATTTTTTTTATGTACCTAGTGCGCAAAAATTGCAGTGATTCAGTGTCCGTTTCCAAATGCAACCGCAGTACTAAAATCCACTCCAAAATAAAATAAAAATTTGATTTTGTATGGCTTGCGCTAGTAAATTATGCGTGTTTTTTATTACTTATCCTAAGTCGTAAAAAACACGCATATATGGTATAGTATGGCTTGCGCTAGTAAATTATGCGTTTTTTTTATACCTATACTAAGTCGAATTTTCGTTTTGTTTTAAAGTGTATCCCAATACTGCGGTTGCATTTAGGAACAGAGACTGAATCAATCTACAAATTATGCGCACTACATAAAAAAATATCGTGTGTAGGTAGGTAATATGTAACTTAATTAAGGCAAGACCTCATACACCCCAATTAGAATAATAAGATAATAACATAATACAATAATTAAAACATGATCATTGAAACCTAACTTTTATTTTTAAGTAAGTGTTGAGTTTTGCATTATTTACCGCATTTAAAATTAAGTCTTATGACTTTGAAATAAGATTTAATTTTCTTTGACTCAAACAAACGTCAATTTGGGGAAACTAAATACTAATAAAAAAAAAAAAATAAAAAAAAAAAATACTTTTCTAAAAAAAATATGGCCATTAGTCGAATCATGATTTTAACACGCACCTCGTTAGCCGTGGTATCTTGCGTGACTTTTAGAATAGAATACGCCTCGTGCCTCGCCACCGCATACACCACTAAGAAGTGGATCTTCCGTCGCTCATGAGGAGAGGCTGGCTCCAGGTCATCGCGGCAGCTCTCACCGGCCAACTCCTCGCAGCAGCGGGAGAAGATCAGCAGAGAGGCCATGTTTAATGGCTGGTTTGTTGGCGACCTGGAAAAGTTGGTTTTGGTTAGGTTAGCAAGCGCGGATCCCAGCCCTCAAAAAAGGCACAAACATTTTCACGGCCTTGTCACGGCCATCCGAAAATCGGCCAAGTACGATTTGAACTACGGACTTGGTCTACCGATCCTGTATCGATCGATACATTGCATTCCTATAAAGGAGTCATTTATAAAATGTATGACGCTCCGGCCAAGACCTTGTAGGTACATTGTATAGGTCTACGCGGACGAAGCTGCGGGGGAACACAGTAAAATAATAAACTTGTAAAACGTTAGTTACGTAAACGTGTGTTTGTTTGTACATCACAATATCACATTTAGACTAGAAAAAGGCACGGCTAGTTATTAAAAATAAAGTATATTAGCCTTTAATTAAGGTTGAAGACACGCCCACCTTGCCGTGGTCAAATAAGTTTACTACACACAAAAAAAAAACAAGAGTTTTAATCAGGACAAAAATAAAACTGTCTCTAGGTCTCTCTCTCACCGTAATCTCACATGCCTGTATCCTGGCCTCAAACACTGCAGTGGTATCACTCGTTGTGACAGCATGTAGTTAGTATCAGCATCGTATATGTCGAACCTTAAGAACGCCAGCTCCGGAAAGTTTATCTGGGAACAATATTCAGAATATCAATTATATGTGGAAAGAAAACCAACCACGAACAGAGGGCTAATTCACGTAATATTAAGACGCGCCGATCGTATTGCAGTGACGCTCCAACTTGACGCGAGCGTATCTCACTGAAGCTCAGAGGATACCAAATGGCAGAATAGTCGACATCGGCTCAATTGCCATAACGAAAGAAGAAGAAGAAGATTACTAAATGTGTTGTTTTGATCAATATTTTATTGCAACTGCGCGGCAACTGCACTTCTTGTGTTACGTGAATTAGTCTACTGGACTCGAATCTATGTGTCTATGTATCTATGTCGAATGGTCTCGGAATTGGTTTTTGCAGTGTCCTTCAATCTATTTTGACTTCTATTGCGTAGGTAATAGAAGTAAAACTCGGTTATTTGCCAGTTATTAAGTGTCGTACTATGATTTTGACTACTATTACTAAAGCAATATAAGTCAAAATCGGTTGAACGACATTGTAAAAACCAACTATTACGAGACTATTCTGACACGATTGAAATAGCAGAAGTAGGGTCCAGGTTCACTCCAGTCGCTCTTACCAACTAGATATGGGCGTTTTTGGTTATTTTTGTCATTGATGCGCATCGCTATCAAAGATTCAGCATCCGATGTCAGCATCATTATTTTTGACATCGATGCCTACTATGACAATGTTCATGTCGTCAACAACACACAATTTTTTTTTAAATTCCATTTGCTTGCCACTAAAGCGTTCTTCCAATTAGATAATTTTCAAAAAGCGAAACACATGGCATTTTTATGCTGGCAACGCGTCTTTTACAATTTAAAGTTTCCTAGAAATTGGTGACCCCGACGCGACGCAACAGTTTCTTACCTTAAAATTGAAAGTTTCATTCCAAATCGGATTGAGCGCGTTCTTCCTTGCCACTTTGGTCCGTATCTTCTTGCAGTCAGCTGGAACTCCAAGTATTTCTACTTCCACGAAGGCGTTGTAGAAGGAGTACACGTTTTCCGCGACATACTGGCCAGATATCACGGCTAGCGTGAGATGGGCTGCATGGATGCCGTCGAATTCCTTGTCCATGGGGTTGAACCTGCGGACAAAGAAGATTATGGGTCTGTTTTTCGACTTTTTATTTTTCTGCTAGGATGGCAAATAAGCTTACGGCTCGCTTGATGGTAAGCGGTTACCGTAACCTATGGACGCTAGCAACACCAGGGGTAATTGAAAGTTACGACTTGTATAAATGAGAACCTCTATCGTTGACGCCCATTTACATCTCATGGACACCCAAATTTGTTTTTCGCTAACTTTTACCCCTTGCTGGCTATAATTGTTGACCTCTGGGGGATTTTACCTATTGCTTGCAACACCAGAGACATCACTCGCGCGTTGCCGACTCTACTACTAGCGTCTTCTCCAAAGAACACTGGCGACCTTGCTCACCGTTAGGAACATAACACTGCACAAGAGCAGTGTTATTTGTCTACAATATTCTGCAAGGTGGAGGTACTTCCGCAATCCAGCACAAACTATTTTGAGCTGAAAGTCCCGCTATGCCCTACCTCTCTATAAAGTGCTCTGATTAAGAAGCTAAACCTCATACCTTCGGTACGCAATATGTCCCGGATCCCACATCACGCTAGGTTTCCTGACATAGCCGGCAGAGCCGTTGCTTTCATACATGGCCGCGTTGACTGCCATGGCCGCGTCTTCTGTCTGGTAGTTCAGCGCGACGAGCTGCACGCCGCACGACCAGAAGGTCACGGGATCAAAGTTTGATGAGTCTATTCTTAGGCTGGAAGAAAATGGGAAAGATTATAAGTGGGCAGCAGTATAGAATAGAATATATCTTTATTTCATGCAAACCAGATACAGGCACTTATGAAATGTAGAGACTCTAGGTGCGCGGTTCCAAATAGTAGGTCCTATGGAGAAGAACCGGCAAGAAACTCCATGGAAACTCTTTTAAAATAATAGATTACAATCTTGATTAGTAGATACAATGTTGTGGTAAGAGCTGCGAGAATAATGTAATATCTTCAAAATGCACCTAAAGTTTCCTCAGACCAGAACTCTTTAACTATAACACAAAGGGTAGTCACCCTTAATGCCCCAAAATTTGGCGCCACACTGTTTATTTAAATGAGTATATTGCCATAACCGGGATCCAGCAGAATATCAGCGTCAGGTGTCATAGTCTGGCACATGCTGAGCTGGGCACCTATTTGCTACAGCTCGGGACACACACCGAATAGTCTAAAGGCTGTTGATGTTCAGTCGGTGCAGTATACCCACTTTTTTTTTTTTTTTCAAATTATTATTTTTTCTGCTTAGTTTGACACTGTTGCCATCCTAAAATTGTATTCTCTGTCTATGCACCTGTCCTCTTCTTAGTATCTATGTCTATCATTCTAGTGCGTCTTGTGTTTGTGGCAAATAAATGTTTTTTCTTTTTTTCTTACTAGCGCCATATCGAGTTCTGGAGCTGTCGTCTTAAGAGTGACCCAGGAAAGATTAATTTCATTCTGAAACCATAAGATTAAGTCCCACTATTAGGAGAAATCGAATAGGCTGAAAGTGGGACTTACCCGGCGGGATAGGTCCTAACTAGCTGCGTCTCAGTATGAGCTATAAGTGCCATGGGGTGCTTCCTGCAGATCTTCTTGCCAATAGCCTCGTTGACTGAGGAGCAGCGGTAGCAGGGATGGTGGATGGCTGGCGCGTTCAGACAGCGAGGACGAGGCTGTTGGATGACTTGCTGGAAATTGAGATATTCTGAATTAATTGCATTGTACAGGATAATTTTTTATGTATTGCGCAAAATTTGCAGAGCGATTCAGTGTCCGTTACCAAATGCAAACGCAGTATAAAAATTCACTCCAAAACAAAATAAAATTTGATTTTGTATGGCTTGCGCTAGTTTTCCCCATACTAAGTCGAATTTTCGTTTTGTTTTTGTATCCCAATATTGCCGATACTGCGGTTGCATTTAGGAATAGAGACTGAATCACTCTACAAATTATGCGCATAAAAAATTTTCATGTATTGTTTTTTCAAGTACAAAAGTATCAAAAGAACTGGACATCGTATCTCACGCTCAAAAGTGACCCCACTAAAAGAATTCCAATTCGTAAAATGCGTTTCATTCGGTTTTGAATTTCGGGGTGATTTCCTGAATCCCTACCAAGTTGTATAATATCTAACCATTGCGCGTGTGAGCGCCGTAGTTTATATCGATTTGTGTTTACGTTGCAGTGAAAAAAACATGAATGATTTAAAAAGTAAGACTAAAAATATAATGATTTTAATCGTGATTTTAATTAAGTGATTTAAATCAAGTGATTTTAATCGTGATTTAAATAGTGCTTTAAATTAAGTGATATAAATCAAGTGATTTAAATCGTGATCATCTCATCCCTGGAAAAAAGAATGAAAAATTAATCTAAGTGTCGTTCTAAAACATGTCCCTAAGTTTTCTTTCATTCTATGAACTTTTGTTTCTCTGATTTCTTTTTTTAACCCTCGACAAAAAAGAGGGATGTTATATGTTTGTAGTGTGTATCTGTGGAATCGTAGCTCCAAAACCGATAAACCGAATTCAATGCAGTTTTTTTTAATCGAAAGCTAATTTAATCGGGTATAATCTTAGCTATGTTTCATGAAAATCTGTTCAGACATTCAAAAGTTACAGCTCTTTTTCTAGTTGGAGTCGGGGGTTTTTGACGGATAAGTTAGATTCTTACCGTGCTGGCACTGTCACTGCTCTCCGAAGATTCGAAGCTGCTGCCCGGAGCGTTCTCCTTGGGCACGTTACTGGGCTGCTTCACGGAGTTCCGTGGAGATAACGGGCTTAATCCACGGAATTTTATCGCCTGCGATATACCAAATGTGTTGTTTTGATCAAAATTTTACTGCAACTGCGCGGCAACTGCACTTTTTTATTTACGTGAATTATGCCCCTGTTCAAGTTACGGTATTGAAATTATCTTCAACATAATCTGTAAGTCCACCACGCAGTTTTTGCTCATGCGCAGAATTTAAAATTTACCATCGTAACAGTCATGATTGATGCTGCTGCCTTGTATGGATCAGAATGTTAGGCAACAAAATGGACGGATGAAAGGCAATTGCATGCAGCGGAAATACGAATGTTGAGAGGGATGTGTGGTGTAACAAGATTGGACAGAATCAGGAATGAGTATATCAGAGGAAGTATGAAAGTGGCACCAGTTACAGAAAAGCTGCAAAGTAACCGATTGTCGTGGTATGGACATGTAACACGGAGAGATGAGAATCATGTTATAAGAAGAGTTGTAAGTATGAATGTTGACGGCTATCAGAGTAGGGGCAGACCAAAGAAAAGATGGATGGACTGTGTGAAACATGACATGAATGTGAAGGAAGTGAATCTGGAAATGACGTCTGATAGAGATGAATGGAAGAAAAAGACATATTGCGCCGACCACAAGTAAAATGGGATACAGTGTCACAAACTTATCTGACCCGGTGACCAAAATTGGAACTAACGTCGCTACGGAACAAAAATGACTTCATAATGACATTTTTGTAGGGAGTCATTGGTAAAAGCGACGGCAGCGACGCCATGACCGGGTCAGATAAGTTTGTAGCACTATAAGGGCAGGAGAATGATGAACAGTCATGATTGACAGATAAAAAACATCTTACCTGCACATATGTGACCATATCACTAAGTTCCCTCGCAATCTGGTTGCTTCTCTTTCTAGTAGGGGCTTGTTTGACGCTTCCAGAAGTAGTTTCTGCATCTCCCTCACTCCTTCTGAAGCTCTGGTAGAGGGAGAGAGAGGTCCGACCGCATTTGTCCTCCATTGAGTTCAGGATTTTGTGGAGCTCTTTTTCTGGAGACATTTTATGTTTTTAATTAATACCTTGATGTCTATTTTGTTAATGGGATGATAAGAAGAATTTGAGAAGAAGAATTTATTTATTTATTTACTTTTATTAAAACGGTACGAAAGCAATGACAATAATTAAAGATAGGCACATAGGTAATTAACTACATATATAAACAAAACAACACAGTCATACAACTCTCTCACAAAAAAGCAGTCACTCCGACAATATATCCGCCCATCCATCCGCAAACAAGTCACAGTGAGGATTGTCATCCAGAAGAGCGTTAAGAAGTAGAATAGAAGATATCATCTTCTATTCCATTCTATTTTACGTTTTGATCTTGAATTCTCTATCCTTTTTCGTTCTCAAACAATTTATTTATTTAATTACCAACTTATACTAACAGTAAATCTACACATACAAGTTTTAGGTACATATTTATTTATTTATTTATTTAGTTACCAACTTATATTTACAGGTTATCTACACATATAAGTTATAGGTACATAATATTAATTATACAGGTAATCTTATAAACGAGAAGGACGACATAATTTTGAAATAGAAATAGAATATATATTAAACAATTAGGTATATAATTTGTAAGTAAATTTCACTCGCATATTAATTATACAGGTATTTATTTTATTCTTATCTTATCTTATCTTACTAATATTATAAAGAGATAAGATTTGATTTTTTGTATGTTTGTTTGTAATGGATAACCTCAAAAACTACAGAACCGATTTTAAAAATTCTTTCACCAGCAGAATGCTACATTATCAGTGAGTAACATAGACTATAATTTATAAAGATATCACGCGGGCGAAGCCGCTGGCGGAAGCTCTATAGGATAAAATTATTTTTAATTCTTTCTTCAGTATTATTTATTTATTTAAATTGTAATTAGAACGGCCGTAGGCCAATTAAACTAATTTTAATTAAATGCACTTAAACTTATCAAAAACGCAACTAGCATGCAGTCCTCTCACAGTACTCCTCGCATGCTGACAAAATCATCCTCCATCCGTCCGCAAACATATCACATTCTGGATTTAAAGGGAATAAACGTTTTTTTTTTTTTTTTTTTTTAATTTGCTTCCAAGGGAACTTTGATCGCAGTGAGTATAAAATGCCTTACCATCCAGTTCTTCATCATCTTCATCATAGTCCTCATCCGAGAAGTACTCCGTGAGTGAGCTGCCGGCCGACTGGTTGGACATGATGGAGCTGGTCCTGTTGCTCTGTTCTGGCAGAGATGTGCTGGTGTGGCGGATGCCGTTGGACCTGGAGAAATAAGATTAGGAGGAGTACAGAGGGCTAATTCACGTAATTTTAAGACGCGCCGATCGTATTGCAGTGACGCTAGAACTTTACGCGAGCGTATCTCACTGAAGCTAAGAGGATACCAAATGGCAGAATAGTCGATATCGGCTCAATTGCCATAACGAAAGAAGAAGAAGAAGATTACCAAATGTGTTGTTTTGATCAATATTTTATTGCAACTGCGCGGCAACTGCACTTCTATAGTTACGTGAATTAGCTTACAGTTCCACGATAGCCCGACAGTTATCTTTAGCGGTAGTGCAGTCCTATCTATTTAACTCCCGACAAAAAAGTTGGGTCTTGTAAGTTTTTAGTGTGTATCTGTCTGTTTGTGGCATCGTAGCTCCAAAACGGATAGACTGATTTCAAAGCAAGTTTTTAATCGAAAGCTAGTTTAATCGGGAATCATCTTAGCTATGTTTCATGAAAATCTGTTCAGCCGTTCTAAAGTTACAGCTCTTTTTCTAGTTAGAGTCGGGGGTTTTTGACTGTTAGGTTACATAATTATCAAAATTTGCTTACGATAACATTATCATACGTCAAATACAGTCATGCTTGATCTTCGGATCGGGTTCTAGTGATTAGGATGCATTGCCCACCTAAGGCTAACCTTAGTTCAGCATGGCATGATATCCTAATCAATAGGTTTATCTGTTCATCTTCTCATTATGAGAAAAGGCCTGTGCCCAGCAGTGGGACAGTTGACAGATTTATTTATTACCTGAAAGCTGTTGTCAGTACTCCGCTGTATCCTTGCGCGGAGCTGGCTCCCGTCAGCCCGATGGTAGGACTTGATTCTATTGGGAGGAGCTTTTTGTTCTTGACTAGCACCTGAAATTATAAGAACTATACCTTATTTACAAAGTAAAAAAAGAAAGAAAGAAAAAAGAAAGAAAAAGAAAGAAAGAAAATACATTTATTCAGCACGGACATTGACAACACACGAGAGAGAAATTAAATAAAAATTAACTTAAACCTTTAAATAGTAAAAAAAATAAAAATAAGACAGACACAGAACAAAGTAAAAATATATTTTTTTAGTAAAATAGTCATCCACGCCCAGTATGACGCTGTGGAGGAACGAGGTATGGTGTTCCTCCATTGAAAAGGGAGGATCCTCCGACCAGGCGAGGTGATATTGCCTGGCGGCCGAAGCCCGACGGTTGATGTCGGACAGTTGTATATGTGTTAGATACGATTATCTTTCTCCTTGCGCGATGCAGGCTTCGTAATCTGATTGATCAATTCATATTCTCGCGCCACTGTAGTTAGCTTTTGCTGCCTCACTAAGTAGTTCTTCTATGTGGCGATAGATGTCGCTACAACGCTATTTCTATTTCTAAAAATAAAAAGTTTGTTTCCTACTTATAATGATATTACGTATAGAATACCTTGTACTTCAGTTGTTCAGGACTCGGCAGCCGCGGCTCATCAGTGTAGTCGACTTCAAACAGAAATGACGTCACCAATTTGTCTCCAAACACTGCCTGGATGAAGACAACATCAATAGAGGACCAGCTTTACACACATAATATGACGGCCCGCCCGATGAGGGTAGACAGAAACTACAGCCGGGCTTCCACTGGCAGCGGAGCGGGCTCCGTACGGACTCCATTTGACTCGCAACGGTAAACTTCATAGAAGTGCTTCCACTAACAAAGAGTCTAGCGGAGAGGACTGAACTGTTCTTCATTTCTCTTTTGCAGTGGAAGGCAATTGTCAAAACTGTTTCTTAATGGAAGCTAAAACCTATTTTAGCTAGTTGGGGTCCGTTCCGTCCAGCTATTACTTGCTCATTACCCTTTCGCAGTGGAAGCCTGGATTACAAATTGCGGCGGTTTGCGATACTTATATTATTATTTTACATCTTATAAACATTCTGTATATATTTATGGTCTTATTTTAATAATGCAAAATATTTATATTTTCACCGTTCATTGAGCCTAGCTTTTAAATAATACCTATATAAGGTATTATTTAAAAGCTAGGCTCAATGAACGGTAATTATAATATTCAAAATTCAAATCAAACTCAAATTTTTATTTCCTAAAAATACATAAATTAGTAGGATTTCTATTGGGCCCAAACTACCTAGGCAAGCCTGTATTCATTTCAATTATCAAATGCTGATTGCTTATTCGTAAGTTGGTGTGCATAAAAACTATATATTTGAAGAATTACTGACCTCAAAGGTGCTGGCCATGACCTGCTGCTGCGGCAGGCTGCAATGGTTCTCGATGCTCAGGATCAGAGGGTACGGAGACGTCACGAAGGCACTTCTGGTGATCAAAAACATTAAGTTAAATCATGATTTTTATGTAAAAAATAGTCACGAAACTCAGTTTGAAGTTTGCTAGTCATGGTCCGAAGGCCCCCGCGTGCTCAAGGGCCCCCACGTGCTTGAGGGACCCCAAGTGCTTGAGGGCCCCCGTGCACATGAGGGCCCCCACGTGCTTGAGGGCCCCCGAGTGCTTGAGGGCTCCCGCGCGCTTGAGGGCTTCCGATTGCTTGAGGGCCCCCACGTGCTTGAGGGCTTCCGATTGCTTGAGGGCCCCCACGTGCTTGAGGGCGCCCTTGTGTTTGAGGGCCCCCTTGTGCTTGAGGGCTCCCTTATGCTTTAGGGCTCCCTTGTGCTTGAGGGCCCCCGTTGTGCTCGAGGGCCCCAGTGCATGGCACCGCCTAGCCCTCCGCGATAGCTATGTCACTGAAGGTACTGTCATTACTGACCTTGCAATTGTCTCCACAACCCTTCTAAACGGTATCTTCGTGGTGAAGGTATGTCCATGGTATATGACAGGACTCCCATCGTCTCCGTCCCAGCAGTCCAGCTCCACGCAGCGGCAGCCAGTTAGAAGCACCTGAGGGTAAATATCATAAAAATATTCTAGTTTAAAAAAAACTATAGAACACGCTTTTGTCATCCAAACTGAACGTGTATACAAAATTTCAGCTCAATCGGAAACCGGGAAGTGGGTCAAATTTAACTTCCAAGATTTTCTTACATAGTTACTCGTAGTTAGGTACAGGTGAAGCTAATAAAAGCGTCTTAAAAATGAAAATAATAATATAATAGACACACACACAGACACACAGTGTTTTAACACCATATTGTTGATATTGTGCTGAAGGCGGTCACTAAAGGCAAGTTTAGGACTGGGACACATCATCACGACGCGACGTCGTTGTCGCGACGCCCGCCGCGTCAAGAAACACTACGATGCACCGCATCGTAAGAAGAAATAATAGCATTTCTCCCGATATGGACGACACTAGACGTATTCTCCTGTTGCTATTTTTAAGCAGATGCACGAAGAAAAAAACACGTGGCACTGCGTCGCAACGTCTTAAGACGACGACGACGGATGTCCGGCCCATTATGGAAAAAAACACGTAGCACAGCGTCGCAACGTGTCACGACGACGACGCGTCGGATGTCCGGCCCTTGTTGGATAAAATCACGTGGCACAGCGTCGTAACGTGTCACGACGACGATGTCGGATGTCTGGCCCTTAGTAGATAAAAAATAAGGTCCGTAATACAAAATGACGCCCAGCGGTGATTTTTATTTAAGCATAGAATTTGAGTCGGTCGTTTCATACAAAATACGCCACTCAAGGGCTGCTCAAATAGAGACCACCGCTGAGCGCCGTTCTGTAGGACGCTGAGCAGATGGCGGAGTTCGTCTGGCGGACTTTTTGCCGCGACGTTTCCTATGCAACAACGCGTATGGCGGATATAGTCTACCTATTAATACACCGCTAGTGCCCAGCGACGGTAGATAACTTAGACGATTTTGGAACTGTACCCAGTGGATAGAATAGAATAGACCATTATTTCATGTAAACCAGATACAGGCACTTATGAAATGTCGACGAGACTCTAGGTGCGCACCTAGAGTCTCGTCGACATTTCATAAGACGGTGACTCCAGGATCGCAAGAGCTTCACCCCCTATCACATGGGACTATTACAGGGATGGCGAACCAATGACACGCGTGCAATCGATGGCACGCTTAGATTATGTACATCATAGCGAACCATAGATACCATTGATGGCACGCCACAAGAACTAATGGCCACGGCATTAATTCGCTAAATCCTGAAGAATTAAATTTTAATGGTTTTTTCTACCATAAATTTGCTTGTTGGCACGTTACGGCCACAGCAAAGATATAATTGAAAAAATCCGCACGTAGATTTAAGGTAAGGTTCGCCATCCCTGGACTGTTTACATGGCTACCTTGTAACTGCTATGGCAATCTTATTCAGATTAAAATTATTCTCGCAGCTCTTACCACAACATTGTACTAATCAAGATTATAATCTATTACCTATTTTAAAAGAGATTCTTGCTGGTTCTTCTACATAGGTGATAGGACCTAATATTTGGAACCGCGCACCTCGAGTCTCAACATTTCCTAAGTGCCTGTATTTATTAAACATAAAATAAGATTTATTTTATTCCATTCTATTCTACCTACGCAAAATCTGGGTGTACAACAGTAGGTACACCGCTACCTAACCCTTCGGGGCATACGGGCGTGAAGCTATGTTAAGTGTAAATTATTGCTCTTTCGCACGGAAGCTCAATACCTTAGTCATTGACTACGGACTAATTACTCTAGTCACTGACTAACTTTAGTCCCTGAATAACTAAGGGCCCATCCACACACGATACTATTAGCATCGGTAATAATAAATAGATAATCCAATGACAAAGGAAACTGAAGGCAACTTGTTACTCGGCCTTCAGTTTTCTTTGTGAAGGCGGCCCATCCTTCGCGTTCTTTTATATCCGTTCAAGTCGGCGCGTCAACACCGAACACGCATGCGCTGAATTATTGATTAGTACTTCCCCTTGGAAACGTACAAACGCCCTATCCTATTTTTAATCTAGTCTTTCAACGCACTCGTTACAATTTAGTCGATTTTCAAGTTCCATTGTTATTTACCCTGAGAATAATCGCTTAGGTAGGCCGCACGTTTAACCCATAGACAAAAGACGTAAAGAAGAGAACTGTCAATTTGTTGTCAAACTTAACCTTAGCATATTTGTTGTTGTACCGGTGTAAAAACAAGCATTTTACGTGTTTTCTTGTGAAAAAATTGACGAAATGAAGGAAACTACTGGCGATGTTGATACTCGAAACGTTGTGAAAAACAGGGAGTTGCTATACCGCATGATTATAAGGTAAAAACGCATTTATTTACGTGCATTGTAACACTAAACTTTACCTATCTATATATTGTGAATTTGACTATTATACACAAGTTTTGCACAAAAAAGTACATAGAAGTCTCTTTTATTTTGTATTTGACCTCTTTTCATCGAGTTTCTCCTTCATTTCCACTCTTTATTAGGTTATAATTCTGTTAGGTCATCTATTCATACAACGTAATGTTTTTACAGTCAACTTTATTACGATGGCTTCCAACCGATAGCTGCTACGCTAGCGGCGGCTGTACATGCCGATCCGCCATGCCCGCCGAGCGACAGGTAAGTTTATTGTCAGTTTTGCCATTGAAAACGTTATTGTTAATTAGCTTCAGCGGGCTGTTTTCCGCAACCCCACGCGTAAACGCGTATTTTGCGTGTATTGAAAATGTTTTACGGAATATTATCCATTTGATAAATCTATATGCATTTGTTTGTAAAAAAAAATCTTTAAAATGTCCTCCTGTAAAGTTTACATATTGGCGCGTTAGTCATTTTGCTTTTCCAGTGTCTATATAAAACAAAAATAAAAAATGGTTATTATGGAATAATTGGTTTTGCAGTCGCTAACAATCCCTTTGTTCTACATTTTACAATCCAAATTCACTATAATAGGTATAACATTAAATTACATTATTCTCGCAGCTCTTACCACATCATTTTACTCATCAAGATTGTAATCTATTAATTTAAAAGAGTTTCCATGGAGATTGTTGCTAGTTCTTCTCCATAGGACCTAATATTTGGAACTGCATCGCGCGGAATCTGGTTTACATGAAATAAAGATACCTATATTTATATATAATAAAGATACCTATATTTTACAATTATTAGTGTTTCAAATGCATGTTTTTTTGATAATCTATAGGTTTTTTCTATAAACATTTAGATTGTTTAAATGTTAATTTAACAATTTTTTGTGGAAAGAAAAAATTAAAATCTACTGCACTCTAACTGCAATGTTAGTTTTGTCGGTTAGATAACAAAATAATAATAATTCTCCAAAATTTTTGAACACATTAACTTCTCTTACTGCCTTTTCGTGCCTGTATGTATGGCAGAATTTTTTATTTTATTTATTTATTTATTTATAGCCTTCCCAGATACCTATAAGTATACATTTTTTTTTTGTATAATTTGTTTTTATGTATAGGTGTTATTCTGTGTGCCCTTTGGCAAAGGCCTCCTCCAACACTTTCCAATCTTCTCTCTCCCGCGCCAGTCTAGTCCAGGTTTTTCCAGCTGTTTTTACCACATCATCTTCCCATCTTCTAAATGGTTTCCCTTTTTTTCTCTTTCCCTCTCTTGGGTACCACAATGTTACCACTTTGTTCCATTTCTCTTCTCCTCTAATTACATGGCAATTTTTTATTATAATCTGTTTAACGCAGGCTTTTGAATCTAATGATGGTGGGTCTACAACATGAACCGGACCGTAAAGACCGTCTGGCTGCTTCCAGCGGAGCTGAGCATCTTCTCGGCACTACTGGATTTGGTGAGTAATCATTTCTTTTTCAAATTTCAGCTCGGTGCATAGAACGAGTCAGCCAAAATGGCAAAGCACAAAAAGCATTTGTGCCTTCGGTACAAATTCTTGGTAGTGTTTCCGCATCAAGACAAATACTGTGTCATTACAAAAAAATTGCTAATTTGCGAGATTTTGATACCGCGATCAAAAGCAGCAAGTCGCCGAAACGCGATGAAGTATCGATGCAGTCGATAATCGCCAATTTTAAAAATATCGAGTATGGTATGCCCTTATAAAAGTTGTTAGTTTTATTTAAGTTGTGAATAAATTGTGTACAATTTGTTCTTCCTAGATTTGGAATACGAGATGGATGCGTCGTCCCTTGCGCCTGAACCAGCGACGTACGAGACGGCTTACGTGACGTCACACAAGATGGCGTGTCGCGCCGGCGCATTCAGTGCGTGCGGGCAGCTCGTCGCTACGGGCTCTGTTGATGCTTCTATTAAGGTAGGATTGAAGATATAACTAACATGAAGTCTTACTAACTTGTTCTGTCAGCTACCTTAGGTTTCAGCTAAAAACTGCTGGAGTTTCTTGGCGGTTCTTCTCCATAGGATCTACTATTTGGAACCGCGCACCTAGAGTCTCGACATTTCATAAGTGCCTGTATCAGGTTTACATGAAATAAAGATCTATTCTATTCTAAAATTAGCGCTGTAGTGTCACTGCAGCATATGCTGAGCTGAGGCCTTTTGGTCACGCAATACCACACCGAGCCTAATTTAATGTCATAGCTTAAACTTATGTGAGGAAGTCAGCCTGCTGCGATGTGCAATTATTGTTATGTCACTCCCGGCTTTTTCGTTTCTGTATTGTAGATATATGATGTGATTTAACCATGTATTGTGTTGACCAATAAACCTTCTTTCATTCTTTTAAGTCTATCCCAAATGACAAGAGTTCTTTTACTAATGAAGGTATAGCGTGTTGTGTAATACTTTTGATATGGCATCATGAATGGCTCAGCATGCAATGCACCTGAGAATTGTGACCATACCACAAAGGAATCATCCTTTCCTATAGTCCGCGCGTGAGCTCCGAGGAATCGGGGGCTGAGGAAGCGGGCACTTAGCGCTGCGACCGACCGTCGCTTATACCCCACATTTCCCAGTAGCAGCGTCTCGGGGTACCATAGGTACTGGGACAGTTTGGGGTATGAGCGACGGTCGGGCTCAGCGCACAGTGCCCTCTTCCTCAGCCCCTTATTGATGGGTTATAACAGCCAATTGTTTTACCTGTTATCTCTGTTATTGTTACACAAAAATAACAGAATGAAATATCTGTTACTAAATATCAGCCTGTTTCATACAACCACACTATAACCCAACTAAGTATTTATGCCTGTTTATGTATGAAATACTAGCTGTCTCTCTTTCTAGCAAGCGACAATCCAGTTAGTAAGAATGAGAGTAAAACTGTCATTTAACAAAATAACAAGCAAGGTTTGTTGTGAATTAAAGTGTCGGTTATTTTTTATAACAGATATTTGACATTGGCGGTAACAATAGGCTAGTTGACTAAATTTGAAAAATTGGTTAATACTTTACCTTATTAACTATTAGACCCCAAAAACATATTATTTTTAAAAAATTCTAACATTTCCATTCATTATTTTGCGTTTTCAAAAACCAATTGACATTTACCTCAAAAACGCTCAAGACTGTCATGGCGTCTTAAATGACGACATGCCGTGCGAAACATTCAATATCTGTGTAGGGCAATTGAAGTTTTCATTGAATTAAACGTTGTGTCTTTCAAAATATAACTGAGAAAACCTGTATCAACTTGACAAAAATAGCTAAAACCGAAAAAATTATCAAGTAACCTGTTCTGTTCTACGAAAATGTTAACAACAACAATGGCGTTTCGCACGTCGTGACGTAACACTTTCTGATCGGTGTTCACTGTCACGTGACTGAATGCCTAATTTTGCCAAATTTATTTTCTAAAAATAACAATAATCTTTATGTTTTATAATAAATAATTTTGATTTTTGTTAACTGCATATCATGATTAGTCATTAGAAACTCTAATCCATCCGATTTATTCTTAGTGGACACAAGCCTATTGTTATCTGTTATTTTTATCTGTGACGATAAATACGCCTCACCGCTACCCCCGATTCCTCGGAGCTCGCACGCAGAAAGTTCTAAAGAATTGTATTGTACGCTTGTCTTTCTCACTCTATATAATTCATTTATCTTTCCAAAGGTTTGCTGGAAGAAAACTCATTCTGAGTTAAGCTCGCCTTTGTGCATATATCTATAAACTGTATTTTTAGTATATTCCATATTGTAATATTTTAGATTCTAGATGTGGAGCGTATGTTGGCAAAATCTGCTCCTGAGGAAGTGGATCCCGGTAGGGAACAACAAGGACATCCTGTCATCCGGACTTTGTGAGTATTTTGACTTTTATGACTCACGTTTAAATAGTAACATTAATGTTTTCTGAAACTTTCAAAGCGTCTATAAGGTTAGGTAGTTTACACACGACTCTTGCGACTGATATGACTAATACGACTTTTATGACTACCTCTGAAATTGAAAACAATCCAACTACTTATAATCAAACAAGACCACAGAAACAAAAAAAAAACAATAAATCTCCAACCGACTATTACGACTTTTATGACTACACACCAAAAATAACAATTACGACCCTTTTTATCCCAGGTACGATCACACGGACGAGATTACAGCCCTAGACTTTCATCCCCGGGAACAGATCTTAGTGTCCGCTTCCCGGGATTGCTGCATCAAACTGTTTGACATCACTAAGGCATCGGCCAAGAAAGCCTATAAATCTATTACGGTAAGTTATTGATACTTGTGCTGGCAGTTCACTTAGCCTATTTGTACAAACTTGAGGTCGCCTAGTGGTCGAAATTCGACCGTAAATCATAAAATTTATCATTCTGCACTCCTTCTCCATATAAACTTTAACTATGCCAAATCTCACACTCCCCCGTGCGCGCAATATGCTTAAAAATGGATACAAAGTTTTCTCTTCACGTACACAAGATTAAAAAAATTGTAGTGCGCAAAATTTGTAGCGTTATTCAGTGTCCGTCCCCAAATGCAAGGGGTCATCCATAAAGTACGTCACACAAATTACGTGATTTTTTGACCCCTCCACCGTCCTTGTCACAGTTGATCACATTTGTGAGACCCCGTCCCTAGTGTGTTATTTAGCAATTTTACATCTAAAAATTGTAAAATTAAAACAGCAGTTCCGAAATTAGTTTTATTTAAATTATTTTTTAATATGATTTTGAAATGTGCCGTCACGAAACTTAGGACCCCTCCCACCCCTTGTCACATAATGTCACACTTCATCGACCCCCTCCCCCCTTAACATGTGACGTACTTTATGGATGATCCAACCGCAGTACTAAAATTCACTCCAAATTTGATTTTGTATGGCTTGCGCTAGTAAACTATGTGTGTCCCCCATACTAAGTCGAATTTTCGTTTTGTTTTAAAGTGTATCCCAATACTGCGGTTGCATTTAGGAACAGAGACTGAATCACTCTACAAATTATGGGCACTACATAAAAAAATATCCCGTAATATTATATCCTCAGGACGCCGAACAAGTGCTCTGCGTCGCGTTCCACCCGCTCGGCGACCACATCATCGCGTCCAGCACACAACCAGTGATTCGTCTGTATGACGTCACCACCAGCCAGTGCTTCGTGTGTCCGATACCGTCACACCACCACACCAAACAAGTCAACTCGATACAGTGAGTATACTATCTCGTTCACACATTTGAGTATTCACCTCATTTTACTATTCGAATAGTAAAAAGTATTCGAGTATTTTTTGTTATTCTCGCCATTTTTATCTTATTAACTTTACATTGATTTGTGTCGATGCAAACACAATGCTGGGGGTCTAAAAAGGCCACATTGAGCAATTCATCTACTGATCTGCATAGTAACTGTCAAACAGATGATTACTGAATATGAACCTTATGTTCATGAAATTAAGAGTTGTCAATTAACTCTTCAATTCCCATGTCCAAGTTAGTAATTTTTTTTCCTATTTCTTACATAAAATAGCTTAGATACATTACATTATGATAAAAATATATGAATAAAAAAAAATAACTACTCCCCCTTTTTATTTACGGGGGGGTCACCTACAGGTGACACTGGGTATTGTGCAAAGTTCAGGCTCTAAAGAACACATACTATTTTTATTATTCTTTCGGTAGGAATAAAAGTCCGGTTTTTATAAAAATATTTATTTATGTGAAAAAAATATAACACTCATTTATTGTGAAAGCTGTACCGACACTTTAGGTGCAAACCGATATTGCACTTAGCACACATTTTTCTATTGCGTTGGTGATTCGACAATGTCCGCATCTTCGTTGAGAGCAGTTGATTGGCGAGTGATCGGCACTCTTATCTGCACAGGATCGCCACAAGCAGAATTACGACTCGGAGGCTTGCAATATTTTTGCAGGTATATAATTGTAGTCCGCGCGCGAGCTCCGAGGAATCGGGGGCTGAGGAAGCGGGCACTTTGCGCTGCACCCGACCGTCGCTCATACCCCAGTACTCAGTACCCAGTACCAGTATCGTACTCTCTCAGTACCACTGACTATTGGGAGAGTGCAGTGATAGCCTAGCGGTTGAACGCTTGCCTTCCATGCAGGAGGGTCTCAGTTCAAACTCGGCCCGCACCTCTGTCTTTTCGAATTTATGTGCGGATCGCAATTTGATTATCACTTGCGATAACGGTGAAGGAAAATCATCGTGGGGAAACCTGCACACCTGGCCAACGAGGAATTCAGAAGGCCCTCTGCCTTATGAATTCCTCGTTGGTGTGTGTAGTCCGCCAACCCGCACTAGGCCAGCGTGGTGGACTAAGCCCTCATGCTTCTGATTCCAGAAAGAGGCCCATGCCCAGCAGTGGGACAGCAATGGCTTGGATATATTTATTGACCTGGGTCCTCCCCAGCCTGCAACTCCTTGACAATCTCATCTAAAGTCAACCTGTAATACGTAAATAATTGGAATTACTTAGAATACATTCAGAACAATAGCGTTATTATATTGCCCAGTGTCACCTACAGGTGCCACGGCTTATTTCCAACGTTTTAGCAATGATGCTATTAGTTATTTTTATCGGAAAATATATTTGTATTATAGTTTATACATTCATTTATCACATGTAATAAGAAAAAAAACAATACTTACAGTCTGGGCATTTTTATTCCAATTTCTGTTGCAACAAATCACACAAACTCACACTGCTTCAATTACGCGCGAAACAATCGAATGAATTTGACAAATGAAGTATAGTTAGTGCCGCCAGAAAAATAATAATAAAAAGGTCACTATTTAGCTTTGTTACAATAGTGGTAGAAATAAAAAAATTAAATGCCTTGTGGTAGAAAAAAATAATTAAACTTCTGTCACCTACAGGTGACACTGGGAATTGAAGAGTTAAGTAGATCTTTTGACATTTGTAATATGAAAAATATTGCGATTCACCTAAAGCGACCTTTTTAGCCCCCTGGTGTCTACATATTTTGGAAACTATTCACTATGGATCTTGGCTGACCAGAAGCTTCTCGTAATTAAAAATGTTCAAAATATAGTTCCGATCTCGTTCCGATCTAGTATCAATGTCACAAATGTCACAAATTGTATTCTCCTACCCTAACAAACGACGTCAAACGTGAAATTATATTGTAATGAGGTCGAAAGTTGAATAAAGGCAAATCGGTATTCTGCTAACATTTTGAACCGACACAGATAATAAAATTGGTATTCTCGTCCAAACATAAACGTCAAAAATGAGATTGAAATGAGTATAAGAAGATTGAATTCAAATCATACTGAAATCGGACTGAACTTTAAGGTAGTAGAATACCGATTTTTTGTCAATTCATAATATAATCTCAGGTCTGTCAACTTTCAGTCATAGTGTAAATTAATTACGAGAATTGGGCTTCTGATTAAAATCATTCGCGGGCCGGAATTAGCGCATAATTGTTCTATACCCTGTTTTTTCTTAATATTAAACAAAGTGCAGATCTTTCGAAGTCCTTAGTTTAGAAACAAAGAAAAGAAAAAGTATTTATTTGACACAGCACAAAAACGATTTTAAAGATAATATAACAGAAAAATAAAAGAATAAAAACATGTAAAAAAAAATAAAAATATTTATCTTAAATAAAAAATGGATTGTACGTCGCAGCTGTGTCAAAAAGGCTTCCGCTCAGCTTAAGCTGCCGCGCTGCAAGCAACCCGACAGCGCTGGTTTTCAGCGGGAGCCACTTTATTTTTTTTATTAATTTTTCTTTCCTAGATTCTCTCCCAACGGTAAATACTTTGCGAGCGGCAGCGCGGACGGCTCAGTCAAGCTATGGGACACAGTCTCAAACAGATGCTTCAACACCTTCATCAATGCCCACGAAGGGTCCGAAGTGTGCTCTGTAGCCTTCACCAGGAACAGCAAGGTATGTGCCAGAAATGTACCATAGTTGTACCACTAATGAATCCAAATTGAGGGCTTGTGGGTCATGTACGGACAGTTGAGGGGTCAAATAAGCCACTTGTAAAATGTCCCATAGTTGTCCCACAAATGGATTCTTATTAAGGGCTTGTGGGTCATATATGGACAGTTGAGGGGTCAAATAAGCCACTTGTAAAATGTCCCATAGTTGTACCACAAATGAATACAAATTGAGTGGTTGTGCGTCATATATGAGTAGTATAGGGGTCATATATGGGTAGTATAGGGGTGATATAAGGGAAGTACAGGGGTCAAACAAGTCATTTGTAAAATGTCCCATAGTTGTACTACAAATGAATCCAAATTGAGGGCTTATGGGTTATATATGGGCTATCAGTATCATACCTATGTTATTATTATGATTTATATTATTGTGTTTTTTACTATAAGTAATTTTGAATAAATTTTATCTTTATCTTTATCCTTATATGAACAGTACAGGGGTCAAATAAGTTACTTGCAAAATGCCCCATAGTTGTACCACAAATGGATTCAAATTGAGGACTCGTGGGTCGTATATGGACAGTTGAGGGGTCAAATAAGTCACTTGTAAAAAAAACGTCCTATAATTGTACCACAAATGAATCAAAATTGAGGGCTTGTGGGTCATATATGGGCAGTAGAGTCAAATAAGTCACATCTAAAATGTCCCATAATTGTACCACAAATGGATTCAGGGCTCGTGGGTCATATATGGGCAGTAGAGGGGCCAAATAAGTGACTTGTGGTCATATATTAATATCACATCGGTCTCTTGTGGGTCATTAGTGGCCTGTAATTGTGATTCACTACACTCCTTAGGTCACGTGTACAGAAAAAATTGACTCCATAGACCTTTTGAGTGCTTGAAAATATTTATGGTCTTTGCTAATTTGGGTACTATCACAAATAAGGAAAAAAAAAATCATTTTTGCATTTTTTTTGAAAATTATTTTGTGTTTTTATGTGTTGTGAGTGTGGATCATAAAATGGAGTTCATTTTTAACACGCTTTTATTACCTTCACCTGTAACTAACTAACTAACTAACTATGTAAGAAAATCTTGGAAGTTAAATTTGACCCACTTCCCGGTTTCCGATTGAGCTGAAATTTTGCATACACGTGCAGTTTGGATGACTGAAGCGTGTTCTATAGTTTTTTTTAACTATAATATTTTATTTAATTTTTTTTTGCAGTATCTATTGACCTCAGGTTTGGATTCGTCTATCAAACTCTGGGAGTTAGCGAGCAGTCGATGTCTGATTCAATATACCGGAGCCGGTACTACAGGTAGAGGTTAAGAGATAATTTTTATTATTTTAATCTGCTTCTATAAAAAAAAAAACTGTGTCATGTCCTTCCAAAGTTTGTCTTGGAAACATCGCTAGCGAAAAACTGCCCATTGTATAGTGCCACAAACTTATCTGACCCGGTGACCAAAATTGGAACTAACGTCGCTGCGGAACAATAAAATAAACTTTAAAAAAAAAGTAAAAACCGACTTCAAAAACTAAAAAGTATAAAATAATTTTCTAAAAAAACATAACAGCTTCTGAAGTCGGGGCCACTGCCAAGCTACGAGTAGGTACATTAAAGAATTATAGGCTAGGTTAGGCTATAAAATTTGGTCGGATTCGCAATATTATCACTTTTAGCGCAATTCGGACCGCAGGGTAAAAGTATCCATTATTTTCGGGAATCCCTGAAAATGCGTTTCGTTTTCAAGCATAGACAAGTAGGGTTGCCATGTGTGTTCAAATCAAAATCGACAAAAATTTGTAGAAAATCCGAAAAAGTAAAAAAGAAAATATTGCCAACGTAATCACTGTCCAGACCCCCCATCCCCCCCTGTTATCAAAAATAAGCAAAGCAAAGACCCCCCCCCCTCCGCCCCCTACCCCTGTAGTGCTTACGTAATACTTGAATGGCCCCTAAGTCTAGTAAAAGTTCCTTTGATAATCATTTCGTCGCTTTTTAAGTTTTAATGAGATCGTTAGACGATCTTATCGCAGAATTTCAAGATAATTTTCCAATTTTTTCTAACAGGAAAACAAGAGCACCACGCGCAAGCTGTGTTCAATCATACAGAGGATTATGTCATGTTTCCTGATGAGGCTACCACGTCGTTGTGTACTTGGCACTCCAGGAGTGCCAGCAGGTGCCAGCTGATGTCTTTAGGGCACAATGGAGCTGTCAGGTAAGAAAGTCACATCGATATACAGTCTAAGACCAGTTACAGTAATTAAATTAATAATACAAGACAATAAATTATAATAATACTAGCTTCTGCCAGCCTATGATTCTCAGTGATAGTAATATCATTCTGCTGGTGAAGCATTTTTAAAATCGTTTTTGAGTTTATCCATTACAAACAAACAAATTATTATTATTTCATATTATATTCAATTATTTACATATTTTTTAAAATTAATAAATAGTTTTACAAAAAATATTTAAAATGAGCAGTAGCCCACCGGTATCGGGAACAGGGTCCAAGCTACCTGCGGCTAGGGCTGCAGAGAAAGGAACCTCCTCACAATGCGTGCCGTGTCGAGGAGTACCGCCTTCTGCATCAAGCCCTTGATCCAGCCCCCCAACGAGAGCCTCATAAGATGTTGGTCGAGGCTCTTGGCTATTAAGCCAATAATAATAACACAATAGTCAAAATTTAAGAATTTTAAACCTAACTTTTATTTTTAAGTAAATAGTGTTGAGTTATGCATTATTTACTGCATGTTAAATTGAATCTTATTACTTTGAAATTAGATTTAATTTTCTTTGGCTTAATCGACCGTCTATTTGGCGAAATTAATAATTCTTGAAAAAAATACCTACTTTAAAAATTACTGAAATCAATTCAACAGTTAATTATGAACAAACTTATTTCAGAACTTGCGTTTATTATGTTACATGTAGAAATTTGTAGAGTGATTCAGTCTCTGTTCCTAAATGCAACCGCAGTATTGGGATACACTTTAAAACAAAACGACAATTCGACTTAGTATGGGGAAAACGCATAATTTACTAGCGCAAGCCATACAAAATCAAGTTTGTATTTTGTTTTGGAGTGAATTATAGTACTGCGGTTGCGTTTAGGAACAGAGACTGAATCACCGCAAATTATGCGCACTACATAAAAAATTATTCTGTATAATATCTCTTATTTTCAGGTTCATAGTCCATTCTGGAACTGCTCCAGCGTTTCTGACTTGCAGTGATGACTACAGAGCCAGATTTTGGTATAGAAGGAACACGCACTAGCTTTCAAGGGCAGAATTTACTCATAGCAACCGTGAATTTTATATGTATCGTTAAGGATGGTCAACTGGAAAAATTGCCGATATACAGATAAACTTCTAAAAACCTGAAGCCCAATTCTCGTAATTAATTTATAATATGACTGAAATTTGACCGAACTGAGATTATATTATGAATTGACAAAAAGTCATGTATTCTACTCCTCTTAAAGTTCAGTATGATTTGGATTCAATCTTCTTACAAACTCATATCAATCTCATTTTTGACGTTTGTGTATAGACGAGAGTGTCAATTTTATTATCTGTGTCAGTTCAAAATGTTAGCAGAATACCGATTTGCCTTTTAATCAACTTTCGATCTCATTACAATATAATGTCACGTTTGACGTTGTTTGTTAGGGTAGGAGAATACCATTTGTGACATTTATGACATTGGTAGTAGATCGGAATGAGATCGGAACTATATTTTGAACATTTTTAATTACGAGAATTGGGCCTCTGATATTAGCTTTGCTTCTGTGTGAATAGGCCAAAAGCAATTTATACAGCGTATGCGCATAAACTCACGCACGCTAATCTATCTTATTGCGAAGATAATCAACGGCCGAGCACGAATGTTTTGACGTATAGTAACGTAAACGTAAGCAAATTTTGATTATAAAATACGATGAATCTATCGCATTTTTGTTCAATTTTATGCAACAAACGCACTTGTTTCATTAAAATGTAAAAATATTACATGTATTTCTAAAATAATATCATAGATTAAACGTGTATTTTTGGTTCTAAATTGTGTTACGTTTACGTTACGATACGTCAAAACATTCGTGCTCCACTGAAGAGTCTCGCGTAAAACCTAGAAATAAAGAATGTTCAGTGGATAATTAAAATTACTGTCTAGATTTAAGAAATATTGGTGTTTCAGTTATAATAAATGTCTTTAATATTAACATATTTGTTTTTTACACCTACCCAAACTAGTGACCCGCCCCCATCAGAATTCTTGAATACAATAATGATGCCGCGTAAATCCCATTGATTATAATATAGGTACTTTTTAGTACCGTAACACTTAATGTGAAAGTTTTTAAATCGGACTTTTTGTAGTTAAATCTATTATAATACGCTTTACTCTGTATTCATTTCAAATCTATAATATTTATTAATAATAATTCTTTAATACGTGCTTAGCGACCATCTATAAAGTACGTCACATGTTAAGGGGAGGGGGTCGACGACGTGTGACATTATGTGACAAAGGGTGGGACGGGTCCTAAGTTACGTGACGTCACATTTGTAAATCATATCAAAACATAATTTAAATGGAAATAAAACCAATTTCGGAATTGCTGTTTTAATTTAATAATTTCTAGGTGTTAAATTGCAAAAAATGTGACGTCACACTAGGGGGGGGGAGTCACAAATGTGATCAACTGCTGTGACACGGACGGGGGAGGGGTAAAAAAACACGAAATTATTGTGACGTACTTTATGGATGACCCCTCACGACTTATGACTGAAAGTTGACCAAACTGAGATTATATTAAGAATTAACAAACAATCGGTATTCTACTAATTCAATCTTCTTACAGATTCATTTCAATCTCATTTTTGACGTTTATGTATGGACGAGAATACCAATTTGATTATCTGTGTCGGTTCAAAATGTTAGCAGTATACCGATTTGCCTTCAATCAACTTTCGACCTCATTACAATATAATGTCACGTTTGACGTTGTTTGTTAGGGTAGGAGAATACCATTTGTGACATTTATGACATTGGTAGTAGATCGGAACTAGATTTTGAACATTTTTAAATACGAGAATTGGGCTTCAGACTTTTAAACAAGAACAACCCACTGACCTGGCTGTACAGTTCTACTGAAGACTCTCCTTTGAGCTGGTGTCCTGTCAGGTATGTGTTGTGACTGCTTGCGATGTAGTACTGGCTGAGAGACCCCTTCATGTCCTTGGATATTGCCTTCTGGACTTCTTCGTCTTCTGGGTTTGAGGATTTTCTGTAGGGATGACAGTTGGTAAGTAGGATGAAGGATTTGGAAGCTTACACAAAGAATACCAGAGAAGAATACACAAAAATAAACTTTAAAAACCGACTTCATTAAACTAAAAAGTATAAAATAATTTTCTTAAAAAAAACTACAGCTTCTACAGTCGGTGCCACTGCCAAGCTTTGCATTGAAGAATTAAAGGCCCCTACTTCAGAAGCTGTTAAGTTTTTTTAAGAAAATTATTTAATACTTTTTAGTTTCTTGAAGTCTTTTTTACTATTTTTATTTTTATTTTGAGTGGCATAAACAATACATAAACATACGATTACAGCAATCGCGAGTGATATGCTGTTATTCATTCAAGAGTCCCATTGTTTATCTCCGAAGGTCTTCATCAGATGCTCACCAAATTTAAATGGGAATACTTCGAGAGTAAGTATACCCTTCCAAACAAAAAAAAAGTTTTTCAAAATTGGTGTGCAATTGGTTTGCAATCGCGTAACAAAGATAAATAATATTATAGTTTAAAAAAAATTATAGAACACGCATTAGTCATCCAAACTGAACGTGTATGCAAAATTTCAGCTCAATCGGAAACCGGGAAGTGGGTCAAATTTAACTTCCAAGATTTTCTTACATAGTTACAGGTGAAGCTAATAAAAGCGTGTTAAAAACATACAATCGAATTGAGAACCTCCTTTCTTGAAGTCTGTTAAAAATGAGAGTGACCCCATAGTTGGAATAAGGTTCCTGTTAAAGGTGATTAAGATATTCTGGTCTATCTTACCCGATATAGTTGACCCTCATCTGCTCCGGCACAAACGCGTAGTTGTCTTTATCAGTGAGGAACCGAACGAACCCTTCGAATGAGAGGCAGTTGTCGGCGCGGAGAGTTGGATCCGGCTCGTGTCTCTAGGGAAATAAATATTATAGTTTAAAAAAAAAACTGAAGAAAACGCTTTTGTCATCCAAACTAAATGTCTATGCAAAATTTGAGTTCAATCGGAAACCGGGAAGTGGGTCAAATTTAACTTCCAAGATTTTTTTAAAATAGTTAGTTAGTTAGTTACAGTTGAAGCTAATAAAAGCGTTTTAAAAACTTATTATAATGTAATAACCTAACCGTCAAAAACCCCCGACTCCAACTGGAAAAAGAGCTGTAACTTTTGAACAGCTGAACAGATTTTCGTGAAACATAGCTAAGATGATACCCGATTAAACTAGCTTTCAATTAAAAAAACTGCATTGAAATCGGTCTATCAGTTTTGGAGCTACGATGCCACAGATACACAGATACATACTTTAAACTTATAACACCCCTCTTTTTTGTCGGGGGTTAAAAATGAGCGAAGGGCTCGTCGCTACATATCTACCGCGCAGATCAGTCGATCGGCGAGGATAAGCAGTCCTTGCCGCGGTCAGTCCTTGGATGGGTGACCGTTTCACGTTAAGCAGTTGATTCTGGTTGTCATATGAATACCTACGACAGTCGTTACAACGTAGGACGCCCTCAGGCTAGGTGGAGCGACGATCTCCGCAGTGTGGCTGGATGAGAGCAGCCGAGGATCGAGTTAGATGGCGTGCGATTGGAGAGGCCTATGTCCACAACTTATGATAGTGGGCCGGCTGGACGGGAAACGCACTCAAGGAAGAGCGCTGATAAGATGGTCGGATGTAATAAGGAGGGCTGGCGGAGGCAGCATGCACAAAGCGGTCCACACAATGGAAGACCGCATGGCTTGGAGGCGCGTTGTGTGCGGTCGCGATCCTCATCAGTGAAAGAACGATGAAGAAGATGTCCTGCAGTGGACTACCACAGGCTGATGATGATGAAATGTCTTAAACAATTACCTGTATGATGTCTTTCAGCTGTTGCTCAGTCTTCAGTTCGTTCTGTCTCGTCTCACAGAACTTGCCGAGAGTGGGCAAAGAAAGTACTCTTCCAGTGACATCAGGACAGGCTCCTGTGAAGAATATCGTGTTTATAGAAGAAAAATCTAAAATTGGGGTTCTTGAAACAGGGAGAGAAATTAGTAATTTATGAAACTGTTGCATAATAAAACACGAGTGTTTTAATACCTAGTTATGTGCAGTTTCATACACTACTCTATCTACACTCATGCTAGTTACCTAAGTAACACATTAATCATGTACACGGCGCGCTATAGCACATGCGCGCTGAGTTCCGGCGCCATTTTGTTTATTTACAATTTACATTATTAATGTGTTAACTACCTATTGCATGAGTATAGATAAAGTACATCGTGTGTGAAACTGCACATAACTTGCTTTTAAAACACTCGTCTAATACGATTAATTTTGATGACACGGTTGGCGTAGTGGCTAAGCGATTAGCTTTCTACGCTACGTGCCGCGGGTTCGATCTCCGCACGGAGCAATTATTTGTACGGATAGTTGTTTCGATGAAAACCAGCGTCATTGGTGTTGCCAATGACAACAAGCTGATCGATGCCCATTTTCTTGCACATGAGGGACACACACTTCCATGCTTTATTTTTCATTGTTTTTATTTTATGTAATTTTCTGGTTTTTTTATTTTTTATGTTTGTTATGTGTGCATGCTCGGTGTCCTGTGTGTAAAAAATAAATTGATTTTCTTTCTTTTCTTTCTTTCTTTCTTTCGGGTCTGGTTGTGTGTGCATGTGACATGTATGTTTGTAAACTGTACCCTCGATATAGGAGAAATTCTAGTGTGGGGCAACGTTTTTTAAAGAAAGATAGAAATAATTTTGACTATTCCCTCCGTGTTGTGGATATCGAGGAATGGAACAGACATCGTACCTGGTAGCGCCGCAGCAGCCAGAAGGTCGAAGGCTTTCTTCCTGCCCACCTTGTCGCTAGGCGGCTCCAAATCTAAGGACCCGTTCCTTGTTAGCAGACCTGGACAGAAAGACATCTAATAAGTCATCGCTTTGGCATCGTAAGTGCCTGAGGGCTCAAATAAGGAGAGGCGGAGCGTCGCGCGGAGTGCAACGCGGAGAAAGGCGCGGATCTCCGTTCATGGAGAGCGAACGAGAGAGCGACACGCCGCTTTGCGCGCCGCGCAACTTTCCACCTCTCCTTATTTGAGCCCTTAAGGTTTTAAAGTTGAAGCGTCCGAAGTATTCGAAGGAGCGGTTCGTAGCTATGTACAGATAACCTACGATAAAATGGCACGCCCCTCCAAATTACTGTCTCAATGTTTCTAGTCACATCCTTACCGAGCAAAAAATCCTTGGATTTATTTTTGTTTGCCGGCCGTCTCAGTACGCACACATGGTCTTGGTGGCGCTTTGTAAATACTTTCACAAGTACTTAACCAGGGACCGTTCTTGCACCTCCGTGACTCGGAAAGGACGCTATACAGTTAATAATAATATAATAATAATAATAATCTTTATTTCCAGTTTTACAATTTTACAGTTACCACTTAGTATAACAAGTTTTTTTTTTGCATATAAATTGTAGGTTTGTACATAGTATTATACCTCTGACACCCAAGCTAAGATTGAACTTGTGTTATGGGTGTCAGGGCTCTCAAGTTATCACCAGTTACAGAGATAGTAGTTCGGAATTTCACAGTGTAGGTACCTACTACATACAGAAAATAATGAAAATAAAGATTTTTTACAGAAACTAGTTAAGGAGAAAACCATTTGTACATTGTGTGTGAGTGTATGCGTGGGGGAGTGTAGGGGAAAGTTGGGAAAGTTGGTCCCGCAGGGTAATTATGGTATATCTACCATGTTTTTGTCTCTGCATCACCCTAAGGTTGTCTGGCAGAGAATGCCTTAGGCATTAAAACCTCCTTTGTACATATTTGCATGAAAAGCATTAAATAAATACCTGTTCTAAAAATTGCTCTGCTTCGGAACAGCTCGGGTGAGCTTCGGCTCTTCTCGGCTCCGAGCAACGGTGACCGGTTGCGAGGCACAGCCAGTTGCTCAAATATGTCTCGAAGTTCTGATCGCATTACTAAACTGTGGACAAAGATATTGATAAGGCTTTGGTGGCTCAGTGATCCTGGCCTTCACATATGAATCTTAGGTACCAGGATCAATCCAGGCTGGCGTGCATTAACAGTAGACATTGCTTGAATATTTGCGCATTCTTCTTCAGAGGGCTAATTTCACGTAATTTTATGACGTGCCCTTTTATAATATAGTGCCACAAACTTATCTAACCCGGTCAGGGCGTCGCTGCCGTCGCTTTTGCCGATGTCATCTCCATACAAAAATGACATTTTGATGTCATTTTTGTTCCGTAGCGACGTTAGTTCCAATTTTGGTCACCGGGTCAGATAAGTTTGTGGCACTATACAAAGGTTGACTGACAGAAAATGACTCTGTCATTAAGTCCACCTTATGTACTTACCATTTTTAACCCCCAACAAAAAAGAGGGGTGTTATAAGTTTGTAGTATGTATTTGTGTATCTGTCTGTGGCATCGTAGCTCCAAAACGGATGGACCGATTTCAATGCAGTTATTTTTAATCAAAAGCTAGTTTCATTGAGACTCATCTTAGTTAAGTGTCATGCAAATCTGTTCAGCCGTTCAAAAGTTACAGCTCTTTTTCTAGTTGAAGTCGGGGGTTTTTGATGGTTAGGTTATTTTTTGTACATAAAGTATAAAATAATAAATAAAGAAAGAAAGAAAAAGAGTTTGTTAGCACAACAAAAAAAAAAGCAAAAACAAAGAAAACATATAATAAAATGAGTTATTGTGCCAAAAGGCCGCAGCTCAGCATAATGTCTGGAGGCAGTGATACTACTTGACTTGGACTCACCTAAAACTCCTGAACAGCGTCACAAAGTCCATGAAGTCCAGTTGCGTGTCGTACCCGACGGAGCCGGTCCTCAAGTGTTTTAGATTCTCCCAGAACCTCTCGCTGGTTTCCAGTCGTCTTAAACTGAGGAGGAAGACCAATGGCTTATTTTCTGAAGATTAACATAAAGCGCTGTCACCACATAAGTTGTTAATTGTTATTAACGAAATATGGACAGTAATTAGTCTGAAATAAGCGTTTCTTTTTTATAAATTGATGACATGTCTGTAATTTTTTATTATTTGGTTTTTAAATATTATCCATAAAACTGAATATATATTTACTCATTTATCATTTGATCTGACAACACTGACTTCAAGACATCAAACAAAGAAAATGAAATTGACATTGAAATGTTTATAGAAACTAAATTATTTTTTATTTATATGAAATACAACATTTGATGGAAAAATACCTATTTACAGAGAAATGATAAAATAAATAATTTTAAAAGTTCCGAAAAGTTAGAAAATCGAACAACATGGCCGTCAAGACGTCAAAATATTTACCCACTGCTTACAAGGTCAATGTCACGCAACATGTTTCTAGGTCACGCACAAATGTTCAAGGTTATAAGATCAAAAGTCAAGGTCATTGCGAAAAATCTGTCACATTTCGAACGGTCAAATTGATTTATTTATTTTTACTTTTATGCAAAGAATTGTACAGTAGGTAAAAAGTTTTTTATTTTTTTAAACGATGCCATGGGTATATGCCTATTTCTCCTGTATCGTGGGTACAATATACTGACAATTATAATTCTGAATAAATAAAGAAAAATATGAATTATTAAAAAAGACATAATTGTTTATTTTCCCTAAAGATTACGATAATAAAATTAAGACCATCACTTTGACTTTTTAATTGTATTCGATGCTGACGGTACATAGACATAGATCATGAACATCAGAACGGCGGGACCATACCTTGTTTATTGAAACTCTTGTTATCAGTTTTAGTTTAGTTTTTTAGTATTTTTTAAAACGTCCCTTTCTAGGATTTCTCCTGTACCGAGGGTACAGTTTACAAACATACAGCTCACATGCATACACACCCAGCAGAAGCAACTAGGTAAGTGTAGATCAGACACACATTTGTTCCGTACGGAGTTCGAACCCGCGGCATGTAGCGCAGAAAGCTAATCGCTTAGTCACTGCGCCAACCGTGTCGTCAGTAGTCTAGTCGCTACTAGTCAAGCCTCCACGGCAGATCAAGGTCATGCTTACCTACTCCTGTTAGGCGACCCTGCCATAATGCTGGTAGCGGCTGCAGTCAGACTGCTGTGCCGAGGCCCGTAATTATGGTGATGAGTCATGGTTGATGTGTAAGAGCTGGAACAAATCATCATTTGGTCAAGAGCGAGCTAGTGAGTTTATATTGACGTCTTGTGCTAACCTAACCTAACCGTCAAAAACCCCCGATTCCAACTAGAACAAGAACTGTAACTTTTGAACGGCTGAACAGATTTTCATGAAACATAGCTAAAATGATACCCGATTAAACTAGTTTTAGTAGGTAATTCTTTGTTGTTTATGTCTTATACTTTCTGTGTGCGTAGTACCTAATTCTTATTTTATTTTATTGTATGTTGGTTTTTGTTATTCTAATAAATGTATTTTCTTTCTTTCTTTCTTTCTGTCTTTCCGTTTTCCGCGGGTACAGTTAGTTTATAACATTCTCACCTGTGTCGTGGTGCTCCCTGTATCACTTCATCTTCGCTTCTGGCGCCTGAAGTGTGTGTGGACACGAAGCTCTTTGGCGAACTCGGTTTTAGTTCAGAAGTAGATTTGTTTTTCTGAAAATTGATTACGTTTTTAGTGACAACATTCTGTATCTACCACATGGGCCCAGAAGGCTAATTCACGTAAGTTTATGACGCGCCCATCATATTACAGTGACGCTCGAACTTGACGCGTACCTATCTCACTGAAGCTAAGAGAATATTCATTATTATCCCAGTCTTATTTGTATTCGCATTGAATTGCATTATTCTCGCAGTTCTTACCACAACATTGTACTGATACATATTGTAATCTATATTATTTATTACCTACCTAGAGTCTCGACATTTCATAAGTGCCTGTATTTGGTTTACATGAAATAAAGATCTATTCTATTCTATTCTAATACCAAATGTGTTGTTTTGATCAGAATTTTACTGCAACTGCGCTTGTCTAGTTACATGAATTAACCTACAGTGCGGATTGGTTTTCATCTCTACATAGTATAAAATAAAGTCGCTTTCCGCGTTTGTCTGTATATCCGCTAACTCGTCCTAAGCCACGCAACGGATTTTGATGCGGTTTTCAATATTTATTTATTTATTTAATGCTTTTCATACAAATATGTACAAAGGCGGTCTTAATGCCAAAGGCATTCTCTGCCAGACAACCTCAGGGTGATGCAGAGACAAAACATGGTAGATGCACTAGTCATTATTATTAGGTGAGGATAATAATATACCTACTTATGTAGAACCTAAGCAATTGAATACAATATTTAGTTACCACTATCATTTAGATAATTTTTCACGGACAGTTTATACAGCATATTTTATAATGTAGTGCGCAAAATTTGCAGAGATTCAGTGTCCGTTCCTAAATGGGATCGCAGTACTAAAATTTACTCCACTAAAAAAATGATTTTGTATGGCTTGCGCTAGTAAATTATGCGTGTCCTCCATACTAAGTCGAATTTTCGTTTTGTTTTAAAGTGTACCCCAATACTGCGGTTGCATTTAGGAACAGAGACTGAATCACTCTACAAATTATGCGCATTACATAAAAAATATCCTGTATAATAGATTCATATCCTTACCTTGAATTTGATGCCCGAACTCCTCAGAGAGTCGGAATGAGAATCAGTGTAGGTTCCTTTGACTGGCGTGGAGTGGGATGAACTGCCGCATGTAGACTCTCTGCCTCCGAAGACCTGGCGATAATAACGACGTACTGGTTATGATCGTATGGTATGACCGTTAGACATGACTCAGATATATCAAAACGAATCTAAAATCCGATTTCAGTAACAAATCGTATCGTATCGATACACTGAAAAAAAGAAATAACCGAACTGTTTCGGTTATTTCAGGAAATAGCCGAATTTTGTTTAGTCATTAACAAAGTTTATTTGAAATAGCAAACTGGCTTACTTAATAGGCACCAAACTTAATAACCACCTTTTGTTATGTGTTCGCATATAGTTTGATTGTCATTTAATTTATGTAACTAGTAGACAAAGTTTTGCGAAACATTTTTTTCAGTGTAATTCGAACTAGACAAACCGATTTCACAAAACTACGGCAAATCTAAATCGACCTCACGATCCAAACTACAAATCCAAAACCGCACCGCGCAATCGTTTGCTACACACAGTCACAAACCAATGAGATTCGCTTCCTCTCTTTCTAACTAAGCCAGCGTTCGGTAGAATAAAAAAGACAAAACGAATTTCACTACAATCGATAAATATGGATTTTGGGGGTTTCATTGAAAAATAAAACTACACTGGCAAGTAATAAGATCTAATTTAGATTGTTACTATTATGATGATTCTCGAAGATCGAAACTGTGAGCCGGAGCCGCTCCTGAATCGATTTCTATAAACGGATTTTGAATTCGATTTCAAAATCTGAAATCGGATATTTATCCGATTGCGTAAAAATCCAATAACGCCCATGTCCAATGACCTAGAGTGTCGACATTTCATAAGTGCCTGTATCTGGTTTACATGAAATAAAGATCTATTCTATTCTATCTCATAGAACAAGTAAGTACGCAGTATTTTATTAACCGATTTCCAAAAAAAGAGGAGGTTCTCCATTGACCCACAAATCACAATGGACGTTTCGTTTTCCTCTGTCATCTTGTATACTCGCAATAAAAGCGTAATAGTGAAAGAAAGAAAGAAAGAAAGAAAATCAATTTATTCTTTGCACACAGGACACCGAAATCACAATAGCATGCACACATAACAAACATAAAAAAAAAACCGAAAATTACTTATAATAAAACAATGATGATAGAAAAGAAAAATATAAAAAATAATGCATGGAAGTGTGTGTCCCTCATGTGCAAAAAATGTGCCCAAGATGGTGTCTACTTCATCTCAGTCCTCAATCAGCCGACCCATAAAGGTCCAGAGACATTTAGATAAATAAAATAAAAAACCTTTATTACCCTTAAATACATACTAAACAGAAAAAATAAAAATAAAAATAATTATTATTTGCACGCGTTTTAGGGTCCCCATTTCTGGGTATAGATCTCCTCCTTCCCGTTCCACTGAATTCGATTTCTCGCTGTCGTCATCCAGTTGGTACCTGCCGTGAGTATGATGTCGTCTCTCCATCTCTTTCTTGGCCTTCCTTGCTTTCTTTTTGTTTGCCTCGGATACCATTCTGTTACAAGTTTTGTCCACCGATTTATCAGTCATTCTGGCGACATGTCCAGCCCATCTCCATTTAAACTGCAGAGCCGTCGTTACTATATCACGGAGTTTTGTTTTTTTCCTAATGTCACTGCATCTTACCTTGTCTTTCAATTTCAAGCTTAGCATAGACATTTAGATACTCACTCTAATAGCATCAGAGACCAGTGGCTCGCAGCAGCATCCATCTTCATAGTACAACGCTGTGTATTTATTCTTCAGCCAAGCAAGACTCCTGTCTGCTAGCTTGGCTTGGCTCATCAGCGCTCTGATGACGGAGTGAAGGCCTACTGCCCATACCCTGGAAAGAAGGAGATTGATAGATGAAGAAGTGACTTTAAGGAGATTTATTTTTAATCCCTGACAAAAAATATGGGTGTTATAAGTTTGTAGTGTGTATCTGTCTGTGGCATCGTAGCTCCAAAACAGGCGCACCGATTTCAAAGCAGTTTTTTTAAATTTAAACATTGCCCCTCACTAGGATTTCTCCTGTATCGAGGGAACAGTTTACAAACATACATGTCACATGCACACACAACCAGACCCGAAACAACTATCTGTAGATCATACAAATATTTGTTCCGTGCGGGGATCGAACCCGTGGCACGTAGCGCAGAAGGCTAATCGCTTAGCCACTGCGCCAACCGTGTCATCGGTTGAATTGAAAGCTAGATTAATCGGGTATCATCTTAGCTATGTTTCATGAAAATTTCTTCAGCCGTTCAAAAGTTACAGCTCTTTTTCTAGTTGGAGTCGGGGGTTTTTGACGGTTAGGACAAAGAAGTAGTTGTACTCTTGACTCCGTCCACATGGCATTCGGATGCGCGAATGTTTTTTTGAAAATACAAGTGAAGTTTAAGTCTCATCCAAATTTCATTTCACGATATTCATCATAATACACAAAAACATGTTGCGCTGCTCAGCTATGAGCGAAAGTGTAATAAAATATATTTATTCTAGACAACTAAATTACATTACAGTGAAAGTCCCATCAAAGTTGATTCATAAGATAAAAGTGTTCAAGGAGTATCATAGATAATGTCTTTTAAAAATGATTGTTCCGGCTTCTGTATCGATAGAATAGTTTTACTACCTCTTGAGATACTGTGTGTTGCTGCGAAAACCCTTTCATTTGATACCCATATTATAAGACTGCTTATTAAATAACTAGTCCGCCATCTTTGGGAGTCCGCCATATTGGATTTAGAAGGACATCACTTAGCTAACCATGCATTGTCATCAAAACTAAACGTGTATGCAAAATTTCAGCTCAATTGGAAACCGGGAAGTGGGTCAAATTTAACTTCCAATATATTTTTACATAGTTACAAGTGAAGCTAATAAAAGCGTTTTAAGAAGAAGAAGAAGAAGAAGAGTTACAGAAGGTGGGTATAATCATATCTTACCTATAAGAGTAAGCTGGCAACACAAAATGAACAGTCCTGTTATCGCTGAGCGTTCTTCCGTACACCAGTGATATGATGTGGGGTCCATGCGCACACGTCTCCAATCCATGTCGTCGTGCGCAAGCGGTCAGCTCAGCCACGTCTCGAGGCTCTAGCAGCTTGCCGCCCAGACGCATATCTTTTACGCATTGGAGGTCGATGAAGCTGGAAGGAGAGAAAAAATTGGCGTTAGTAATAAAGTTAGAACATTAGGATATACTCGTAAATCTTTATTTCATGTAAACCAGATACAGGCACTTGATGAAATGGCGAGTTGATACATTCGACGCCATCTTGTATATACAACTGTCCGATATCAACCGTCGGGTTTCCGTCCGCCAGGCAATATCACCTCGCCTGGTAGCAGGATCCTCCCTTTTCAATGGAAGGTCACCATATCTCGTTCCTTAACAAACCTTTTTTTTTGTGAGAACCCATCATATGGCTGTCCACCTGGAGGGGTGTGCCGGTCTCCTACCGGCTAAACTCACCACGGTGGTCCACTTCGGCACCTACAGGTGGGCTTCGGGTACTCTTAAAAGACCGCGCCGAAGCCCACCTCGTTGCCACGCCTGTTAGGGCACTTTTTGGGGGGGAGACTGTTAACAGGTCTCCTCCAGGCACGTCCCGGGGGAGACTGTAAAGAGGTCCCCTTGGTACCCTCGCTGTGCGGTGCACGGCGCGCAGGACCGACCAGTGCGCGCCGTCTTCTCGGGGATTCCTTCACAAACCTATACCTAACCAAAAAATCTAACGGCCAATGGTATTTCTACTGGTCAGCTTGCAACTGCCATGGCAATCTTATTCAGAGGCAATTCATTACTATCCTAGTCTTATTAGTAATCGCATTGAATTGCATTATTCTCGCAGCTCTTACCACAATATTGTACTGATAAAGACTGTAATCTATTATTTATTTGAAAAGAGTTACCATGGAATTTCTTGCCGTTTCTTCTCCATAGGATCTACTATTTGGAACCGTGCACCTAGAGTCTCGACATTTCATAAGTGCCTGTATCTGGTGTACATGAAATAAAGATCTATTCTATTCTGTTCTATTTATAAACTGTGATTGATTGTCATACCCTTCTTCTCCAACGATCCCCGCTTCATTTTCATGCGCTAAGTTGGCTGTGTACTTCAAGGGGATCACTTCCTCAGGGTTATAAGATAAACTCACTTCAGGTTGCGTCATGTTTTCTGATGGGGTTTCTCCTGAAAAATTAACAGAAATATTCTGGTGAAGCAAAAGTTTTCAGATTAAATATGCATGTAATAAATACGAAAAAAGAAATTAAAAGAAAAAAATCTAATGTTTTTTTTAAACTTTGCCCTTCACTAGGATTTCTCTTGTATCGAGAGTACAGTTTACAAACATACATGTCATGAGTTTGTTATTAACTATTTTTAACACGCTTTTATCACGCTTCACCTGTAACTAACTAACTATGTAAGAAAATCTTGAAAGTTGAATTTGACCCACTTCCCGGTTTCCGATTGAGCTAAAATTTTGCATATACGTTCAGTTTGGATGACTAAAGCGTGTTCTATAGTTATTTTTAAGCTATAATATTTTATTACTCGTTCAGTCCTCTCCGCTAGACTCTTTGTTAATGGAAACACTTCTATGAAGTTTACCCAGGGGCGTATTTACCGTGGGGCTAAGGGGGCCATGGCCCGGGGCGGCAGGCCGAACGCCGTGCGGCGCCCGCTGCGCTGTCAGAGAAAGCCCGGCTTAACAGTAACGGACTAACTTGGGGCGCTTACCATGTTGTGAATGTGGTTGGTGCGCGGTCCTACACCACGCGAGCAGAGCGCACGCGCGTTCTAGTCTGAGCTGAGCGAGCGCACCGCCCCACTCCGCTTCTGTGACAACGCAGGCCGTGCCGTGGTGCATTATCTGTGGAATATTCATGTTTACATACATGAAAGTTATGCCTGTGTTCCTCAAATGTTCAGAGGCAAAATGGGCAGAGTATGAAACTGCACATAACAAGGTATTAAAACACTAGTGTGATACTATTAAAAAGGGAGTGGAAGGTATTTTATATTTAATATTGTAAATATTTATGAAATAAATAAACTATTAAACATCTCGGCTGCGGCTCGATTTTTAAACACACTCGTGTTTTAATACCCCTATTATGCAACAGTTTCATAAACTACTATTGACTTTTATTTTACTGATGAAAATGCGTTTCTTTTTCAAGCATAGATAAATAAGCTTGCCATATGTGTTCAAACCAAAATCAACTAAATTTTGTAGAAGATCCGGAAAAGTAAAATAGAATTCTGCTGACGTAATCACCATCCCAACCTAATGTTATCAAAAATAAGCAAAGCAAAGACCCCCCCGCCCCTCTGTAGAGCTTACGTAATACATGAATGGCCCCATAGAATACATATCTGGTTTACATAAAATAAAGGTCTATTCTATTCTATCACCACTACAATTTTGAATAAATTTAATTATTTATTTATTTATTATTACATAACGAGTGTTTTCACTCAGCATCTTATTGCATCGATCTCATATTTTTTGTTTTTTGACAATATGAATGATGAAGGATAACTCCACTTTTTCATTGAGGTCAAGTTTAATGTCCTTAAACTTTCGCGACTCTTACAATGTTGAGTGACTTATCTTAGATTAATCGAAATATTGTCACGTGGCCAAAGCCGCGGGTACAGCTAGTTACATAATATAATTACTACTACAAATTACTATAATGATAACTTACTTATCAGCAGAGCCTCAATATTAATTCCCTCACCTGTAAAATATGCCTATCCATCCTCTCCCCGTTCTGCGGCGCCAGTGGGAACATGGTCACCCCATGGTCATGAGGGAGCGGCTGCACAGGGCAGTAGCCTGAGCCTTCCAGCTCGTACAGGGCTTCGTTCTCGAACTCCCCATTGGCCTTCGAAGTGGGCTGCGAGAAGACTGGTTCTTCGCACGTTAACATTGCTGCTCTGAGGGAGAAAGGAGTGATTAGGTTGGGAAGGCCATTGATTGATGGGAAACTAAAATTTGTGACGTCATGGACAATAGTTATTTGTTATGCAAGGCTGCAAAGTTGTTATTTGGTGCGAGTGCTTGTATGCCGAGCAAGCGATGGATTCTAAGAGTGAACCACGAGAGAAGCGAGTAGTTCAAAAATAGAATCATGAGCGTAGCGAGGGATTCAAAAGCACGAGACGCAAATAATTTTGCAGCCGTGCGAAACACACAACTTTTCATCTCACTAAAGCGAGGAAAATGTTAGATGCCGAATTATATTTGAGTTGTTCTTCTTCACCACTGTACACTTGTCCAGGGCGCCAACCCCTCACTCGCGGCAGAATGCTCTCGTGATTACAAGACTGGGGCCCGGTCTGTGCTCTACACCATAGTTCGTCACGTTCGAATTTCGAATAACTTTTCCACGCTAGCGGATAAAATAGACTTTTGCCTCAGATTTTGAAGAATAAAGACAGCGTTTCCGAGCTAGTGAGATGAAAAAAAAAACAAGTTACACTTATAAACGGTTGTACCTTCAAAAGCTGTTAAGTTGTTTATGAAAATTACATTATACGTTTTTAATTTTTGAAGTCGGTTTTTAAAAAATTTTTAACACGTTCGTGCGAACGCATTGCGCCTTCCCACCTTCCTGGCTCGGCAGGCTGTGCTGCCGCTGCTGCTGCAGCCGCAGAGATACTCAAACGACGCAAATAATAACCTTATCAGTAGTTATATATTTGAGCCGTCTGGTGTCGAAACGCTTGGGTCACGGGGACCGAATGCACGTCTCTTTTTCAGAGATATTGCAAAACGGTTGGTCGACGCTACGCGTGACCCGAGAGCTGGCCTATTCTTTGGTCAAACAATAAGCATTGCCATTCAACGCGGCAATGCTGCCAGTCTTCTGGACACGCTACCAATTGACAGCGATCAGGAGGAGTACTTTGACGCCTAGGTGCTCAGTTTTATTTTTATATTTTTAATTAATTAGGCTATGTAAATAATAATAATTTTATATCGTTCAAAAGTTAGAAGGATCAAAGAAAATCACCTCAGATAATCTCCGAAAATAGGTGCGTTGCTTCTCGCCAACGCGTAGTGGTGTTGGTGGAAGCTTGCTATATGGTCCATGACCGCTTGGGTCCTGTAAACCTTCTCCAAGTTCACGAGACCCTCGGGCCCGACTCGTCGCCATCCAGGAGCCTGTTCACCTTCCTCATCGAATGAGGCTATGTACTGCAAAAATAAAATATCTTTATTATAATACGTGAAGAGAAAACTATGGATTGAGTATATGATTCTGGAAAGCTCAGATAAATAATTTAGTTGGTATTTAAAAAAAAATACGATTTCATTCGTAGTTTTTAAAACGCCTTTATATTAACCTCACCTGTAACTAACTAACTATGTAAAAAAATCTTGGAAGTTAAATTTGACCCACTTCCCGGTTTCCGATTGAGCTGAAATTTTGCATACACGTTTAGTTTGGATGACAAAAGCGTTTTCTTTAGTTTTTATTTTAAACTATAATATTTATTTATTATAACTAACTAGCGACCCGTCCCCCGCTTCGCATGGGTGCAATTTCTCTACTATCCTTACATTATATATCAAAGTATTATACATATAAACCTTCCGTGAATTTTTTTTATTACTGATGATGTAAACCGCATCAAAATCCGTTGCGTGGTTTAAGAGGAGTTAGCGGATATACAGACAGACGCGTAAAGCGACTTAATTTATACCATGTAGAGAATAGACAATAAATAAAGATCTGTTACGAGTTCTAATGGGTTCTAATAGGTCTCAAACGTATTGGCTCAAAGTTCTTTGAAAATGGCAACGCGGCAAACGTGTAAAGGCAACATTACACGGTTCACCTAAATTAAATCAATTCTATTAAACATTGCACATTGAAATATGAATTTGAAAGCGTTCGGTGTGTGCGAACGAGGTATGGTGTTCCTCCATTGAAAAGGGAGGATCCTCCGACCAGGTGAGGTGATATTGCCTGGCGGACCGAAGCCCGACGGTTGATGTTGGACAGTTGTATATGTGTTAGATACGATATTCTTTTTCCTTGTGCGATGCAGGCCTCGTAATCTGATTGGTCGAATTCATATTTTCGCGCCACTGTAGTTAGCTAGCTGCCTTGCTAAATGGTTATTCTATGTGGCTATATATGTCGCTTTCAATGGCATTTAAATGTGATGTCTCAATGCTATTGAAGCAATCAAATTGAAAGTAATATTGAACCGAAATTGAACCATGTAATAGTACATAACCTAACCGTCAAAAATCCCTGACTCCAACTAGAAAAAGAGCTGTAACTTTTGAACGGCTGTACAGATTGTCATGAAACATAGCTAAAATGTACCCGATTAAACTAGCTTTCGATTTAAAAAAACTGCATTGAAATCGGTCTATCCGTTTTGGAGCTACGATAGCACAGACAGATACGCAGATACACACTACAAATTACAAACTAATAACACCCCTCTTTTTGTCGGGGGTTAAAAATGTCCAATTCTCAAAATGATGAATTCTACTAATGCCCAATTCTACAAATGGCGGCGTCTCTCCCGCTGAATTAAGCCTTCTATTTTGTATGTAAATTACTTAAAGATTATTCAAATTGATGATCAAGGGCCTATGCAAATCAACTTGCTTGTGCTAATATGGTACCACATTTTGTGGTCCTCTTCAAGACTTATTATGTCTATGATTTGTCATGCTCGTGAACGGGTGCCGTCTGTCGGGACTGGTCAGCTTGTAACTGCCATGACAATCTTATTCGGAGGCAAATTATTATTATCCTACTCTTATTTTTTATTCATATTAAATTACATTATTCTCGCAGCTCTTACCACAACATTGTATTAATCAAGATTAAATGTTCCATGTAGTTTCTTGCCGGTTCTTCTCCATAGGACCTACTATTTGGAACCGTGCACCTGGTCTCGACATTTCATAAGTGCCTGTATCTGAAGTGATGAATGGAATGTGAAGGAAGTAAATCTTAAATCTGGAAATGACGTCTGATAGAGATGAATGAAAGAAATACATAGGCTGATAAACACATTACCCTCCTTTGCGTCGCGCAGTCGGGTAAAAAGACATATTGCGCCGATCCTAAATAAAATGGGATAAGGGCAGGAGAATGATGATGACATTATTTGCTATTATATAATATTTTGTTAGTGGAGACCTAAAACCAGGTGGATGGATGTAGTGCACAGAGATATGGCGACATGCAAAGTTTCCGACACGGATGTCAAAGACAGAGCGAAGTGGAAGCGAAATATAAATAATAATATATAAATATAATTTCGCTTCCACTTAGCTCTCTCTCTCTTTCTCTCTCTCTGCGTGTGTGTGTGTGTGTGTGTGCGCGCGTGTGAGTGTGTGTGTGTGTGTTCCCATATGGTGGTGGGGTCCCACCACTATGGGATTGACAGTCGCGAAGAGAGAGAGAGATATAATATTTTGTTAATTCTGAATTTTGTTCTAGACACGCCGTCTATTGTAGTACTAGGTCAGGGGTCGGCAACCTTTTGAGTCGGAAGAGTCAAAAATTACAATTTACAAAATTCAAAGTTTTTAAAGAGACGCAATTTTTTTTCTTGCCAACAATAAATTGTACAAAAAATAATAATTATTTAATTTACTACTACTACTTGCATAAATAAAGATTATGATAAAAAAAAACTGGATCTGGTCCGCTAGACGCGTCGACGCCCACGTCTTTATCAATGCTAAAAACCTTACAAAGCTATTATTTTAAATTAAAAATTCAAACAGGCGAAATTAAATCTATGGTTAACAGAAGCATGTTCAAAACCTATTCTATTGACTATTCTGCAAATCTCTGTAAACAGCCCATACGCAAATTATTATTATTTTCAGCCTGTGTTGTCCCACTGCAGGAATAAAATCCGAAATAAAAATAAAGGAGAAATAAGGAGGGAATAAAATAAAAAGGAGGAGCAGGAGAAATAAAAATCCGAAAAAATTACTGTTGCATGCCCATAACAGGCGGAACATGATGTACCTACCTCAAATATTGTTAACATCCCATAACCATGTTTCTTGCAAATAAACATTTCTATTTCTATTTCTATTTCTATTTCAGGGCAAAGGCCTCCCTCTCCTTTTTCCACTCACTTCTGATTTTTGCTAGTACGGACCAGTTTTTTCGGTAGGAGTCAAGCTCGTCCCGCCATCTTCGCTTCGGTCCGCCGCGATGCCGTTTAATAGTATTTATTTTTTTATAAAATAAATAGTGGAATGCGTATGGAACTAAAGAGTCGCAGGTTCATATCCAAGGAGCCGCATGTGGCTCGCTAGCCGCAGGTTGCCGACCCCTGTACTAGGTTAAGTAGATGTACTTCAATGTAAAATATAGTGTATATAATATGTGAGTGTGGTGTGTGTATATATGTGTGTGTTCGTGTGTATGGTGTGTGTATATATATACATGTGTGTCTGTGTGTGTGTGTGTGTGTGTGCGTGTGTAGTGTATGTGTATATATATTCCTTTGTTGATTCCACAGTCAAACTGTGTGTGCAGTTTTGTGGGACATTGTATTTTGTTCATAAGCAAATATGTTATGGTAACTAATAAATAAATAAATAATAATAATAATAATGGTCCATGACCGGTTTTTGGGATAAAGATAAAGATATATTTATTTTATTTATTTGCTGTAACATGTGTAAATTACAATGACGTGCATGCAATGGTGTTACATATTCATAGAGCTACATGTTATACCATTGAAGGCGTACAAATATTTAAATTGTATTAAATTATAAATTGAATGGTAATGGTAGGACTTACCACTTGTTTATTTGAGTCTGACAGTCTGGAATCCCGTTTACTGCTGTCCCGTAGAGGGCTTGTAGTTGTACTCTGGTTCAATCTCTGCCCGCCTTCTCTTCTTGTGTCCCGTTTTTGTGACCCTCTGTGGGACAAGAAAAAAATACGAATCACAACGTTTGAAAGTGCTTGAAAAGGCCAGTTGAAAAAAAAAACTTTGACTTTGTAGTCTTTTTTCCATCCGAAAACAGAGGAGATGTGCTGATATATAGGTACGGTTAGTCGGAAAGAGTATAATATATGAAGCCAAAAGGTGACTGTACTCATTATTAAGATCAACTTTTACTACGGGAACAAAGGGGAAAAAAGAAATGGCGAAAAAAAATGCTATTTTTTTTACTTTTTTTATTGCGACAACAATGATCCAGCGTGTTAGTAAACCATAACTTATTATTAGTGTTAGTAGTTGAAAAACAATAGAGAAGAAGACAGAATAAATAGTATTTTGAAAAGGACATCCCCAAGCTTAATGCGTAGTGATTGTCCTTCTCACAAAACTTAATAATCGGAGAGTCGATACTCTCCGCCACAGTTTTTAGAATGCTGTTGTCACTCGCCCGCAATCTTGACAACAGCGACGTGGTTTTATTACGTAATTATAATGCTTACTATATTGCTCGAGTCTGCTCGACTAAATGTATGGTATCATTGTTTTTTTTTTTTGTGATTCTAGGGTTGCTTTCATAGTGAAAGTTATTCATAGATATTAGTAGAATTTACATAGTGTAGATAGACCAGGGGGCTTACCACGAACTCTTAGAGCAGGGTTCGGTTGGCGCAGTGGTTAAGCGATTAGCCTTCTGCGCTACGTGCCGCGGGTTCGATCCCCGCACGGAACAAATATTTGTATGATCTACAGATAGTTGTTTCGGGTCTGGTTGTTTGTGCATGTGACATGTATGTTTGTAAACTGTACCCTCGATACAGGAGAAATCCTAGTGAGGGGCAAAGTATAAAAAAAAAAAAAAAAAAAAATTGCTGAAATTGAACTGCCCAGACATTTCCAGTATGAACTTACCTCGCACTGTATAGGCTTTTCGTACACTAAACGGTCAGCTTATACTGGAAATTTCTGGGGCAATTCAATTTCAGCCCTATAAGAGCTCATAGTAAACTTCCTGTAAAGGCACAAACAAAAGAATATCTCTTACCGGTCATCCTTTAGGGAATCTCTTTTGAACTCTCGTCTGTGCATCGGCGTGGCTCCGACTGAGTGACTGCCCGTGAGAGACGGAGACGCCGCCAGGATTTCTCTGAGAAAGAAAAAGAAAGCTGATAGATATCATTGATTTAGCAATACCTTATAGACCATGGTTCTCCAAACTTTTGAGCGTAAAGGCCACACTGACTTCTCAACTAGGTCTCAAGGGCCAATACCTAGCCTAGCTAGCCCATCGGCCCTGGGCTCATCGTACCAACATTATACAGTTTTTGGTTCAGTTTCTTAATTTGATCATTAAATTAAAATGTTGCATATTATTTTGTATGACTTATTTTAATTACTTAAATAAACTATGGCGGGCCGGATATAGGGTATATTCGGGACGCCGCCGCAGGCCGGATTGGTGGTCCTCGAGAGCCGAATTTTGCCCGCGGGCCGTTATTTGGAAATCCCAGTTATAGACAAATGATCGTTTTCAATAACCTATCTCATACTCTTAATTTGTCGACGGTTTGCCCTAATAAAGAGATAGAATAGAATAGATCTTTATTTCATGTAAACCAGATACAGGCACTTATGAAATGTCGAGACTCTAGGTGCGCGGTTCCAAATAGTAGGTTTTATGGAGGAGAACCGGCGTTATTATCTATAATATTAATACGTGAAGAGAAAACTTTGTACCCCTTTTTATGCATATCGCGCGCACGGAGGAGTGTGAGATTTGGCATAGTTAAAGTTTATATGGAGAAGGAGTGCAGAAAGTTAAAATTATGGTTGAATTTCGACCACTATACTTCGTTTGAAATAAGATTAGACACGTTTACCAAACCCTTTTACAGTGTATTCAACCGATTTTGACTTCTATTCCGTACGCATAAGGATGGCGTTAAAAGCAAAAACGTATTTACGATAACAAATGTTTACTGCAGCTGTAATTTGTCATGTCACCAACGTAATAGAAGTCAAAATCGGTTGAATAAAGTGTAAATGGAGTTATTTAAATTTCTAATGTTATTTCGAACGGAGTATAGTTCATTTTAATAGGCTTAATAAAGAATGCTCAATGAAATAATGGACACTTAATAACCTAACCGTCAAAAACCCCCGACTCCAACTAGAAAAAGAGCTGTAATTTTTGAATAGCTAAACAGATTTTCATAAAACATAGCTAATTGATAACCGATTAAATAAACTTTCAATTAAAAAAACTGTATTGAAATCGGTTCATTCGTTTTGGAGCTACGATGCCACAGACGGATCCACAGATACACACTAGGGAGAGTGTGTATGAAAGAGCCAGGCTTTGAAAGAGTCGATGCAATATACACTGAATAGCTGTGACTCACAGACATTCAGTGTTGTCATATAAAGAGTAAAATTAAATTTGAATTGATTTTGGCAAGTGGGAGAATATTGCATCGGCTCTTTCAAAGACTGGCTCTTTCATACACACTCTCCCCCACATACTAATAACACCCCTCTTTTTTGTCGGGGGTTAAAAATCGACAGCGGCGTCGGATTAGCGATCAAAAGGTCACGAGTTAAAACCCCACCTGTTGCACTATTGTACGAACGATGGTACTCGTATAATAATTTGTAGAATAGCATCATCACCAGGGAATTGAAAAGTAACGTTATTTTTACGTTACGTAACGTTATTTTGAGTAACGTTTCAGGTCCCCTACTTTAGCGTACGGAATATCATCACATGATCTACGTGACTATTATCCATATTTCCAGTCGCGGGACTACTGGAAGAAGTTTCATTAGAAATAAGTAGTTCCATTGTGCTCATGTCTGTAACATTTTTATTACCATGTTTGTGTGTGTACACAAATAAATAATATATGTAAAGTATATTTCTATTCTATTCTATTCTACCACTAAAATAAAGGAAATAATAATAATTTTTGTTGTCGATATGTGGGACGTGGAGTCAGCATTCATTGTGCCGATAGTCGTAACGGCTAATGGCTTAATTGCCAAAAGTATCGACCAACACCTCGAGAGGCTCTCGCTAGGTGGCTGGATCAAGGGCCTGATTCAGAAAGCAGTACTCCTTGACACTGCGCGCATTGTCAGGAGGTTTCTCTCTCTAGAGCCCTGACCACCGGTAGCTTGGACCCTGTTCACGATGCCGGTGGCCTACTACTCTTTTATATTTTTGAATGTTTTTATAATCTTTTTTTTACTTAATTGTAAAATTATTTAAAAATATATAAAAGTATGTTAAAAATTTAATAAAGGGAATAATAATTTATTTATTTAGACAACAAAGATCCAATTTGTTAGTTAACACGCACTTATGAACTATGTTAGTGCTATAAAAGTATAAAAAACAAAAGTAAAATTAAGAAGTACGTCGGCCGTGCAAATAATATCACTTCTGTCTCACCAAAATGAGTGATTCTCATGAGAAAAAAACCTACACAAATATTTCAATATCTACATTCCTGTTTCTAGATAATTAAGAGCTATTTTTTGCCCTAATATTGCTCCATTTTGTACAAAGGATAACTATTTTTTGTGTACACACACACACAACGTTTGGGGTACTCGCATAATTAAAAAACAACATGTAGAGTCATCCACTGAAGCGAAAATATAGAGATGATTGATATGTTTGTAGAGCTGTTAATACCACTACAGTAAAAATATATAAAAGTTAGTTAAATCACACTTTTATTAAAATTTTAATTTATTTCATAAATATTTACAATATAAAATACCTTCCATTGGTCCCTAACTAGGCTAGGCCTGTATCTTGGGCACCTTTGGAAGTAGTTGACGAAATATTATACATTATTAGTTAAAAGTTAAGTTAAATAAGTTAAATTAACTTTTGATTTAGTATAGTTACTATGGGGATGATTTATATGGGGTGCGTGGAAAAAGCCTCTGTAGGGCAAAGGCTTCCCTCTCGTCACAAATCTCTGTTTTGTGTAGAAACGAATTTAGAATTATTTCATTCTGCTTTCATTTCGAAACATTTCTTCAAAAACATTGTAGTTTTAGGAAAAATAAAGTATTATTATGAAAATAAAATAAAAATAACGTATTAAAAATGCCAGGCGAATCCGCTTTATGTTACAGTGAAAATATTTTACTATGGTATTATCTTCTCTATGTAAGTATTTAGCTGTAATATATAAATGGTTTCACTTACAAAATGTATTTCAGTGAATGGGCGATATGAAGCGATTTCCTGAAATCTATTTATTTATTTAACAATTTATGTACACACAGAAAGAAGAATAATTACAATTAAATAGGAAAGATGACACAAAGGTACTGCTTATTTCTCAAGAAATCTCTTCCAGCAAACCTGCGAGAGGAGAGTTTGAAAGAAAGAAATGTAGACTATAGTGTGGAATTAATACAAGAGGATAACTAAATAAAACTGATGACATTATATTACATCCTAATAAAAGATATACATAATACAATCCTACATAAATACACACAAACTCATACAAATAAATATATATATAAATAAATATAGAATAAATAATATATAAATGCAAACTATTTCGATAAAAAAAGGAAGTGAACTTTTAGACGCTTTTTGAAAAGAGAGATGGTATCTACTATTTATTTATTAATAATGACTAAGAATATAGTTTATTATTTATTTTTCGATTGCTATTTTTGTTGGGTAATTAAATAAATTTTAATTTCGACTTTTAGACCACCTTTAAATTTCTGATGACTTAGATAGTGGTCGCCCAGTGGTCGAAATTCGACCGTAATTTTAGCTCTCTGCAGTCCTTCTCCATATAAACTTTAACTATTCCAAATCTCACACTCCTCCGTGCGCGCTATATGCTTAAAAAGGGGTACAAAGTTTTCTCTTCACGTATTAATATATAGATTTAAGAGTACATCTTCCTGGCTTAACGCTGACTTACATGATTTTAGAGACTTTCATGACTATATCGACTATTACGACTATAATGACTTTTATGACCGTTAAGACTAGTATCGAGTACTCACCTTAATTCTCTAAGAAAGGCTCCAAAAAATGGTATTAATCTGCATTCTGGCATAGCCAGCGCTCTGCCCAGCGCCCTCTCATACTCCGCCGATAATAAGGCCGCTGATAAAAAGTCCAGCGCTGGTAAAGGCTCGTCCGATATGCTGAACCAGAAGGACTTTAGTTTGTTGGACCTGGAAAGAAAGAAAGAAAGAAATTAATAGGTATATGGTAGGTAGAGAGCCAATGATAGCCTAGTGGTTGAACGCTTGCCTTCCATGCAGGAGGGTCTGAGTTCGAACTTACACCTCTGACTTTTCGAATTCATGTGCGGATCAGAATTTGATCATCACTTGCGATAACGGTGAAGGAAAACATCGTGAGGAAACCTGCACACCTGAGAGGGCCTCATAAAGTTCTCGATGGTGTGTGTAGTCCGCCCGCACCAGGCCAGCGTGCTGGACTAAGGCCTAACCCTTCTCATTCTGAGAAGAGGCCCGTGCCCAGCAGTGGGACAGTAATGGGCTGGATTTATTTATTTATATGGTAGGTAGTTCTGAAGGACGGGATTGTTTTTTTGATACCATTAAGAGGCCTATTACATTTTTACCGAGATTTTTGCCGTTAAATGGCGAGCTTTGGCGTTCTGATTCTGAGAAGCTGAAAGACATCGACAACTTTGACTTATGGAGTGGTGGAGAATAGTATATCGTGCGGGGTTCGAACCCGCGGCACGTAGCGTAGAAGGCTAATCGCTTAGCCACTTCGCCAACCGTGTCGACATTAATTGACCGTTATGGTTTATAAAAGCATTATATTTTGTTGATTACCTGCTGGAACTAAACATGTTAATTCCAGCGGTTTAAAAAAAATCATGTTGTTGTAAATTTATTTGTTAAAATGTATCATTGTCTATTATTAGATGAAATAGAGTATAGCGTAGCGACTGCTACGATTTTGCTACGGCGTAGGTCGTAGCTACGAGGTTGCTACGGTGTAGGTCTTTGCTACGTCGTAGTCGATGCGTGGACTATACTACGAATATCAAGCGATTTGGCTAGTTGCTACAATATCACTACAGAGTAGGTCTTCGTTACGTCGTAGTATATGCTTAGGCCATACTATTACTACGATTATCAAGCAATTTGACTGGATGCTACGATTTTACTACGGCGTAGGTATTCGCTACGACGTAGTATACCTATGCGTAGATCATATTTGGCTATTTGCTACGGCGTAGGTATTAGCTACGTCGTAGAAATCACGTAGCCATACTACGATTATCAAGCGATTTGGCTAGATGCTACGATGTAGCTACGGCGTAGGTATTTGCTACATCGTAGTATATGCGTAGCCATACTAGGATTATCAAGCGATTTGGCTAGATGCTACGATGTAGCTACGGCGTAGGTATTTGCTACATCGTAGTAACTGCGTAGACCATACTAGGATAATCAATCCGCTTCTCCAGCGCGAGCGTTATAGTGATTATGTTAATATTTCTTTATAACTGTTCATTATAGTGGTTCAAGAAGCTTTTGTTCAACAGTGGGCAATTACGAGCCAAGCCCAGCAAACACTGAGAGTTTTATCAAATTATAATATAATATGAAACTGGTTTTTTTTCGCGATTTCTGTGTTGGTCCCATACTTAAAGTTGTTCATAATAATGAGTACAATTACCCCTTAGAAGGACCTTCACTAATAAAGAAGGACCATGAAGCTGCCTGTCCACTGAAGTGGCGCGGAGCGGAGAGGTGAAAAAAAAATCATAAAAAAATTAAGGAAAAAGTATTTATTAGACACAGTACAAAATAAGATTAAAATTAAGATTCCGGTATTTTTCCGGCTCACCTAAGTGACGTGATAATACTTGTATTCTATTGGTTACTACTCTCCGCTCCGCTTTAATGGACAGGCAGCCTTAGTTGTTTGTCACATTAATGGTAAAAAAAACATAGGAATCGAATTCGATACCTTGCGACCCCTTGCCTTCAGGCCAATGACGTCGTATATTTTTTTATAGGTCCATAATTACATACTTAGAGGGTCGAAATGGTGGAACGACATGATAAAATCCCCCCCTTCCGCAATTTTGTGGGTAAAACGGTAATGAGTACTTTATAAATGTATTTTGGAATTTGTAGCGTCATCTATCCCGCGTCACATAGCGCTGAGATCCAAGTACCTACTGCCGCAAATATCACATCAGAGATACAATCCCTATATCACCTTTTATGACACCCATGGGACAGAAAGCCTAACCTATTTTCCAACCGAAAAACGTCCCCTTTTTCCCGATATTTCACTTTTACTTTATCCAGTTGATAAATTGGGGACAAGGCCACGATAAACATTAATATAACCCAGGGATCGAAGTCACAAATTGATCCAATTTATTCGACAATTTGTTGAGAAACGTTTGATCTTAGGATTCCATTGATCTAAAAATCCAGATACTAAAGTCGAACTCAAAGATTTTTTATTTCAACTGGGTCTTTGCAGGCACTTTCAAAACGTCATGATTCTAGGTGCACGGTTCCAAGTGGGTTGATCCTGGAGAAGATACCGGCAAGAAACTCCATGGATACTCTTTTCAAACAAAGAATTTACAATAATAACTAGGGCTTGAATTTACACAATATTACAAAAATAAAAAGAAGAGAAAGAAAGAAAGAAGAGAGAGAAGAGTCTTTCCCTCTTAGTTTTTAGTTTACACACTGTGTCTACGTTTTCTTCTGTACCCTCTCCAGTCGCAGGTCTGCTGGCAGAAATTTCTTTTGAAATAAGCAGTACCTTTGTACTTAAGTGTTTCTTATTCTATGTATTTTTGTTTTTGTTGTGTGTACATAAATAATAAAGTAAATAAATAAAGAACAGCAAAGATCATCACAGTTCTCTTTGAATCTTATGAAACCTAAAAGTATTTCATAGATAAAGGTAAACGAGCTTGTGAATTTATTTGTGTCGTAACTGCCCATGGCACAACGGTCCCATCAGAGAACCAGCGCTGTGACATTTTTCAAATGTTGCAGCATTATGCTGAGATAGAGGCCAATTTAAAATTTGATCTGATGTAATTTGTTTTCTGTATTTTTTTATCATCAATTCATTCTGAGTTAAGCTACGCTTGCCTTTGTGCATATATCTGTAAACTGTATTTTTTTTATATACCAGGTTTCATTTTTGTTTTGTTTGTTTTTTTTTTTTCTCATTTGTTTTTATTTTTTTGTTTATTAACTACAATATAAGCTTACAGTGTAAAAAACACCAAAACGCTTATTATGCTAAAAGAACGAAAAGAAAAATACACAAATTAATAGAAACATCATAAATACACATACATTACACATTACAAGTACTATTGAGAAACAATAATATTTTCGTTTTCAGCACATTAATTTTATCTATACATATGTCAATGTTTTTTGTATGTGTGTAGGTACTTTGGTGTTTTGTTATTGTGCTTTTGCTTTTCTGTAACCTTGTTTAACTATTTATTCGTTATTGTATATTATTTATATATATATTTTTTTATAATTGTGTGTGTCGTTGTGGTTAATAAATGTAGTTTTTTTTTAAAATTTTTGACATTAAAGATAAGAATAAGATACATCCTTTCAATCGAGAAAAGTTAACAAACAGACAGAGCAACAGAGCTACTTTCGCATTTATAACAATAATAAGTATTAATTGTTAAAATACCGTTTTAAACAATACTAATTAAAATAAACGCACAATTTAGATTTGTTCGCGTAATACACTCAAACTGTTATCGAGTCGCTAAAAATGGATCTATTTTTTTTTAGTTTTTTTTTTATTCAAATTTTTGTTGAGGCCTCAGTTCACTTTAGTGACTATGCCAGCCTTGTAAGGGTTTTTATATCATTGCTTTGATCTTTAAAATAAAGGAGATAGAGGCAGTGGCAATGTACTCTTCGATTTTGTTACTAAGGTTGAGCCTTTTAGTGGTGATAACGCTTAATTGACTCATTTAAATACGATAAACAAATATAAATGTAATACATAAATAAACAGGCAATGCATGCAGAAAATGCATTATACATTAAATTAAACCTAAATGATATTTATTTATTTATTTATTTATTTAGTATTAGGGAGACCAACAGCAAATAACAATAATATAAATGACAAGATTTGTTGCAACCAGCCAATAACAGGTCTCCACGAATAAAAAACTGAATAGGTACAGTAATGAACATGGATACAATGCTAGACCAAAATGTTGAACAATAATTGCAACTCTTAATTAATACCTGGAGAAGAACTATAAAAATATAGGTATGATATAGGTGTATAATATAAACGAATTGATTACATAGTGATATGACAAGAAATATAAAATAAAGACCACGTTAACGTTTTTTTTAAGATAAAATTGAAATATAAATATAGATTTATCGACGCTACGCGTGACCCGAGGGCTGGCCTTTTCTTTGTTCAAAGAATAAGCATTGCCATTCAAAGTGGCAATGCTGCCAGTCTTCTGGGCACGCTACCAATTGACAGCGATGAGGAGGAGTACTTTGACGCCTAGGTGCTCAGTTTTATATTTGTATTTTTTATTTAATTAATAATAATTAGGCTGTGTGTACATATTTAAGTTTATATCTTAGGATTAAATAAATTGAAATAAATCAAATTAATATTTCAACATAATTATAATAAGCAAATACGTTAAACCCCATTAAAAATCATAGTCAAATTAAATTGTAATAGAATTAAACGTCATCTGCGTGAAACGTTAAGATAAGAAACCTTTGGTAATCCGGGTCATTAATTATAACTGTGCCTTAGTTCAGCATTTTTAACCGCCGAAAAAAAAGACGGGTGTTATAAGTTTGTAATGTATATCTGTGTGTCTGTGGGATCGTAGCTCCAAAACCGTCAGACCGATTTCAATGCAGTTTTTTTAAATTGATAGCTAGTTTATTCGGAAATCATTTTAGTTAGGTTTCATGAAAATCCGTTCAGTCGTTTCAAAGTTGCAGCTCTTTTTCTAGTTGGAGTTGGGGGTTTTTGACGGTTAGCTAATAAGCTAACTTAATAAACTACTACCCTATCCTACTACCCTATCCTACTACCCTATCCTACTACCCTATCCTACTACCCTATCCTACTACCCTATCCTACTACCCTATCCTACTACCCTATCCTACTACCCTATCCTACTACCCTATCCTACTACCCTATCCTACTACCCTATCCTACTACCAACCTACTACTGGCTACTTAATAAAGTATCTATTTAGACTAGTGGTCGACTAGTGGTCACCTAGTGGCCGAAATTCGACCACATATTATGTTAAAATTATTGTTTTCTGCACTCCTTCTCCATATAAACATTAACTATGCCAAATCTCACACTGCTTCGTGCGCGCAATATTCTTAAAAAGGGGTACAAAGTTTTTTCTTCACGTATTAATATATAGATAAACTTAATAAGTATTTATTTAGATAAACTTCATGGTATGAATCACTTACTAAAAGAAAGAAAGAAAAAAAAAGGGGGGTACCTCGGTAGCTAAGAAGCTAGAGTGGCTGGCGTACTAAACCAGAAAGAAGGTCGCAGGTTTGATTCCTGCTAGCAGACGATATTTCTTTCAAAAAAAAAAACTTAATAGTGTTTAAGACAGTGTAAGTATCTCTGCCGAACCCATAAAGGAAAATAGACGTGATTGTATTTATCTCAAAGCTATCTTGATATAAATAATTTAGATACTTCTTTCAAATAACAAAGTAGTAATTTGGAGACGTCATATCACGTCCACGGCCCTTGACGTCGAGAGTTGACGTCCATTAACGTCCGCAGCAGTGAAAGGGATAAAATAAATATGTCGAGCTTTGGCACGTGAGGTTTGGACAGATCGATATTCTATGTAGATATAAATTGTACTAGATGCGGCTATTAGAATAAGAATATTAATAATTTATTTGCATGAAATATGGTTACATCGGTGTTACATTTATGTTGTAATTTGTACAGCATATTTCGCCATATAGGCATGCAAAATTGATTTATCTGGTTACTAATTAGGTACCTGCTAATTATAATCTTTACAAAAATAGAAAATTATAAAGTTTACTTACAAAAAAGAAAATTAAAAAGTGTGTATAAAATTACTTTGGAAATAAATTTAAAATTACATAGTTTACTTACAAAAATAGAATATTAAAAATATTTAACATATAATATATTTAATATAGAATATTTTTGTATAACCTCCGACGAATAAGAATGTTATAAGTTAGTATTGTGTATCTATGTGTTTTTGTGTGTGATCGTGTGTGTATAAGGTAGATATGTGTATTTTTATACAGAAACATGTAAGAGACATTCGATTTCTTCGTAATTTAATCCACTCAGAAGTGTTTTAAGTTCTTTTTAACACGCTTTTATTAACTGCACCGGTAACTAACTAACTAACTAAGAAAATCTTGGAAGTTAAATTTGACCCACTTCCCGGTTTCCGATTGAGCTGAAATTTTGCATACACGTTCAGTTTGGATGACTAAAGCGTGTTCTATAGTTTTTTAAAACTATAATAAACAGTGATAATTTGCTAAGAATCATTTTTTACTTATTTTATTGTACAAAACGACTAGAATATACTACGATAGTCGATTAAACTAGCTCTCGATAAAAAAAAAACTGCATTGAAATCGGTCCATCGGTTTTGGAGCTACAGTGCGACAGACAGACACAGATACACACTACAAACTATTATTAGTTTGTAGTGTGTATCTGTGTCTGTCTGTGTCACTCCTCTTTTTTGTCTGAGGTTAAAAAGTACGAAAATGTCAGTTCATAAAAATGATATACATACATATTACCTATAATATATTTAATATTAAGATAAATGAAAGTCGAGATGAATTCGCCAAAATCTTATCACGAAAGTGCTTACATAACTTGAACTTAAATGAAAGCTGATTGTTAGCCATCCTGATTGCTAGCGGAAGCGCATTCCATAATAGGATAGAATGGACAAAGACTGTTGAATGATTTCACATACGTCAATTACATACACAGGATCATTTTTAGGGTTCCGTACCCAAAGGGTAAAACGGGGCCCTATTATTAAGACTCCGCTGTCCGTCTGTCACCAGGCTGTATCTCATGGACCAAGATAGTTAGACAGTTGAAATTTTCACAGATGATGTACTTCTGTTGCCGCTATAATAAAAAATACTAAAAAACAGAATAAAATAAATATTTAAGGGGGCTCCCATACAACAAACGTGATTTTTTTGACGTTTTTATAGATAATGGTAAGGAACCCTTCGTGCGCGAGTCCAACTCGCACTTGGCCGGATTTTTTATGTAGTGCGCAAAATTTACAGAGTGATTCAGTGTCCATTCCCAAATACAATCGCAGTACTAAAATTCACTCCAAAACAAAATAAAAAAATTGATTTTGTATGGCTTGCGCTAGTAAATAATGCGTGTCCCCCATGCTAAGTCGAATTTTCGTTTTGTTGAAAAGTGTATCCCAATACTGCGGTTGCAATTAGGAACAGAGACTGAATCACTACAAATTATGTGCAAGACATAAAAAAATATCCTATATTTTTGCCTTAAGCGAAAGCTTGTAGATTTTTTTTATCTGTATGATAAATATGACAGTTGCTGTCGCAAATAAACGTCCTATTCCGTATCCTCTTATGAAAACGTCTATAAGCGAGAAAGGGATGCATTGTTTGTTGGTCACTGTGGCTGGCAAATTTTTCATACGTAATCAAAGCGCAGTTTTACGAAGTTCTAGACTTCTTAGTTGTGTCGTTATATTTATTTATTATTTATCGCTCACCTAGCAGTATAATGACACATCTACACGGCCTAAGTGTTTAAAAGTGAATAATTTCTAAAGCGGTAAAATGGCACGGTGTTAGTTTTCCTATTTGTTGAGAGAGGGCGTTCAGTGTCATTGTAGCACTTGGTACGTTCCCCCCGCTTCCGCGCATTCTTCTTCTTCTTAGAGTGCCTCTCCGACTAGCGAAGGTTGGCAGTCAGCTCTGCATATTTCTTTCTGTCTCTTGCGAGGCGAAACAGTTGTGCAGCACTCGAGACTCCAGTCCACTCCCGAAGGTTCCTCAGCCACGACTTCTTCCTGCGACCAACGTGTCTCTTGCCGGCTACTTTGCCCATCATAATAAGTTGCAGAAGGCTGTATCTATCGTGTCTAAATACGTGACCCAGATATGCAACTTTCCTTCGTTTGATGGTATCCCAAAGCTCGCGCTTCTTACCGATTCGTCGCAGGACCTCCTCGTTAGTAACCTTCTGAGTCCAACTAATTCGTAGCATTCGTCTGTAGGCCCACATTTCGAAAGCTTCTATACGTTTCCTGAGATCTTCTTTAATAGTCCAAGACTCGCATCCGTATAATAGAATCGCGCATAACAACGGTTTATTTGTCATTTCTGTAAAATAATTAAAAAGTAGATGTGTCATTATACTGCTAAGTGAGCGATATACTTTATTGTACATCTGAATATAACAATTTTGTAAGTAAGGAGATTACAATATTAAAGTACAATGGGCGGCCTTATCGCATAAAGCGATTTCTTCCAGGCAACCATTGGATGGAATAAAGTGACAAACCAGTTATGGGGCAGACTGTGGTGCACATAAATATGTTGAAAAAAATACCTAATTATACTTCACAAAATATAAAATAAATACATATGAGTCTATATAGCACAAAAACATTACAGAAACAAATAAATATCACAGAGAGAAAGAGAGCTTTGCAAAGAAATAAAATAAAAATTAAGAAAATACCTATGCCTAGTCACTTCCTGCAACACTACATCTGTGTGCTCATAAAATGTTTTTCTTTAATATTATCCTTTATATTTGTGACAGCGCGGGGCTCTCGGATATCCTGTGCGCTGTCACAAATCATGCTTTTAACCTTAACCCGAGTGTATTGGGGTCGGGTTTCAGGCAATTCATTATTTTACCTGAACGAGGCATATGAGCGTGCGTTCATCACAGTCGATAGGCTGTTGTTTACAAGGTGAGAACTCTGAAGCGTTCTGAAGCCTAATTTAATGCCTTAGTTCTAAAAGTCACTAACTCCATTTTTTTTTGAGATATATGATCATTTAAAGTAAAAAAAAGAAAGAAAATAGAAATGGCTGTTTAAATTTTGGGAAAAAAATAAAACAATAGTTCGTACGTCATTTAATTGAAAAAAGTATTAGATCAATCGAAAATTGTTGGCTGTTTAAAACAAGTTTTTTTTAAACATCACTAGGATTTCTCCTGTATCGAGGGTACAGTTTACAATTATACATGTCACATGCACACACAACCAGACCCGAAACAACTATCAGTAGATCATACAAATATTTGTTCCGTGCGGGGATCGAACCGCTTATCGCTAATCGCTTAGCCACTGCGCCAACCGTGTTGTCGTTGTTTTACTCGACTTGCTTTAAACCATCTTTTGTAATAAGGGCCTAGAGTTCCCGAAGTCCGTCATCAGCGGGTCTACCGCGTAGGTAACTAAAATGGTGATGAACATCGACTCTGGTAATAAACTTCAATACGATCGTGAGAGACTAAACTTTGAGCTAACTTGTAAAAATATTACCGATCATGAAGATGGGAGTCCAGTACCTCTACCATGAGTTTTCCGTGCCGTCTAACGTTCACGTTCACATGCAATATTTGTATGGGAATTTTTTCAGCGCCTAATGCGAAGAGGAGATAGCAGCCTTGAAAAGCTGGTCATTGTTGGTAACACCGAAGGCAAGTGAGCGCGAGGCCGGTCGCCAACACGATGGTCCGACCAAGTAAAAGAGGCTATGTCCTCAAGCAAATTTCAGCAGGTGGTGATGGCAACTTTGGACCGGAGTAGATGGAGGCAGATTGTCCGCTTGAAGGGGTCCAGTGACCACGATCCTCAGTAATGAGGGACCGACTGAAGAGAGAGAGAGATAGTGGTATAAATAGTGAACTAAAGTCACTATACAAATATTGCATGTGAACGTGAACGTTAGACGGCACGGAAAACTCATGGTAGAGGTACTGCACGATGCATTTATATACATTAGCATCTTCGATTATTGATTGGTTGTCGCGGCCGCTCCAACTAGATACCGCGCTACCTAAGAAAAATGGCTCCATGAATGCGTCAACTCATTTGACATGTGATTGTCATGTGGTGATTGTCATTTATGGTTTGTTTATTTATTGTTGAAATTATTTCGGAAATTATACAATCTTTAGGTACTGATGGTACATATCCCAGTGTTTTTAAAGTTTGGTTGTATTGTTTTTGCACAGTTTTACTACGCAAACCGGCATTTTAATCTGACCGACTCACTCGAGTACGCCTATTCTTGCGTAGTATGTTTTGCCGCATTTTATTAGTACGCCGGCGGAATCTAGTTGGAGCGGCTGCGACAACTAATCAAAAATCTAAGACCTAGGTATATTACCAAATATTACTGAGTACACATCTGTCTGTTTTATTGTTAACACGATTGTTACAATTAATATTTATCAAGAAATCAACAAATCCAACGCCAAATCGGTATTAACTAACATTTTGAACCGACATAAAATTGGTACTCTTAGGCTTACATTCAGAGACGACAGAAACGAGTCTAAGCGTGAATTTACGCTTCCATTTGTCAAAATCAACAGCTTGCGCTCATATTTGTATTCAGAGACGTTCGGAACACGACTTAAACTTAACGTAAACTAAGATAAGCCAAGTAGTGAATATAGACTACTTAAGACGACACTAGCGCCACCAAGCGGGCTTAGGTGGAGTTAATATCGACAATTTGAGATTTTCAAGTCTGACTAACCTCATAACTTAAATAAATAGGTTTATGTCTGAGATATTTTGTTTCGCTCACTCCAATTGCATTTTGTATATATTGCTATCCTGTTTTAATTTTTATATACGTTAAGTTTACTTCCTTTCCTTATCGAAATAGTTTGCATTTATATATTATTTATTCTATATTTATTTATATATAAATATGTATTTGTGTGTATTTATGTAGGTTTGTATTATGTATATATTATCTTCTATTAGGATGTAATATAATGTCATCAGTTTTATTTAGTTATCCTCTTGTATTAATTCCACACTATAGTCTACATTTCTTTCTTTCAAACTCTCCTCTCGCTCTGTCTCCTCTCACAGGTCTGCTGGAAGAGATTTCTTTAGAAATAAGCAGTACCTTTGTGTCATCTTTCCTATTTAATTGTAATTATTCTTCTTTCTGTGTGTACATAAATTGTTAAATAAAAATAAATAAAAATACGCCTGCTTACACATTTTCATAAAAACCGTAACTTACCGATAAACATTTTGCTATTAAAAATGGCCATAGAGAAGAGTCTTAGCTAAGCTTACACTGCGTCTCTGAATACGAATTTTGAAGATGCGCTTAGCGACGACTTTGCTTAGAGCGGTCTTCGCCCGTCTTAAGGTCATGTCTCTGAATGTCAGCCTTATAGAATAGAATAGAATAGTTATTTAAATTTATTATCCATACATAAACGTCAACAATGACATTGAAATAAGTCTGTAAGAAGATTGAATTCAAATCATACTGAAATTCGACTGAACTTTAAGAGAGTAGCATACCAATTTGTTCTCAATTCATAATACAATCTCAGTTCGGTCAACTTTCAGTCACAGTGTAAATTAATTACGAGAATTGGGCTTCTGGTCATAATAAAAAACAACGTTAAAAAAATTACATGCAAAGGTGAACATTGAACGATTTTCCCCCATTACCATTCTCCGGATCATTTAGACCACCCCCTATCCCGCCCGGCCCCCCAACCCCCTCGGACCCACTGGGGGGCCTTCACGGTAACTTAGCGAACCGCTGGCGATTCCTTTTTATTGCCAAAGTTTTTCGAGGCAAAGCAGTTATTGGCTTCTTTGGCAGCGAGGTTGAAATATTTGTTTATTCAGTGTTACCAACTCTCAGAAATATTTGTCCCCAAAGCTAAAGTTAAAAACCCCTAAAATGCCCCAAAAAAAAAACATACTCTGTAAAAATAATAAATAAATTGTATTATTATACAATAATTGAAACATTTTCAAAAAGTTTACAGCCAACTGCGTCACAATCATTATAAAATTCACAGTAAAAGTCAAGAATAAAAAAATCCCTAAAAAAATAAAACCCCTAAAAAATCCCAGCCCACTTATTTACCCCCTAAATTTGGGGGGAAAACCCCTGAGTTGGGAACACTGTGTTTATGTTCAGAGTTATGGCCGGTTTGTGGTACTATGGCTTGAGGTAAGCAGTAGACGTGTGTTTCGGCGTCATCGGCGTCATCGGCGTGGATGGTCGGACGGATACGGTTGTTTTAGATACAATGCAGACATATACTAGTAAACTGAACACTAGAAATGTCTAAATATAATGCTTATTGGTTTATTTCGACATATTTGTTTACGCAAATTCAATAAAATACCATTTTTATATGACTATAATTTAAATAGCGCGTTTCGCCGATAATTTCGTCCGTCACAGTCATTTGGCGATTATGTCTGCAATATTTTGTTTTTAATAAGATTTTCACCATCCAAAGTCAAAGTCAAAGTCAAAGTCAAAGATTTTTATTTCAACTGGGCCTTTGCAGGCACTTTCAAAACGTCGTGATTCTAGGCGCACGGTTCCAAGTGGGTTGGTCCTGGAGAAGATACCGGCAAGAAACTCCATGGATACTCTTTTCAGAAATCAAGCTTACTACACAACAAATGTGGGGCCGCGGGAGCGGCCCCGGCTAAAATTCCACCTCAATTTACACAATATTACAATAAAAAAAAAAAGAACAGCAAAAATCATAAGTACCATTAAAATAATAAAATTATACAATACTAGTAGGTGCGTACTTAACACTCAAGTCAGTCACCCAATTAAGAATAGGTACTAAAAAGATACAAGGGAAGCGTTAAAATTAGTGTGTGAAGACAGGAAGCAGTGGGTCACCAGGGAAGCCGCATGTGCAGAAGATAATCACTTCCATACATCTCTATCGTCAACATAGTCTTTGATCCTGTAATAGGCCTTCCTTATGAGGACAAGCTTAACACGAGTTTTAAACTTTTTATCAGTAAGCTCGGTAATACTTTTTGGGAGTTTATTATAAAAGCGTACACCGTTACCTAGAAATGATTTGTTTGTTTTGGTCAATCTAAATTTAGGGACCACTATTTTGTACTTATTTCTAGTATTAATTTTATGAATATCGCTATTGTTATTAAACATATGCAGGTTTCTTCGGACGAACATAATATTCTCCAAAATGTACTGTGATGGCAGTGTTAGAATGTCGGTGTCTTTGAAAAAGTCTCGTAAAGACTCGCGTGGGCCCATGTTATAGATCGCACGGATCGCCCTCTTCTGCAATATAAAGACCGAATCTACATCAGCCGCTGATCCCCACAACAGAATGCCATAGGACATAATGCTATGAAAATATGCGAAGTACACTAATCTGGCCGTAGCTGTATCGGTTAACTGTCTAATTTTTCTAACTGCAAAAGCCGCAGAACTAAGTCTTTTGGACAGAGCTGTGATGTGAGGACCCCACTGCAACTTGGAATCAATTGTTATCCCTAAGAATACGGTTTCATTAATTATATTTAGTTCATTTCCATCAAGCATTAAATTTAAGCCTACGTGAGCTACATTTGGCAGTGAGAACTTTAAACATTTTGTTTTATTAGCATTTAATAATAAGTTATTAGCTGCGAACCATTTAGAGAGTATAGTTAGGCTATCTCTAATATGTAAGACTTCCCTATCTTTTCTACTTATTTTAAAAATGAGGGAAGTGTCGTCCGCAAATAGTATTATATCCGATATTTCGCTCATTATATATGGGAGATCATTAATATAAGCCAGAAACAAGAAAGGGCCAAGAATTGAGCCTTGAGGCACACCCATTTTAACCAAAGAGCCCTCAGATATGACACCATTGACACTTACTTTTTGTTGCCTCTGAGATAGGTAGGATAAAACAAGATCAGCAGCTCGTCCACGAATTCCATAGTGGTTTAATTTACGGATAAGTGTATCGTGGTCTACGCAGTCGAAAGCCTTGGAGAGATCACAAAAGACGCCAATTGCATCCTGTGACCCCTCCCAGGATTCTAAAATGTGTGTGACTAATTTCACTCCTGCGTCAGTGGTCGACCTACCCTTCGTGAAGCCGAACTGCTGACTATGTAATACTCCGTTTATATTAAAATGTGTTAACATTTGGTCAAGCATGATTTTTTCAAAAATTTTACTTAATGCGGGTAGTACAGAGATTGGTCTATAATTGGAGGGATTATTCTTACAGCCAGATTTGAAAATTGGAATTACTTTACTATGTTTCATCAAATCCGGAAAAGTACCGCTATCTAAGCATTGGTTGAATATATCTGTAAGTATAGGGGTATCCACGCCGATTACGCCGATGACGCCGCCGCGGGCATCGGCGCACACATCTAGTACGCAGTCAAGGTCAGCCGAGCTAGCACGGCACAAAAAGGGACTAAAAAGTCGGGGATAAAACCATTTCTGTATCGTTTTCTCTCTCAATATTTAGTTTTGTCTTCTACCAAGGAGACGAAAGGTGAAGAAATCGGATTTCTCAAAAGAAAATCGGGGAAAAATCCATCTTGTTAAACCCCAACAAAAAAGAGGTTACAAGTTTGTAATTTGTATCTGTGGCATCGTATCTCCAAAACGGGTGGACCGATATCAATTTAAGTTTTTTTTTATTGAAAGCCAGTTTAATCGGGTATCATCTGAGTTATGTTTCATGAAAATTTGTTCAGCCGTTCAAAAGTTACAGCTCTTTTTCTAGTTGGAGTCGGGGGTTTTTGACGGTTAGGTTATTAAGTACTTATGGCCTACAGCAGCCTTATATTGAAGTGTCTGTATGTAATGTCAAAATAAAAGCTTTTTACTAAATGCATATGAATATATTGTTGGGAACGGAACGCGAGGTGACATCATAGACAAGTCAGGCGATCAGCTGTCAACTAATGAAAAGTATAAAATACGGCGCACGGTACGGCAACACTCACTTCTGGATCGGCATTGGAACGCAGCGGACGTCTCTAGTTGCTCAATATTCATGCCTTGGTGTGACTGCTGGAGGCAACATCGCTCAAGGGCTGTGAGACTTATTTTCCTAATGTTAACTTGTTCCTTAAAAGTTGTGTTACGGTTGTAATAATTCGAACTTGTGTATTTGGAATAAACTGATTGTAATGGTAATTCCTTGTGTCGAGTTTATTTTTCAATATCCGCTTCTGATTGCTAATATCAGAAGTGGGATAAAGAACTTAAAAATGCCCACTAAACTTAAACATTTGAGGAACAAAATAACCGTTACTTTTACCTTCAATTTTGTATTATCGTGATTGTGTGTTTTCGTGTGAACCTGTTATTAGACATACCTAGAAGGTCTAACCACCGTCGTTTTGGAATTAGAACGCATGATAATAGTTCAAGAAACGACTCGCGATAATAATTAATAGAAGGAGGTAGGTTGCTATTCCGTGCAGCCACGAGTTTTCGATAGTTGTGCTGTCATAGACACCGATCGTTGCGAGTGACTATTACGTTTGTGTTTGACCGTTGAAAGCGGCTTACACAATACGTGTTATGTTTTAACGTTTACATTTTTGCTAAATTAACAAATGTAAAATTCTTGTTCTGTTTTGATGTCACTCTTCCGTTCAGTCATAGCTAGTATTACTTTACTGTGATAATTGTGATTATTGATAATGCGATAGTTGGATGAGTTTTGAATTCATTTGATCCCGTTATTTTTCACTACAGACTGACACTTTTAATGTTATTTGATAGCCAGTTTGGCTTTTCCTGAAAGCTATGCTTATTCTTAAGATTACACTGACGTGTACTATGATTCTGAAGTATCATCAGGATTGTTGAGTGGTCAGATGTGGCCGAGTGGTGCTGTGCTGTTTATTGTTTAAAGGTCGACGGAGAGCCTGTGAGCTTGGTTTCGCTGCTGGACCCAGGTGGCAACCGCTCAAGTGCAGCCGCGAGTGCAGCCGCGAGTGCAACCGCGAGAGCAGACGCGAGAGCAGACGCGAGAGCAGACGCGAGAGCAGACGCGAGAGCAAACGCGAGTGCAGCCGCGGGTGCAGCTGCGAGAGTGTTGGAGTCCTGGACCATGGCCGCTATGAGCTGCAACTACTGGTTGGTGCCTATGGGAAGACCATATGCTGCTGCATAGTTCATGGAACCCTGGAGGGGTTAGTGAACTCCTAGAGACATGTGCTACATGTTTGAAGGCAAGTAGTGTTCTGAAGTCTGTGTGATACGCTAACAACGTGCCTATGTCTACAGCCACTGGGAGGTATGCAAACTTGGAGCCTATGCCTACAGTGTTCGTACAAGTCTGTGTGATACGCTAACAACGTGCCTATGTCTACAGCCACTGGGAGGTATGCAAACTTGGAGCCTATGCCTACAGTGTTCGTACAAGTCTGTGTGATACGCTAACAACGTGCCTATGTCTACAGCCACTGGGAGGTATGCAAACTTGGAGCCTATGCCTACAGTGTTCTTAGAAGTCTGTGTGATACGCTAACAACGTGCCTATGTCTACAGCCACTGGGAGGTATGCAAACTTGGAGCCTATGCCTACAGTGTTCGTACAAGTCTGTGTGATACGCTAACAACGTGCCTATGTCTACAGCCACTGGGAGGTATGCAAACTTGGAGCCTATGCCTACAGTGTTCGTACAAGTCTGTGTGATACGCTAACAACGTGCCTATGTCTACAGCCACTGGGAGGTATGCAAACTGGGAGCCTATGCCTACAGTGTTTGTAGGAGTCTGGGCGGTATGCTAACTAGGTGCCTATGCCGACAGCCACTGTGAGACACGCTGGCTAAGTGCCTCCGTCTACAGTGCGACCAAGTAACATGTCATGATGTTTTACCTGTAATGCGCTTTACCTCTTATATATCAGACTAGTTTTTGCTTCTATATCTGTTCTTTTTATGTACGATTTTTTGATTCAAGGAGAAAGCGAAGACTCCAGGATCTTATTGGAAGGTACTGCTACAGACCAGGCGGGACCATCTTCTGGACCTGACGAGGACGTCAGAGCATCAGGAGAGGCCGTGTTGGGAACGGAACGCGAGGTGACATCATAGACAAGTCAGGCGATCAGCTGTCAACTAATGAAAAGTATAAAATACGGCGCACGGTACGGCAACACTCACTTCTGGATCGGCATTGGAACGCAGCGGACGTCTCTAGTTGCTCAATATTCATGCCTTGGTGTGACTGCTGGAGGCAACATCGCTCAAGGGCTGTGAGACTTATTTTCCTAATGTTAACTTGTTCCTTAAAAGTTGTGTTACGGTTGTAATAATTCGAACTTGTGTATTTGGAATAAACTGATTGTAATGGTAATTCCTTGTGTCGAGTTTATTTTTCAATATCCGCTTCTGATTGCTAATAATATATATACGGTACATATAACAAAAAAAAAAATTGTCTGTGTTTGTTCCGGCTAATCTTCGAAACGGATATTTTTAAAAAAATAAGAAGAATAAGAATAATTTATTTGCTTGAAATATGGTTACATCGGTGTTACATTTATGTTGTAATTTGTACAGCATATCTCGCCGTATATCCGGCATGCAAAACTGATTTACCTGGTTACTAATTAGGTACCTGCTAATTATAATCTTTACAAAAATAGAAAATTATAAAACTTACAAAAAAGAAAATTAAAAAGTGTATGGTATATATATATATATATATGTATAGTGTATAGTATAGTATATATATATAATTTTGACGGGAGTTTCACTGGCAGTTAGTTGATGTTACTATTTAATTAGGTTTAAGAGGAAAAAAAAAAGGTTAAATACGGGGCACAGCTAGTTAACTTAATAAATATATTAATCAATGCTTTATCTTATTGTATAAGTAACAGCTTTTATCACGAGTTCGTAACAGATGTACAAATATTGTAAATTGTGCCTATGTAAATTAGCAAAGAAGGAATAATTTTAAGAAAGTTCTTATGTACCGACATTAATTATTTCGGCTGAGTTCAACTTAGATTTGTTATGTTGGCTTCCCACGGCGCGCGATTTCACGGGCCGCGCCGAGTCGCGCCTACGGCAACGCTTACTTTGAACATTTTTAATTCCAAGATTTTTAATTACTATTTTAGAATTCTTGGTTTTAATTATTCTTATCAAGTACCAGCTGACTTTTTTTACCGTCTGGAAATTAATAGGGTGTGATAGATAAATAGTATAGAAGCTAAGGGGTCATCCATAAAGTACTACTACTAATTACACACACTACTACTACACTACTACTACTACACTAATTACTATACTAATTTCGTGATGTTTTGACCCCTCCTCCGTCCTTGTCACAGTCGATCACATTTGTGAGACTCCCGTAGTGTGACGTCACATATTTTGCAATTTTACATCTAGAAATTATTAAATTAAAATAGCAGTCTCGAAATTACTTTTATTTCTATTTAAATTATTTTTTAATATGATTTTGAAATGTGACGTCACGAAACTTAGCACCCCTCCCACCCCCTGTCACATAATGTCACACTTCGTTGACCCCCTCCCCCCCCTTAACGTGTGAAGTACTTTATGGATGGTCCCTAATGTCATAAGCAGTTAGTATGAGATATTTTTAACTCTGTTTGAATTCTTTCTACTTAATAAATACGACTAATTTAAAGCCGATTTTGAAAGAAAGGAAACATATTTATTTTGGACTCGTACAAATTACATTAACATACAGAGAAAAAACATTAAAATAATAATAAAAAAAACAAATAAAAAATCCTGCACGAGGCCAAAAATGTATCCCATCCCAGCATATGCTGCGATAGATAAAATAAATGTCACAGCGCTGGTTTTCGGATAGGACCGTTGTGATGCCACGGACAACCACGATAACATACTACATATGTATATGGGTAAACATTATAAATATATATCTATCTAGTAAAAATATCGATTTTTCAAAATACAACATGCCGTGATTTTCATTCATGGGCTATCTAAATGTAGAACGGCTAGATGCGTACATATTCTTACTTTTACTATGAGAAAGAAAGAAAGAAAGAAAAATAATTATGCACGTCCTGTAGTATGGTTTTAATTTATGTAATTTTTTTGATAAACTCAATGTTATGAGAAAATTATTCTGGTGTATGCTGTCTGTCGGACCTGGTCAGCTTGTAACTGCCATGGCAATCTTATTCAGAGGCAAATCATTACTATCCTATTTTTATTTTTATTCACATTAAATTACATTATTCTCGCAGCTCGAGGAAAAATCCTCCATTTATCTGTTCAAGTGTCATCTCTGACTTCATTTAAAATGTATGGTCATTAAAAACAGTTTTTAATAAATGAGGCATTATGTCAAATGTTTAAAAATTATGAAAAACAGTAAAGATAAAATAGACTATATAAAATATAGAGATGGCGCGTGTTTGTTCGCATAAATCGCGTGGTCCGTACAATCACGAGCCGTGGGAAGCAACCTTATAAGGGCTTGCAACTTGTCACTTTGTAAGCTGTCTCTTAACCTGTCAGCGCTTTGATCTCTGACTCGGGACTGACTTTACTGACTTTGAGTCGGGTCAACAGTCTAAATAATTACTAGGACTACCGACGTATCATTATTTATGAATAATTACAACAACAATTAAGATTTAGTTGTTATTATATTCAATTCGGCCTCGAAGTTTTTAATTTAAAAAAGGGCTACCCATACAATCGGGTATCCCTTGATTTGCATAATATTTATTGGCATAAAATGTTTGGCATAAAGTTTATTCGCATAATTATTCGATTCGCATAATTATTTGATTCGCATAATTATTCGATTCATATAATTTTCATATGAAGGGAGATATACATATGGCATAATAATTGTTTGTAAGCATAATGGTTTCATCGAAGCTAAACTCTGTTACGGTATGTTAAGTGGTGACCAATGCCTCTAATATGTAAAAACACACAAAAAAAATGGCCAAACGAGAAAACTATCATTATGCCTAATCAGGTTATGCGAAATGACGAGTATGACAAGTACAGTTATGCGAATACAAAATATGAATTATAATTTATATGCGAGCCAATACGTGCGATGGAGCGCAGTATTTTAGGTGTAAAATTAACAGACCATGTTCGAAACACCACACTGCGCTTCAAAACACGAATCATTGACATAGCTCAGAAAGCCGCGAAACTCAAGTGGGATTGGGCTGGCCACATCTGCCGTATGCCTGATGAGCTGTGGGCCAAAATTGTCACTATGTGGAGCCCTGACACAGCTAGACGGCGTCGCGGCAGACCACGACGGAGATGAAGAGACGAGCTAGATAGAACTAATAAAGAATGGTCCACACTGGCTCTGGACCGGAAGACCTGGAAGTCATGGGGGCCTTTGCTCAGCAGTGGGATGATATAGGCTAACATCATCATCATCATGCGAGCCAATATGGAACCATGCAATCGCGTTGAATGTTTTTAAAAGCTTCCAAAATAAAATATCAGAAAAATTATCAGAAAATTCCTCTTAAGATTAGAGCAACGGCCTGACTATCCCAAATATGTTCCTGTCAGCTTCCAGCTTAATCGGATGCGGCTAAGTATTAGTGTTTTTGCGGTGCGCCGTCTGCCGGTAGAAAAACAGATTTACTTCGTATATCCAGTTTGCGTATATGCTTCGTAGGCATGAGGTTCGAAGTCCCAAAAAGTACGAATAATGAAGGATATAGTCCTTTTTTAATTCCCGACAAAAAAGTGGTGGTTTGGCGAGTATACAGGATGTAAGTAACATCATAACGAAAATTGATACTATGGATTTAGTACATGATTCTGGAAACCTCGGCGTAAGAAATTAGCGTCTGTCTTTTACAAAAAAAATTGGCAGATTTTTTAGGTAGTTATAAAAATTAAAAGTTTTTTTAAAAGACCGATGCCTTTTTCTTATGCTGAGATGTTCAGATTCATGTACTGAATTAATGGTATCAGTTTTCGTTATGATGTCCCTTACACTCTGTATATAGATATAAAAAAAAATGAGTTTTTTTTTTTTTTTTTAAATGTTGCCCCTCTCTTGGATTTCTCCTGTATCAAGGGTACAGTTTACAAACACACAGTTTGTAGTGTTTATACGTATTTGTGTATCTGAGTGAATGTCTGTGGCATCGTAGCCCCAAAACGGATGGACCGATTTCAATGCAGTTATTTTTAATTGAAAGCTAGTTTAATTGGGTATCATCTTAGCTATGTCTCATGAAATTCTGTTCAGCCGTTCAAAAGTTACAGCTCTTTTTCTAGTTCGAGTCGGGGGTGTTTGACGGTTAGGTTATTTATTAAATTGGGAATTTGGCACAACTAACTAACTATGTAAGAAAATCTTGGAAGTTAAATTTGACCCACTTCCCGGTTTCCGATTGAGCTGAAATTTTGCATACATACACGGTATGTTTTTAGAATTTTTGTCTGTTTGCAATAAGGTTTAATGCATTATCTTTCTTCCAGGCCTTATAAACTACTGAACAATCTTTGAGAACCTCTGCCGGTCTATCTAATATGTTGAACAACTCGGAAATTTATTATAACGAAAATTACGATCCTCCCTCTTTATTGTTCCCATAAATAAAGTTGGAAGGTCGGGCGAGGAATGAGATAAGAACAGTGGCCTAGTGAAAGAAAGAAAGAGAGAAAAGAACATTTATTCAGCACGACATATTGACAACTAAAGAGAGAAAAGATAAATAAAAAAATAATAAAAAAACACATCAAAAGTTGACAAATAAGAAATAAAATATTTTTCAATACGTATATGCTGTCAAGCATGCCAAGCCGAAAGCCTAACGCTGATTTTCAGTTGGACGCGCTGCGCGCGGCGGTGGCGCGTTGGTTAGTGGCCGTGACACCGACTTATAATAGTCATGAGTTCAAATTCAGGGTCAGATTTATCTATTTATTTATTTAAAATGCTTCATGTACAATATTCCCTTCATTATGGTTGAGCTTTGCGATGCTAACGCATGCGTCATGCTCGTGAACGGGTGCCGTCTGTCGGGACTGGTCAGCTTGTAACTGTCATGGCAATCTTATTTAAAGGCAAATCATTTTTATTTCTCTTTATTCATTTATATACATATTTTTTATATTTTTAAATACATATTATAAAACTTAAGAAAATATACATTTAAAAACACAAAAAATAGGGACCAACCGGCATCGGGAACAGGGTCCAAGCTACAGGCGGCTAGGGCTCCAGAGAGAGGAACCTCCTCACAATGCGTGCCGTGTCAAGAAGTACTGCTCTCTGAATCAGGCCCTTGATCCAACTGCCTAACGAGAGCCTCCTGAGGTGTCGGTCGAGACTCTCGGTAATTAAGCCATTGGCCGAAACGACTATCGGTACAATGATCGCTGAATCCACATCCCACATGTCGACAACCTCGCGGGCCAAATCAAGATATTTGATCTGTTGTTCTTTCTCGGCTTTCACGAGGTTCTCGTCATGCGGGACCGTTATGTCGACAATCATTGCGCGCCGCTCTGATCGATCCACCACCACTATATCAGGTATATTGGCTACAATAGTCCTGTCAGTGATGATGGATTGATCCCAGTACAGTGTGACATGGCCTTTTTCAAGAACTGGGTCGGGCACATACCTGTAGTACGGCACTTCCGATTCCACAAGGTTGTATTTTAGAGCAATTTGCTGATGGATAATCCTGGCTACAAGGTTGTGTCTATGCAAATACTCTCCGTTAGCTAGACGAGAACACCCGGAGATAATGTGACGGATTGAGCAAATCATTATTATTATCCTATTCTAATTTAGTTTATTCACATTAAATTACATTATTCTCGCAGCTCTTACCACAACATTAAAAAATTAAGATTGTACCTAATCTATTATTTTAAAAGAGCTTCCATGAAGTTTCTTGCCGGTTTTTCTCCATAGGACCTACTATTTGGAACCGCGCACTTAAAGTCTGGTGAAAGAGTTTTAAAAATCGGTCCAGTAGTTTTTAGGTTTTTCATTACAAACATTATTTAAATCTTTTCTCTATAATTATAATTAAATTGCTAGTGTAGATACGCTGTTTGTCGCGGATTTTTTTTCTGTTTTACTTTTATCAAAGTAAAAATTAGCCTACATCTTTTAGGGATAATATATTTCTATTAGTGTAAGAATTTTTAGAATTTAGTTTTTTCCGTGTAGTAGAACAAAGCTTTTTTTTTATTATAGTTTTAAAAATAAAACACACTTTTGTCATCCAAACTAAACGTTTATGCAAAATTTCAGCTCAATCGGAAATCGGTAAGTCGGTCAAATTTAACTTCCATGATTTTTTTACATAGTTACAGGTGAAGCTAATAAGAGCGTGTTAAAAAAAATACGTGACGTCACGTCCGTTTGCGCCATTACAACTCATTCGCAAACTTGTCCAGAATTATGACATGGCGGCCCTATTTTGTAACTATGGACTACTTCATAAAGTTATTATTACAACCCTTACATAAAACGCGGGATCCTTTATGGAACCCTTTTTACTTTGGCATCAATTGAGTTAGGGGTATCTATACAATATTTTGTTTAGATTTTCTTGTATGGATGTGAAGGGGTAACAAACTATACATTGTATGTTGCTTAGGGGATGATAGCTAAGGGTGATAAAGTAAATTCCTTATTGGCATAAAAAAAAATGTAAAGTGCGCGCGCGAGCTCCGAGGAATCGGGGGCTGAGGAATCGGGGGCTGAGGAATCGGGGGCTGAGGAATCGGGGGCTGAGGAATCGGGGGCTGAGGAATCGGGGGCTGAGGAATCGGGGGCTGAGGAATCGGGGGCTGAGGAATCGGGGGCTGAGGAATCGGGGGCTGAGGAATCGGGGGCTGAGGAAGCGGGGGCTGAGGAAGCGGGCACTGTGCGCTGCACCCGACCGTCACTCATACCCCGCACTCTCCCAGTACCAGAGTGATACCCCGAGACGCTGCTACTGCGGAGAGTGCGGGGTATGAGCGACGACGGTCGGGCGCAGCGCAAAGTGCCCGCTTCCTCGGCTCCCGATTCCTCGGAGCTCGCGCGCGGACTGTATGTATGAGTGTCCCTGACTCCTGTGCTAGTAATAACTGTTACACGAGTCAGTATCTTCTTGTTACATGTGTCAATAATTATTTATTTTATTACGACTACGGTAATTCATCGGGTTCGAATGCACTTCTCCTTTCTAGAGACATTGCAAAACGGTTGGTTGACGCTACGCGTGACCCGAGGGCTGGCCTATTCCTTGGTCAAAGAATAAGCATTCCAAATTAAACGTGGCAATGCTGCCAGTCTTCTGGGCACGATGAGGACGAGTATAGTACGCGCAAATCTTTATGAGCCCTCAAACTCTCTCCCTCTAGCACCTATAATAGTACGCTTATTATAGGTGCTAGAGGGAGAGGGAGAGAGAGAGAGAGAGTTCAGAGCTCAGTTCAGGGCTCATAAAGATTTGCGAGTAGGTACTATACTTTGACGCGTAGGTGCTCATTTTGTATAGTTTTATATTTTGATAATTTATTTATTTATATATTGCACAATGTATACATAAGTTGTTATAAATATCAGTGATAAACTAACCTGGTACATGACCTTGTTAGGGTACTGCAATTATTAGAACAGGTGGTAGCATTGATGTATTTGTAACTAATAATCTATAATTACCTATAATTATTTTATACTATATTATAATATTTTAATTAAGTTGTGTTATTATTGTTACAATATTTTTATTATGTTATAATGTTTTCATCTATTATTCTATCTATAGTTATAATTAGGCAGTGTATTTTTTATTATTTTTACTAAAACATAAATTAAATATAAGGCCTTACTTTAGTAATGGAAAATATTTTAGCAGGTAAATCTATAGCCTAAAAAGACACTTTTAAGCAAAAAAATAATATTATATAGGTACCTCTTTCTCTTTTCTCTTTTTTTAAAAACTTTGCCCCTCACTAGGATTTCTCCTGTATCGAGGGTACAGTTTACAAACATACATGTCACATGCACACACAACCAGACCCGAAACAACTATCTGTAGATCATACAAACATTTGTTCCGTGCGGGGATCGAACCCGCGGCACGTAGCGCAGAAAGCTAATTGCTTAGCCACTGCGCCAACCGTGTCATCACGTTAAGTTTATTATTATTATAATCCTGTAGTACCTATCACCTAGCCTGAGGGCGTCCTTCCCTACGTTTGCCGATTCAAGGCTTCACGAGTACACTCCTTCACTTACTTAGAGAAACATAAAATAATAATATCGCAAATAACAAACCGACCAATTAGCTATTAAGCATTGCCGCATTGTTCCAGCTTACTCTGGCTGGCAACGGTCCTTTGTATACAACAATTAAAATAAAACAAACCAATATTAAGTATATTTTGTGGCTGGCAACACAAGGCAGTTAATTATAATTTATTTGTTTTTCATCTGGATTTGAAATGTAAGCAATATTTATATACGAGATATAATTTGCAGAACCTTTTTTTGGATACAAAATGGCCATGGAAATGGATGTGATTATAAATTACGAAGGCTTCCCATACAGTCATCATAGCCTCGCCTTCCATGCGGTAGTATCTGAGTTCCAACCTCAAACTTTTCCAATTCATTTGCGTCAGAATTTGATTATCAAAGATTTTGGTGGTAGTAGTATCTCGCTGGCATGCCAGCATATATTTATTTATTTATTTAAAATGCTTCATGTACAATGTACAAAGGCGGTCTTAATGCCGTAGGCATTCTCTACCAGACAACCTTAGGGTGATGCAGAGACAATGAAGGTAGATGCACCAAAAAACAAACTTAAATGAGAGGGTAGGTATATTCTATTATACTTAAAAACAACTATAATTATAAACTTACATAAACATTAACATAATTATATATAAATAAATATGTATTATTATATGCTAAATAAATATAAACATATATAAATATTAAATATATACAATTCAGAAGAATTAAAGTCGAGATGAATCTGCCGATGTGTTGTCACGAAAGTATTTTCGTAATTTAAATTTAAAAGAGAGCTTACTGTTAGCCATCCTGATTTCAAGGGGGAGTGCATTCCATAGTAGAATAGACTGAACGAAGAAGGTGGAATGAATAAAGTCAGAGCGATGAGAGGGACATTGAAGGAGGCGATTGTTTGAAGAACGAAGATATACTCGTATATATGGGTCGGCACTACCAGGGAAGTACTACTCTCCCACAGAATATCGACGTTAAGTAGCAGTATGCATACTGTTGCGTTTCGTTCGGTGAGTGTGGAGCGCTGGAGGCCCAATTCCTCCCTTAGTCCCCTTCCTTCTCCTTTGCCTTTTTCCTACACCATCCTAAAAGGTCGGCAACGCATCGGTGACTCCTCTGGTGTTGCGGATGTTCATGGGCTTATAGATTATATTAATAAAAAAAGAAAAGCATCGTGAGAAACCTTCACACATGAGAGGGCCTCATAAAGTTCTCGATGGTGTGTGTAGTCCGGCCGCACCAGGCCAGCGTGCTGGACTAAGGCCTAACCCTTCTCATTCCGAGAAGAGGCCCTAACCTAACCTAACCGTCAAACACCCTCGACTCCAACAAAAAAAAGAGCTGTAACTTTTGAACGGCTAAACAGATTCTCATGTTACATAGCTAAAATGATACCCGATTAAACTAGCTTTCAACTAAAAGACACTGCATTGAAATCGGTTCATCCGTTTTGGAGCTATGATGCCACAAACAGACACACATATCCACAGATACACACTTCAAACTTAAACACTCCCTTCCCTCCACCCTCTTTGTTATCCGTGGTTAAATATAAATGACATAATAATTATTTATAACTAAGCCGACACTATTATTCCAATGGGAATATTCTAACTAGACATTTGTGCTTCAAAATGCAATTAGGCAAATGATATTAACACATAATTAACATGAGGTGTGTCTGGGACAATGTTGACAGCTACGTTTATAATATAATTAGCTCGTCGTGTCCTCGTGGAAAACGGATGATTGAATTTTAGAAAAAAATGAAAGAAAGAAAATACATTTATTCAGCACGGACAGTGACAACACACGAGAGAGAAATAAAATAAAAATTAACTTAAACCTAACAGTAAAAAATAATAAATAAAACAGACATTGAGAACAAAATAAAAAAAAAGTAATCATAATCATCATCATAATTTTTTTATCTCTCATCCTCATGTTACATAATTACATAAATATGTTCAAATCAAATAGAGAATGGTGTCTGTAGTAGGAAAACCCTGTAGTACAGATCACCATGTTCTCCATATTGTGCAGAACATGGTGATCTGTACTACAGGGTTTTCCTACTAAAATTGTAAAATTCTTTCCTAGTAAAATAGTCATCCTATTGTATATTGTTGTCAAGCATGCCCATGCCGAAAGGGTAGCCAGCTCAGCATTTGCTGGGCGCGGAGAGCCCAGCGCTGATTTTCAGTTGGCACCCCTGCAGGCCAGTGACACACGGACGAAGGCAAGGCAAAAAAGGTAAAATAAATAAATATCTTAGATTATGACATAATCTAAGTTAAATATGATGAAGTTAAAAAATTAAGAAAATAAAACTATGGCGTTCGTTCCTCAAGGTACACAGTATTTCCTTGTCAAATTTCATCAATAGACTAGTTCTTTATTAACCTCCGAAAAAATGGAGGGGTGTTATAAGTTCGTAGTGTGTATCTGTGCATCTGTGTATCTGTGTATTTAGTGTATCTGTGTATCTGTTTGTGGCATCATATCTCCTAAACGGATGGACCGATTGCAATACAGTTTTTTTAAATCGAAAGCTAGTTTACTTGGGTATCATCTTAGCTATTTTTCATGAAAATCTGTTCAGCCGTTCAATAGTTACAGATGTTTTTCTAGTTGGACTCGGGGGATTTTCACGGTTAGGTTTTTTCATGTAAACCAGATACAGGCACTTATGAAATGTCGAGACTCTAGGTGCGCGGTTCCAAATAGTAGGTCCTATGGAGAAGAACCGGCAAAAAAAAACTCCATGGTAACTCTTTTAAAATAATAGATTACAATCTTGATCAGTACAATGTTGTGGTAATAGCTGCGAGAATAATGTAGTTTAATATGAATAGGATAATAATCATTTGCCTCTAAATAAGATTGCCATGGCAGTTACAAGGTGACCAGGCCCAACAGATGGCACCAGTTCACGAGTATCATTAGAGTAACTTTTACTAAAGAATTTATTTTTATTTTTAACACCGTTTTATTAGTTTCACCTGTAACTATGTAAAAAAATCTTAGAAGTTAAATTTGACCAACTTCCCGGTTTCCGATTGAGCTGAAATTTTGCATACACGTTCAGTTTGGATGACTAAAACGTGTTTTATAGTTTTTTTTAAGCTATAATATTTTATTTATTATCAAATTCTCTAAATCCACGCTCAATTGAGCCATAGACATACAGTAAGGGTTAAGGCTGACATTCAGAGACGACAGGAACGAGTCTAAGCTATGAGTCTAAGCGTGAACTTACGCTTCCATCTGTCAATATTTGTTCGTAAGTTTGACAGATGGAAGCGTAAGTTCACGCTTAGACTCGTTTCTGTCGTCTCTGAATATCAGCCTAAGTGTTATAAGAAAGACACCCCACGTCCAATAGTGGACATTACGTGTCAAATCTGTAATGCATGCATACTTAATAGATATCCGGTTCCCATCCCTACAGTAATGGATATTTGATGAGGATATTGACACGTGACTGTACCGTCAGTATCAAAAGGGATAACATTTTTGTAATTAACCGACTTAAAAAGGACGATTTAAGTTTTTTAACCCCCGCCAAAAAGAGAGGTGTTGTTATAAGTTTGTAGTGTGTATAAATATGTGTATGTGATATCGTAGCTCTGAAACGGATAGATCTATTTCAATGCAGTTTTTTTTAATTGATAGCTAGTTTAATCGGGTATCATCTTATTCATTTATTTTATTTATTTATGTACACACAAGGAAACATGGTAATAAAAATATTACAGACATATGAGTACAATGGAACTACTTATCTTCTAATCAAACTACTAATATTCTAATTCTAATTATATTTATATTCTAATACTAATATTTTATATTCTAATACGAATTTTCTAATACTAATATTTTATATTCTAATACTAATATTCTAATTCTAACTACTTATATTCTAATCAAATCATCAATTATCATAATTATAATCATCTTCTTTTTTTTCCCATGTTATATCAAAGTCAAAGATATTTATTTCAACTGGGCACTTTCAAAATGTCGTGATTCCAGGTCCACGGTTCCAAGTGGGTTGGTCCTCGAGAAGATATCTTGCAATCAGTCGATAGACTATGAGCAGATGAGATGCAGTTGATATGAGAGTAAAATCCCCTCTGAGAAGGTTTCTATTACAGGAGAGGCGTATTTATCGTCACAGATAAAAATAACAGATATTTAAAGATATCAGATAACAATTGTTCCAGCCAATTCCAATTATCTGTTATAAAAAATAAATAAAGAAAGAAAGAAAGAAAAAAGTATTTATTTGACACAGCACAAAAACAAATTTAAAGATAATATAACAAAAAAAAGGAATAAAACATGTAAAAGAAAAAAAAAAGTTTTTTTTTTATCTAAAATAAAAAATGCATTGTACGTCGCAGCTGTGTCAAAAAGGCTTCCGCTCAGCTTAAGCTGTCGCGCTGCGAGCAACCCGACAGCGCTGGTTTTCAGCGGGAGCCACATCGAGTGACGGTATGTGTGCCTACGTGTACAGAAAATATATTAATTAAATATGAATTAAATAAATAATAATTATAAAAGAACTTGTGTGTGTTGAAATGATTATTGTATGAAAATAAAGACGTGAAGGTAACATTTTACTACAAATAAATAACAGACACTTTCATTCACAGCAAACCTTGCTTGTTATTTTGTATAACAGTTTTGCTCTCATTCTTACTAACTGGATTGACGCTTGCTAGAAAGAGAAACACCTAGTATTTAATACATAAACAGATATAAGTACTTAGTTGGTGGGTTTTTAATCTGGTAGTATGAAAATAACAGGCTGTTATCTAGTAACAGATATTTCATTCTGTTATTTTTGTGTAACAATAACAGAGATAACAGGTAACACAATTGACTGTTATAACCCATCGGTAGTCTCTATAATTAGTATTATGTGCAGCTGTCCGTCCAGTTATCATCTAAGTTATGTTTCATGAAAATCTGTTCAGCCGTTCAAAAGTTACAGCTCTTTTTCTAGTTGGAGTCGGGGGTTTTTGACGGTTAGGTTATTTAATAAGTTCTCTTGATATTTCATTTTGAAGTTTACCGACTTGATATGCTAACTGTACAGACCAACTTGACGGGTAAGATGAAATGTAGACCCATTTCAGTTAGACTAACAGTTATTATTATTATTATTACGTACGCTCCCAAAGTTTTCTTGTTATAATATTAATTTCAGATCGCAGACATTACTGAGATAATTTTGTTTCAGCACAATTTATAAATACGTTTTTTAATGTTGATTTGATTCTTAAAGATGTCGAGTCTCTCGAATAACCTTCATGACATTGCCTTAAATTATTAAAAAAGTGCTATTGCATTAAATTATTAAAACATTTAAACGAAAAGACACCTTAAAAATAAATTGTAATGGAAGAATTGAATTTATATTGAAAATGGATAAGGCTTGCATGACCAAAGAATTAGAAAAAAAGGATCCATGACAGAATTAGGTTTTTTTTTGTATAACATTGCCCCTCACTAGGATTTCTCCTGTATCGAGGGTACAGTTTACAAACATACATGTCACATGCACACACACCCAGACCCGAAACAACTATCTGTAGATCATACAAATATTTGTTCCGTGCGGGGATCGAACCCGCGGCACGTAGCGCAGAAGGCTTAGCCCCTGCGCCAACCGTATCGTCATCAATGGCATTAACACATAAAAATCAACTTGTCTAGTCTTACAAATGTCTGACTTTGTCTTCGGAACATTTCAAATTCTTCGTTTCTTCGTTTGCTGAACTTAGGCACAGTCAGCAAGTAGTTTCCGCCGGCCTACAGTCTATCTACAGCTGAAGGCCGAAAGAAACCCCTGCCGACTGTACCGAGGCTTCATTCTGTTAATCTTCATGTTGCTTCGTTAATCTTCATGTTGCTTCGTTAATCTTCATTTTGCTTCGTTAATCTTCATGTTGCTTCGTTAATCTTCATGTTGCTTCGTTAATCTTCATGTTGCTTCGTTAATCTTCATGTTGCTTCGTTAATCTTCATGTTGCTTCGTTAATCTTCATGTTGCTTCGTTAATCTTCATGTTGCTTCTAGTTTCGAGCGTATGACACTCGTGGGTTGCAGCTGAAAACCAGCGTCAGATGGCCAGTATCACTGCCTCCTGACATTATGCTGAGCTGCGGCCCGCCGGCACAATAACTCATTTTATTTTATATGTTTTCTTTGTTAGTGTTTTTTTTTTTAAACTCTTTTTCTTTCTTTCCTTCTTATTTATTTATTTATGTACACACAAGGAAACATGGTAATAAAAATGTTACACACATATGAGCACAATGGAACTACTTATTTCTAATGAAAGTTCTTCCAGTAGTCCCGCGACTGGAAATATGGATGATAGACACGTAGACACCGTGTGTAAAAATTACCAAAAAAAAAACTTATTTATACTTACTTTACATATAGAAGTCATAATCGGTTGAACGACGTTGCAAAAACCATGGCGAAGGGTGACAGTTTTAAAAGGGGAAGCCGTCCCAAAAATGCCCTCTAAAAATTACTGCAATTAATGCTGCAAGACAAAAATCCATACCGTCTCTTGTAGTCTATATATAGTCATGCCTGGAAGAGCTCGACCTAACTGAATAACAAGCCTTTTTTTTGTCAGTTGGATGAGTAAATAATAATTATAATATTATGTTGGTCTATGCACTAACCCATTCCTAAAGGGAAGCCGATGGGAATCGGGTTGTATGGACTCTTCGCCACTGGTAAAAACCAACAATTACACGATTGAAATACCAGAATGGACCATAAAAGGACTACTTACTTCAACCCGGCGACTATCTCCATTGCTCCGTTAAAGTTGCCAATATTCCAGCAGGTTAGCGCCACTCTTAGGACGCAGGCCAGCGCCGCCTTCCTGTCTTCGAGAGAAGGATGTGACAGGACCAGCTCTGTCACCCACGCGGATACCTGAGGACAAAAGAGTTTTATTTAGAGTTGAGTACGATATTTTGTCATAGGGTTTTCGTCCCTGGAGTCTCGAGTCTCGAAGTCCCGGGAGTTTCGTAACTATCTTCATCGAGACCGAGACCGATACCGAAACATACTACTCCCGGGAAATTCGAGACTAGTTATCACCAGTGATCGAAATAGGTGGTGCTAATTCACCTAAACTTCGAGGCACAGAGACAAAAAGTGGAGACTTCCATACGAGAACATTTTTTCTGGGATAAAAATTGTCCCAGCTTTCGGGACATCGAGCTCGCCCACGTACTTCTTTCTAATCCCCGACAAAAAGAGGAGTGTTATAAGTTTGTAGTGTGTATCTGTGTATCTGTCTGTGGCATCGTAGCTCCAAATCGGATTGAAAGCTAGTTTAATCGGGTATCATCTTGGCTATGTTTCATGAAGATCTGTTCAGATATTCAAAACTTACAGCTCTTTTTCTAGTTGGAGTCGGGGGTTTTTGACGGTTAGGTTATTATTTATTTTTATTCACATTAAGTTACATTATTCTCGCAGCTCTTACCACAACATTGTACTAATCAAAATTGTAATAAAATTATAAAAGAGTTTCCATGTAGTTTCTTGCCGGTTCTTCTCCATAGGACCTACTATTTGGAACCGCGCACCTAGAGTCTCGACATTTCATAAGTGCCTGTATCAGGTTTACATGAAATAAAGATCTATTCTATTCTATACAAACTCAACCCATTTTATTTATGTTCTTGAAACAAAACAGTTACGTAACAAAATCTTTAGTTAAGTCTGCGAAGGTATATTTAAATTATATAACGGTAGGGATAATAATCAGTATTGAAACACAGCGACCGAAATAAGCCTACCCTTTGTAGGATTACCATGAGAAAGAGGTAGACGGGACAGTCCGCTTTAAAAGTTGAATTTAGAAAATGTATGTTAGAGGTCCTTTTTAAAGCGACTTCAAGAAAGGAGGAGGTTCAATTCGCCAATTGAAGACCGATTTTGAAAATGCTTTTTTGTTTAAAAGGGTATACTCTCGAGGTAGGTAGTCCCATTTAAATTTGGTGAAGATCTGAAGAACTTTGGAGACAGAAAATGAACTGTTGAATGAATAACAGCGTATCACTCGCGATTGCTGTAGTCGCATGTTTATGTATTTTTTAAACCACTCAAAATAGAAAAATAAAATAAACTTTAAAAAAGTAAAAACCGACTTCAAAAAACTAAAAAAGTATAAAATAATTTTCTTAAAAAACCTATCAGCTTCTGAACCACCTAGCTTGGCCGTGGCACCGACTTCAGAAGCTGTTAGGTTCTTTTTTAGATTTTTGAAGTCGGTTTTACTTTTATTTAAAGATTATTTAACTACACGAATATGACTTACCAATATACTTTATATACCCTCCGATTTTGAAACCAAGTAAATTACCTATATTTGTGGCTCCCGCTGAAAACCAGCGCTGTCGGGTTGGTCGCAGCGCGGCAGCTTAAGCTGAGCGGAAGCCTTTTTGACACAGCTGTGACGTACAATCCATTTTTATTTAAGATAAATATTTTTTATTTTGTTTTACGTGTTTTTATTCTTTTATTTTTCTGTTATGTTATCTTTAAAATCGTTTTTGTGCTGTGTCAAAGATTTAAATACTTCTTTTTCTTTTCTTTCTTTTCACTGAAAAAAGTCCGACAATTTCTCAAAATCACAGTCACCTCATTACCTGTTTCAAGACCTGTCTTAAATAATGAAAACGTGTAGACAATGTACACAGTAAATATAAGTGTTTGTATATTTTGTGAAAAGGACAACTTGACAGATTTTATTTGAGGGTTTCTTACATAAAATAGGTGTATTTAGTCAAGTAAGAGGTTCTTGGCCGGCCTCTTGGCTTAAGGGCCAGCCAGGATGACTGAACTTTGGTCGCGGTTAATTTCTAGATGGGTTACCGTTTCACTCTGCAAATTTTGCGCACTACATAAAAAATTATCTTGTATAAACAATATTTGGCCGCGTCGCTCTGTTGCAGTTCAGTTCCACTGAGTGTGGTCTGATCTTAAGGGGGGCTTAAATACCACCTGTCCCTAAATAGATCTACAACGTGTATCAGAATTAAATTAATTACTTAAGGGTGTGGATCAGACCATCAAACTGAACAACTTTCTCTATGGGACCAACATCGTAATCGCGAAGTACCTAGTAGGCATGTGCGCCGATGCCGGCTTCGGCGCCATCGGCGTGGATGGTCGGACGGAAACGGTTGTTTTAGATACAATGCAGACATATACTAGTAAACTAAACACTAGAAATGTCTAAATATATGCTTATTGGATTATTTCGACGTATTTGTATACGCAAATTCAATAAAATACCATTTTTATATGACCATAATTTAAATAGCGCGTTTTGCCTATAACTTCGTCCGTCACAGTCATTTGGCGAATAAGTCTGCAAAATTTTGATTTTAATAGTAAGATTTTCACCATCCACGCCGATGACGCCGATGACGCCGCCGCGGGCATCGGCGCACACCTCTAGTACCTACCTACTCGACCCAAACGTATGGGACAGCAAGGGGACAGCAGATTATTTTTTCGCAATTACGATGTTAATCCCATAGAGGAAGTTGTTCAGTTTGATGGTCTAATCCACTCTCTTAAATATGACCACGCATTTCTGAAACACGTTGTGTAACTTCGAACTCTGCCTCCCCCAAAGAAACGGAAGCTTGATGTTATAAGAACAATACTCAAGTTTCACGTTAACGTTTCAACAAAAGCTAATTGAATCGAGTTTGAACCCCCAGAAAGTTTTAACAGCGATTGATAGAATTATTAACTTTGTCCTTTTGTGAGTTTAAACAATTATTCTTTGAGATTAAGTCATTGTTTTTGTAATTATTGGGTGTTACAATAATCTGAGATGCCTTTTTAGTCGATTTAGTTTTGTTAAGTTTATAATTTATTGTTAAGTTATCGTTTTTGGAATAGTTGGGTGTTACAATAATCTGAGATGGCATTTTAGTCGATTTGGATTATTAATTTAGTTTTTTGTTTTGTTAAGTTTATAATTTAATATTAAATTCGTTTTTGGAATTATTTGGTGTTATAATAATGTGAAATGAGTTATTAGACGATTTTCATGTTAGTTAGATTATTATCAAAGAGCAAGGTTAAAAAAAAAATAACATTACGATGAAAAATTAACATTATGAATCAGTAATGATTTTGAATTTTTTTAAACGTTACCCCTCTCTCGGTTTTCTCATATATCGAGGGTACAACATCAACATAAACAATATTCAGGACTTGCGTTTATTATGTTACGCGTTGTATACAGGATATTTTTTTATGTAGTGCGCGTATTTTGTAGAGTGATTCAGTGTCTGTTCCTAAATGTAACCGCAGTATATAATATACACTTTAAAACAAAACGAAAATTCGACTTAGTATGCGGGACACGCATAATTTACTAGCGCAAACCATACCAAATCAAATTTTTATTTTGTTTTGGAGTGAATTTTAGTACTGCGGTTGCATTTGGGAACGGACACTGAATCACTCTGCAAATATTGCGCACTACATAAAAAATTATATTGTTTAATATATATTTAATAAAATTATAAAATAAAATAATTTATTAAAATATGTAATGATAAAATGACAAAATATCTAACAACATTAAATAAAATAATAAATTGCAATTAAAATCTTCCTCTCTCTTATAAAAGTGCACTATGCCCGACAGGGTCCATAATTGACCACATAGCCTTAAACCTTACATTATTCAATTCAATTAATTTTTAGATTCAATTTCATAATGCCGAGCAATTTTAAATATCATAATTTAATTAATTATAATTATTTACACAGCCCAATTATTTAAAAATAAAAAGTAAGAAGAAAATTAAGAATTTGATGCTAACAGACTCGGACAATTAAATGAAACAGATTTCGTAAACATAGGCGGGTTCTTCATCTGTGGCTCGGGGCTCCGGTCACGGTTACACGGTCGGACACTGCTTGCATTACAAAATCTTATTATTATTAATTGGATCACTTTGTGTAAAATTGCTTTATTTTCTTCAAAATAAAGCAAACAAATTACTGAAAATACTTCTATTATAATTTGTTTATTATATTACATTAGTATGGAGGGCATAGATATCCGGAGATATGCCTTCACTCTACATTTGTTCAATTTCAAGTGTCGCCACTTTTTCCCCACTCCTGAAACGGATGAAGGGTTGGTATTAATATTTTATCGATAAAAATATCGATAAAAACTGACTGCAAAAAAGAGAAGTGTTTTTTTTGGCGTATTTTATAGTGTTTATTATAATATCGCTATATAGACACTTTAAGAGAGGCTAACCAAAGACTAACGATTTTAATATAATTTAAAAAATTTGTGAAAGGAAGATAGATAATACAGGGAGTTCTAACTTGGGACAAAGAGCTCACCTCAATTTTTGTTAATTAGTCTATAAATATTTTAAAATATTACATAAATAATAATTAAAAATAGTACAGAATAGTAGACATTTAAGTTTTTTGTCTACACTCATATCGTAAAGTTCTAAAAATAGTACTTTATTGACAGACTTTATGCACATGCAACTACATAATTATAATAAAATTAAAAAGTTTTATAATGACACAGTTCTTTTTTTTAAATTATGCTATAAAATAACTTCTTTTCTATTAAAGTACATTTCGCTTCTTCCAAGAAGTTTTCATATCAATTTTTATAGCAGCCGCACATTATCTATGATGGCGTGAGCTAGGGCGCAATTGTGTTAGATACGATAATATTTTTACTAGCGCGATGCAGGCCTCGTAATCTGATTGGTCGAATTCATCTATCATCCATTTATTTTTTATTTCTGCATCTTTCAGGAAACTGAAATAAAATGTATTCATTCTTGTAAAACAGGGTTCTCAAGTATAATTACTTATTTAAATCCTTTTCAAACAATATAACTACAAGGATTAGTAAAATAAAAAGAAAACTATAAAATCTTTTAATTTAGCCTAATAAGCAAATACTACAAAAATAATAGATAACATTATTTTTTATTATTAAGCAAATGTTAATTAATGAAATAATTCCGTAAGAACAACTATCAATTAATTATATATCGATATCCCTCAGCGCTGTGCAACACTAATACCCTGCGGTCCGAATTGCGCTAAAGTGATAATATCGCGAATCCGACCAAAGTCAAAATTATTATTATTACTCGATAGCCCTTATATTTTGTGACTATTAAATTTGGTCGGATTCGCGATATTATCACTTTTATCGCAATTCGGACCGCAGGGATACATTGATTTGACAATTTTGACATGGGTCACTCAATAAATGATTAGCCTGACGCCTGTCAAAAATAATTCACAACTAGATATTTGTAAAATCTTTAAATAATATCATTAATGCAGTGATTTATTACATATTGGTGGTAGGACACGCCACTTGTCTTAAGGTTTGTTGCAATTGTCCTATTTTTGCAAATAAGAACGGAACAATTCGGCATTTTGTAAAAATACGAAATCACACTACACGTTCGGATGCAAACATATGACTAATAGGTGCTCGTCGACGTCACACGTATTTCAGGGCAATCCGAGCTGATGGAGGCGACATGTGTCACGCCTACAAGCCATATCCCTCGATATCCGTGATGGAGGGGCTACCGCGCAGATCAGTCGATCAGCGAGGTTAAGCTGCGGTTGCCGCGGTCAGTCCCTGGGTGACCATTTCTTCGAACATCGAGACCCCTCCGTGCCTCGGATAGCACGTTAAGCAGTTGGTCCCGGTTGTCATACGAATACCTTTGACAGTCGTTACGGGAGTCAGCAACCCAAAAAAAGTCTGACAGTCGGTCTAACCTTAGGGTATCAGTGTCTCCCAGTAATTGTGGGGCGGAGGTCAGATGGCAGTCGCTCTGTATAAAATACTGTTACTCAGCCGCATCTGGTTAGACTGGGAGCCGACCCCAACGTAGTTGGGATACAGGCCAGGCAGATGATGATGACTTCTATTATAATTTGTTTAAATAATATTTTTAATAGGTATTTATTATTATTTGTTTGTAGAGGTAGGGTACTAAGCCCCTTTGTCACTGCGACCTGCGAAGATCTATTGTGACGCCTCTTGTATTATTACAGCACTCCCTCTAGCCGTAAGTCAATAATAAAATTGACTATATTCTTGGGGTGGAGGGATTTAATCTCATCTGGTGAGATTATGTGGCCCCCCAGGTGCTGGCTTCTAGTGTGGTGTACTACGTCACACTCGCATAGGATATGTATGGGCGTCTCATCCTTCTCGCGACAGAATCTGCACATTGTGGTGTCACTAAGGCCCATTTTTTGTAGATGCTTGTTTAGTTTGCAGTGCCCAGTGAGGGTTCTTGTCAAGATCCTGATTCGGCTCCTAATAGGTATTACCTATATTTATTAATTTATTTGTATCGTGGTGGCCCGTGGCATCACTACAACGGTCCGTCAGAATACCAGCGCTGTGACATTTTCTAAATGCCACAGCATTATGATGAGATGGGGGCCATTTTTTGTCTCGTCCATGTTGCTTTAATTATTGTTTTTCTTTTGTTCTTTTTTCATGTTATATTTGTTTTTCTTTTATTCTATTTTCATGTTTTATTTTTGTACTTTTGTACGTTTTTTGTTCCTGGCGAGGCCAGAATAAAATTGTTATCTTTCTTTCTTTCTTTAATTAATTTATTGTTAAATTAATTCATATTATAAAGGAATGCAACAAAGATTGAGTATTGAGTAATTTGATGCAGATAGTAAAAGCATGGAAATTATTATCCTGATTGCTGATTCTAAAAAAGTAATATTTTAGTTGAGTAATAACTTTTTTTAAAGTAATTGCTACATATTGATAACAGGTACTCATAGAAATGAATTGTAGCCGGAACATTGTTTTTAACCTCCAACAAAAAGATGGGTGTTATAAGTTTGTAGTGTGTATCTATATTAGGCATGTGTCTTTACGGAACCGACTCACTGATCCGGATCTTTGACACTTACACTGAATGAATCTGAGTATTTTGCGCACTACATAAAAAAAATATGCTGTATAATTTATTTAAAAAAATATAAAATAAATTTATTTATTAAAATATCTAATGATAATTAACAAAATACCTAACAAGATTAAATAAAATAGTAAATTGCAATTAAACATAATTAAACGATCTTCCTTTCTCTTATAAAAGTGCGTTATACCCGACAGGGTCCATAATTGATCCCATAGCCTTAAACCTTACATTATTCAATTCAATTCATTTTTTTTCGATACAATTTCATAATGCCGAGCAATTTTAAATATCATAATTTAAATTATTTATTTATTTAAAATGCTTCATGTACAATGAACAAAGGCGGTCTTAATGCCGCGGTTTTAACCTCCGACAAAAAGAGAGGTGTTATAAATTATAGTGTGTATCTATATTAGGCGTGTGTCTTTACGGAACCGACTCACTGATCCGGATCTTTGAAGTGATACTAAAGATTGGTTCAGTAACAACGTTTCAATCGTATAATTTGGATCTGAATCTTTCCGCGCGACGCGTCGCTTGCGAAGCGACTGAGCAGTGAGCGAAAGAGGGATTGAGATACTGAGCTACTTACTATACTGAATCGCGAGTCGCGATTGAGCGGGTGACATGGTTACAATCTATACAAGTCAGAAAGAGATACCAAATGAGATGTGTATCACTCACACTCTCACAGCTGTACGGGTGACTTATAGAAAGGTGTTTCTATACAGTGAACGAGTTTCTAACTTATAAAGATTGACAATAGAGTTTTTCCCTAACTATTTAAAAACAGTATTGGAATTCTTTGACATTATTATAATTTTGACATTTTTATACTTACGTGCTATTTAATTATTGATTGGAAATGTATGACATTATGTATTTTATTTGTTGACATTTTTAACATTACATTATATGAATTATTGATTACCTATATTTTAAGTTACTACGAGTATTATCTCTGTAATTGTCAAGTATTCGAAAATCTGTAACATGAGTAAATAAATGGTCATTATTTAATTAAATTATATTAATAGCGCAATGGGCATAGTGTGTGTAGTATGTACCATAGGATACTTAAATAAATAAAAATCCGAAAAAATTACTGTTGCATGCCCATAACAGGCGGAACATGATGTACCTCAAATATTGTTAACATCCCATAACCATGTTTCTTGCAAATAAACATTTCTATTTCTATTTCTATATTTCTATTTCACAGTTTTTCGTTGTCGTTATCCATGCACGTAAAAATTACCACTGAGGCGCTTACATATCAAATACAATAAGGTCGTTTTTAGCATACTTCAATTATCCGTATCAGTGAATCGGTTCCATAAAGAGTACATGCCATTTTATATCCTTTGAGCCGATGAGCCAAATGATACAAATGAAACATATCAGTGATTCGGATCTTTTCAGTGAGTCAGATGCAAATGTTCCAATCGCAAAAATGATACACTTTGCCCACGCCTAATCAATATGTGTACCTGTGCACGATGCCACAGACAGATACACAGATACATACTACAAACATAGAATACCTCTTTTTCATATTCCGGTTTAAAATAAAATATCTTATGATAGTGTTACACATCACACAAAACTGTATCGAGTGCCAATCATTGTACGACATCAAATAAATGTTTTATTCGTTCTATTCTTTTTATTCGTCCGATAACAATAAAAAATAAAGAAGACAATTGTCGTATCCATAGAGTAAATGTCTGAACACTTATATTTTTCTGGTGTAACAATATTTTTTTAGGATCGCATAACACGAGAAAGTATTGGATTAATAAAAACTCGAGTTTTTTGTGAAAAATATAACATAGCGTGTGTTTGAAGGGTGAGGCAGAGAATAAACTATATTCTTTCTTTTTTTCTTTCAGAGATGTAATGTTTTCTTTTTCTTTTAAAAAACATAGCGACATTACGATGTCTCCTGTATCGAGGGTACAGTTTACAAACATACCTGTCATATACACACACACCCCGACCCGAAACAACTATCTATAGATTAATACGTGAAGAGAAAACTTTGTACCCCTTTTTAAGCATATTGCGCGCACGGAGGAGTGTGAGATTTGGCATAGTTACAGTTTATATGGAGATGCGGAAAGCTAAAATTACGGTCGAATTACGACCAGTGGGTGACCACTAGTACAAATAATTGCTCCGTGCGGGGAGCGAGCGCCATGGTCACGGATAAACTGTGTGTCAGTTTATCCGTGACCATGGCGCTTGTAACAGTACCGAAATATCGGGAACTCAAAACAAGATATAAACATGGTAAATACCCCGTTTTGAACTCTAATACTAATGTTAGTGACCATGACAGAATAGAATAGATCTTTATTTCATGTAAACCAGATACGTGTACTTATGAAATGTCGAGACTCTAGGTGCGCGGTTCCAAATAGTAGGTCCTATGGAGAAGAACCGGCAAGAAACTCCATGGAAACTCTTTTAAAATAATAGATTACAATCTTGATTATTACAATGTTGTGGTAAGAGCTGCGAGAATAATGTAATTTAATGTGAATAAAAATAAATAATAACCTAACCGTCAAAAACCTCCGACTCCAACTAGAAAAAGAGCTGTAACTTTTGAATAACTAAACAGATTTTCATGAAACATAGGTAAGATGATACCCGATTAAACTAGCTTTCAATTAAAAAAACTGCAGTGAAATTGGTTCATCCGTTTTGGAGTTACGATGCCACACACAGATACTGAGATCCACAGACTGATACACACTATAAATTTATAACATCCCTCTTTTTTGTCGGGGGTTAAAAATTAAGAATAGGATAATTGTCTTACTTACTGCGTTAAACCTTCTGATCAACGCTCTAACAGTACTTCTGGAGGTTGTGTGTGATGGAGAAGTTCTTCTGAGCATGTGCCGCTCGCTCACCGTACCGAGGACACCTTCTCCGCCAAGATCTAAGGTCACTTGGCGTAAGTAGTCGATTGGAGGCACCTGCGGACAAAATTTTAGGTTATAGAAGATATTAAGAAGAATACACGTTACCGATTTTTTGTAGGACCGATAAATTGTCCACCGATTAGAATAGGTCTTTATTTCATGTAAAACAAATACAGGCACTTATGAAAATGAGACGCTAAGTGAGCGGTTCTAAATAGTAGGTCCTATGCAGAAGAACCGGCAAGAAACTCCATGGAAACTCTTTTAAAATATTAGATTACAATCTTGATCAGTACAATGTCGTGGTAAGAGCTATGAGAATAATGTTATATTTTTAATGTGAATAAGATTGTCATGGCAGTTACAAGCTGACCAGTTCCGACAGACGGCACCCGTTCACGAGCATGACGCATGCGTCAGCATCGTTAAGCTCAACCATAATGAAGGGAACTCAACGACCCGACACACAAGGCCACCATCAGCGAGACGTTTTAGTGAGCACGACAGACTCATAGTAACAGACAACAGCGGCCTTAAAAAGGCCACATTGAGCAATTCATCTACTGATCTGCATAGTAACTGTCAAATAGATGATTACTGAATATGAACCTTATGCGGATGACATTAAGAGTGGTCAATTAAGTGGATAGTTTGACATTTGTAATATGAATCATATGGTGATTCATCTAAAGTGGCCTTTTTAGCCCCCGAGGTAAGTATTTATTAAATAGCTATAACATTAGTAGTTACATCATGCTCACAATTTACAGGTTTTGTATGTATTCAGACATAAATCAAATATAAGGCCTTACTTTAGTAATGGAAAATATTTTAGCAGGTAAATCTATAGCCTAAAAAGACACTTTTAAGCAAAAAAATAATATTATATAGGTACCTATTTAAATATATTTTTATATTATTATTATTATTTCCTTTAACATACTTTTATATATTTTTAAATAATTTTACAATTATATAAAAAAAAAGATTATAAAAACATTTAAAAATATAAAAGAGTAGTAGGCCACCGGCATCGGGAACAGGGTCCAAGCTACCGGTGGTCAGGGCTCTAGAGAGAGAAACCTCCTGACAATGCGCGCAGTGTCAAGGAGTACTGCTTTCTGAATCAAGCCCTTGATCCAGCCACCTAGCGAGAGACTCTCGAGGTGTTGGTCGAGACACCTTATGGTTGTTTATTATTATTATTATTATGAGCCCGTAATGCCGTAATGTATGCTTTGCACTGCAGGGCAAAGGCCTCCCTTCCCTCTTTTTCTTTCTTCCTATATTATTATAAGTTTACAAAATTAATTAAAATAATTGATGTTTCTGTTTGCATAAAACCATTATTCCTCTATGAATATGAATGTCATTAAGGTCACTGACAACGGTAACTTGACCATATGACCTGGCTCGGCTACTCTGACACACACACGCATCGCGTCGCCGCACCGCCCGATCTTAATGCCTACGTAATTTATAAGTCTACTGCAGCTTTAATTTGATATTTGAAATGAATTCTATACCATTCATAGAGCCTAGCTTTAAAATATTGTGGTTTATTATAATAAGACCATAAATTATTTATCCCATGGCGGACCACCTCATGTTTTTAAAACCACAGATAAGGATAGGAAACAGGATACATTAGGAACGAAATACTGTTTATTGACAAAACCGCAATCAGTTTCTCTTATCAATTAAATATATCGGAGTGGTCAAAAATGGTCAACACAATGGTCATCACATAAGTGGATGCTACAAAACACAAGCGTCACCTGCGGCTAGTTTCGTGACGCTTCGGCAGAGTCTCGGTGCGGCGCCGGCGGTGCTAGAGAGCCCTAGGAGAGAGGAACGAACAGTCGTGGACGACAGTCGTGGAAGACGGTCGTGGAACGAGAGTCGTGGAGACTAGTTGTTCTAGAGTCGTGAGATGATCGCTGCGAGCGAGATTGTGATTGGCGGGCGTACCGAGGAACTGTCTTACGTTTTGATAGTGTCCATTTAGTGTTAGCAGTTCATGAAAACTATTATTCAGTCCATAAATAAGAAAAAGACAGTTAAGACTTTAAGCGTGACTATAGTGTTGTAAGAACTATTGTAAAATAGCAATAAAAATTGTAAAGTGAACATTATCGTTGTTTACATTGAATATCCTGATAAAGAGAGACAAAGATGTCAGATAAAGATCATTCTTCTACGCCTCCCGCCCTCCTGTCTGTTGTGTTGTGTGTGTTTTCCGACAAATATAATTATACTTAAAGCCCATCACACACGTAGCTATAATATATATTAATATACTGTGCTATATAGCAAGCCCCCACACGTGGTAGCTATACTATAACATATTTTGATGACGTAATAGAAATATATATTATAGCTGCGTCTGAGGTCGCTCGAAGATTACTATGGAAAATATATCGTAATATGTCTTGCTATAATATATATTATAGCTACGTGTGTGATGGGCTTTAAGATGCGATTGGCAGCAATTTGTTATTTGTTTTACAATGAATATCAAATCAGTTTGTGTTGCCTCTTGGTGTGGACGCGTGTCGTGCTCGTCCAGTGCTCGTCCGGAGCGCGAGTACCCTAAAGTGTGCGACACTCGCCTGGACTGATAGTGACACTGCCTACACAACTATAGAGCTGTTCACCATGCTCTCCGACTACCAAGAAATAATAGTTCTTGTGTTGTATATACAACACTACTTTCTGTTTGTGCTCACACTGGCTGCGTGTATCTATGGATTGATATCGTGGTGCATTATAAAAATTCGTAATTTCGTGATTTCAAAAACTATGTGTATCTCAATTGTAATGGTTTTAAATACTGCTTGCCCAATATTATTGTAAAAGAACCAAAAAATTCGATTAGGGCGGAAATGGGAGTTTCTTGCCGTTATCTTCTCCAGGACCAACCCACTTGGAACCGTGCACCTAGAATCACGACGTTTTGAAAGTGCCTGCAAAGGCTCAGTTGAAATATTGACTTTGACTTTGAAGTTTCAAAGTGGGGTACAAGTACTACTGTTCGAAGAAACTCTTACCTGATAGAACAGCTGGTATTCAGTATCAGTCAGTCGAAGAGCTACTTCTTCGGGGAAGCGGAGAATATTCTTCAGAGATGCCAACTCTTCGTCATTAGTCTCCTCTGGGACTGAAGAACCTGGAAGAGAGGAAGTGGATTTAGATTTTATACACTTTTAAAGTTAGGCGAATGAGTCGCCAGGAAAATAATTTATTATATTTCTGCAAGGACCAGTCGGGTTTTCAGTCCCTGACAGACAACACAGAACTGAATAAATTTATTATTATTAAAGAAATTGATAATCATCAGATTTGAATTTTTAAAGTTTTATCTTTATATGAAGAAACAATATAAATTTAAAAAAAACAATAAAGATAATGCTGTATTTATTTGCAAAAACATGTGTGGATAATAATACATGGTTGAGATGCTTATTTGGACCGATTTATGCAAAAACGATCCAACCCACAACCTCGACAATTTCGAGTTTTTGTGACCTATGTACTCCAAATAAGGTATATTTTAGCATATCAAAGACTCATAACTCTATGTTGATAATTGACGAAAATCAGTATGATCCAACCCACAGTCGTCATGTCAAAGACCATTTTTTAAAATGCATAAGTGTTTCAAGCTATTAGAATCATTTTTGCATTTTCTTGGTTGTCCTTGACATGTGTAAATTGTTTTTTGCTATAATGATTCAGACTACTTGGAACAATTATGCTTTTTGTACAATATGGAAAATATTACAAAAATCATTCTGTTTAAATGTTCCAATATCCTTGAATCATTTTAACTCAATTCCAAATAACATTCGACTATAGAATTACACTGATTTAGGCCACATGAATATCTGTTTATATAGAGAAATACGAAAAATTTAATTCTTAATAAATGGATTCACGGTTTAATATAAAATTATCATAAATATCTCGGCGATAAACAGAATATTATATTAATACCGAAAACTTTAAATAAGTAGGCATTTAGTGCCATTTTTTGTACCTACAATAAAATTGTATGTTTTGCATGAAAATTTATTCAATTTCTTTAGGATAATATGTATGTATGTAGACATTGTGTTATGTATGTCTCAAATTCTAGAAAGAAAATAAATAATAGCAAAACATTTAATGTTAAGAGTAAAGTGAACTGGCTCAAAACAAAAGAAATATTAATCATAAAAAAGACTCCACATTCTTATTATTCTCATTTTCAATCAATTATATTTTCGGGAGCACATTGACAACGTCACAAAGAAGGCAGGCCGTTTGGCAGGCTTTGTATGACGGCAAAGTAAAGAAAAGAAAACCAAGTACCTATCCTTTATCAAAAATTATAACATGCAGTCGGAGGCATGTTTTATGGCGTTCGTTACATCTTAAATGTCTCCGACTGCATGTTATAATTTTTGATTAAGGATACTTGGTTTTCTTTTCATCTTGTTTCCATCTTTTTAGGTTGTATTTTTGCAGTCGGGTTTTATGCAATGTTTTTGTTAATTTGCTTTATTTAATTTTTTTTAGGTTTATTAATGTCGAGTTATTCTAGTGTAGGTATTAAGATATATGTATATATTTATGAAATCGTCTCTTCAAGCCTCAGACCAATAAAGTTATTGGTCTAACCACCAATAACACCGTAACCGTAACCGTTATTGGGTTGGTTGGTTGGTATTGGTGGTTGGTTGGTTTGGGTTATTGGTATTTGGTGCTTTGGATTAGCCTTTAATTTTGAAACCACACATGACAAGGACAAGATTTTTTTTTATAAAAGAAACCTAAAAATGATTTTCAAACCTATTCAATTATACCCCACTTATCTTAATTCGTCACTTTTATTTATTTTTCACAATATGGCGTCTGGTTGTGGCCATATTGAGTTTTGATTACTGTCATGTCTTTAGTGACACGCGCCAGATTAAGATAAATCGATTGACATAAGATTCATCAAAATCGGCCCACGTCTTTGGTCTCTAGAATGCCACAAAGGAACAAACATCCATACATACATAGGCTGATAAACACAATACCCTCCTTTGCGTCGCGCAGTCAAGTAAAAATGAAGTTAAAAGATTTGAAATCGTTATTCCATCTTATACCAAATTATTGCATTGATTACTATAAAAAACTGAAAGGAGCCGATGCAATAATAGACGATATATATAGATGGTTATTGTTGTGAACGACTTTGATTTAGATGAGGAGCAGGGTAACTTTTGTATTTTTTTAATTAAAACAATAATAATAAACATTTTTGAGATACTATTTTTGTCATACTTTGGAACATTTTTGCATTTTTATTTCTACAGCCTACACAGCTAATTCCATACAAAATTTATTTTGTAAAAATGATCCAGGCGCAAGTTTGCTTGAATATCTACTAAATTATTACAATTTATTCACTAAATACATGCATGTAAATTAGTTTAGTACACTTAGAATTACATAAAATTAAAAACACAACATTTAGCATTACAAAGCCAGAGAAATACCGCAATAAGCTTTAAAGTCAATTATCTCGAAATGAGGTTTGTGTGGATTGGATCATTTTTGCATAAATCGATCCATTTTAGGTGTATAATAATAGTTCGGATCAACATGTTTGACCATCACTGGTGTACAAATATGAAAATTCTTATTAATGATTATTATTTATTTATTTAAAAAAAAATGCCTTTTCAAAAAAAAGGGCTGGCAAGGATTGACCTTCTTTCAAAAGTGTGATAGGTGGTGATTGACCGAGTGAAATAGGTACAATATATTATCAACATCAGAATCTTCATCATTATGAAATTCAAATTCCATCAATTGCGATCGCATAGTCCCAGGGGGGCTAAAAAGGCCGCTTTAGATGAATCATAATATGATTCATATTACGAATGTCAAAATATCCACTTAATTGACAACTCTTAATATCATCCGCATAAGGTTCATATTCAGCAATCATCTGTTTGACAGTTACTAAGCAGATCATTAGATGAATTGCTCAATGTGGCCTTTTTAGACCCCCAGATGGCATTATGCGGGAAAGCGTATAAACTCCCACTCTACACGAATCCGACCTGAAGGTCTACTGCGTAACTAAAATGGTAATGAACATCGACTCTGGTAATAAACTTCAATACGATCGAGAGAGACTAAACTTCGAGCTACCATTCATTACCATTTTCCTTACATGGTAGACCCGCAGCAGCGGTGCACTGGGAGGTGCGGGCGCCGGCGCGAGCGCACGTCAACCTTGGTTGCTGTGGCTCTCACACTTGCACTTTACCCGCTACGTACACAAGAATTTATATGTGTTTTTGAAATAAACATAGCTTGAAGTATAATAACAGCGAAAAACGAGAAGGAGCGTGTTTTTAGAATATAATAAAAGTGACATTAAATCACGTGACATACACGTGAACGGCGAGTGAGATTACCATTGAAATCACGTGACATAGTCGTAACCAGGGACGGATACCGATATTTTAGAAATATCGATATTCGGCTGTAAGATACCGATATTTTACAAATATATCGGTATATTCAAGTATTGGTAAAATATCGATACTAAATATCGCTTTTTTAAGTACCGGTATTAAGTTATCGATATTTATATCGATACTCAATACCGATTTTAATATCGGTATTGATACAAATATAGACAAATTAAAGTATCGATATTTATGTACTGAAATTAAATATCGGTACCGATATCGATAAAAAAATACCAGTATATCGGTATTATATCGATATTTTTATATCGGTATAAATAAATATCGGTAATCCGGTCCCTGGTCGTAACAGGTAGTCATACAAAATCTAGAGGACTATAATATTATTGACCTATTTTTAACATCAATTGTTCATAAAAACTGATAAAGAGAGGAAACAGGATAAATTAGTAACCAAAATATTGTTTATTGTTAAACTTATAATCAGTTATCCTTATTTATTAAATATGTATTCCACGGTGCGTATCATAGGAATTTGTTAAAATATATTTTACAAATATCAGATCAGTTTCTGCTGCGTCTCGGTGTGAACGCGTGTCGTGCTCGTCCAGTGCTCGTCCGGAGCGCGAGTACCCTAAAGTGTGCGACACTCGCCTGGACTGATAGTGTCATCCACGTACACAACTATTGAGCTGTTCACCATGCTTTCCAAAGAACACAAATTTATAGTTGTGTGGTTTATACACTGCGTTATGTTTGTGCTCACACTGGCTGCGTGTATCTATGGAGTGATATCGTGGTGCTTTATAAAAAAGTTCCGTAATTTCAAAAACTATGTGTACCTGAACGCAATCATAGTGAATATTTTCAGTTTTACATTGGTATCCATTGAGTACCGTACCGATATTCGGAAAGCTATTAAGCATGATAATACAATATATGTCATGATATATTTCCTTCTTCATATATACATTAAAACAGTGTACAATCATTGGTTAGTGGTGATGTGTTACATGTTTTACGTCGACATTGTTAAAGTTTTCAATAGCGAAACCCAAAAGAGATATCTAAAGAGCAGCTTATTCGCTTGGGCGTTGCCTCTATTAGAATTATTTATCATATCTATGTTTGGAACTGCAGTATATAACATAACAGAAGAAACAGCAATTAATATATTATTAAAGACTTTATTCATATACATCACTGGAAGTTTAGTTTTACCTTTAATAGTAAACTTGGTCTTTTACATAAGAATTGTATTTTCTCTGTTCCGCTGTTGTAACGCGAGCGTGATTACAGCTACTGACAACTGGCGTCGCTTCTACATGGCGACGTTGATGTTTGTATTGAGCGACGTCATAATGGTGACCGGTTATATCATAAATTATTTCACTCGAAGTGTTTATAATCAACATCTATATTTATTATTAACTTTCTTTAATTCAATCGCATTGGACGTGTTTTTCGTTATAGTAAAAAGTAATCGGGTATTATGGCATGAATATTTTGTAAATAGATCACGTCTGAGGTCACTGTCACTAACGCGTAGGTGTCGGGATAATATCGCCATGAATGAAGTTAGTAATAGAGAGCCTGCTGGAGGGCGCGTGGCAGGTTCTATAAACGTTTAGTCATACATATTGTCATTTTAAAACACCTATGGTGCAGTTTTAATATCTAATGTAATTTTAGGATTAAAAAAAAAAAAAAAATTACGGAATTATCCCTATATACATGCCTATGTACATGTATTTTCATTTTATGTATTTGATTCGTGTTTCTGTGTACAATAAATAATAACAGTAAGAATAATTAAGATTATATTAATTTTTAATTTATATATAACAAGTGTACAATATAGAATCTGTAGCGACATCTAGTGCTACATGAAGTAGTAACTACGAACATGGCACCAAATAGTACCAGCGCCGCCTATCAGAATATAGCGGCAACTCAGATACTACATTGCACTATGAAAATGTTCACGGCAAAACTTAACTGCACTCACTCGACATACTGAGGACTCGCAGCATCATTACACCCAGTTCCGACGCACCGTGAACCACGTGGCACTTGGTTCCGATGCACTGGAACCATCACTGGACCTAGCAAGCAACTTCGAGACACATCAGTATCGACCTCCGGACCGGGGAGGAGTGATCGTTTAGTAATATCTAATGCTACATGAACTAGTTACTAACAATATGGAAATAGACTACACTAGCGCCGCCTATCAGAATATAGCGTCAATTCAGATTCTATATCGCACTATAAGAAATGTTCACGGCAAATATACAATTGTCCGACATTAACCGTCGGGCTTCGGCCAGCCAGGCAATATCACCTCACCTGGTCGGAGGATGCTCCCTATTCAATGGAGGAACACCATACATCATACCTACACAAGTACTCTATATTGATGATTAAATGTATAATATAAAAATACCTTTGTTGTTTTTCTGCTCATAATTAATTAATGTTTAATATCCTGTACAGAATAACTTTTTATATAGTGCGCATAATTTTAAAAGAGTGATTCAGTCTCCATTCCTAAATGAAACCGCAGTATTGGGATGCACTTTAAAACAAAACGAAAATTCGACTAAGTATGGGGGACACGCATAATTTACTAGCGTAAGCCACACAAAATCTAATTTATATTAGTGAATTTTAGTACTGCGGTTGTATTTGGAAATGGACACAGAATGACTGCTTGCGCACTACAAGAAAAAATATCCTGTATATACGACTTTCCGACACCAACCGATAGGTTTTCCATACAAATAATTGAATATTACTCGATAAAATGTATGCGATTTTAGGTTAGACAAAAGCTGTCCATAATGATGAGTAAAATAACCCCTTATTGAAGGTATCGGGACTGGAAAGGTAGCACCTTAAATTACTAATACCCTTGGCGGTCTACATTATGTTTAATTATAACAACTACTAAGATAACTGATAAGCAGAGGAAACAGGATAATTTAGAAACAAAATACTGTTTATTAAAAGACCTGCATACAATCAATTTTCCTTATCAATTATATATATTGTATTGAACAATTCGATATGTAGGAATTCGTTAAAATTTATTTTACAAATATCAAATCAGTTTGTGCTTCGTCTTGGTGTGCACGTGTGTCGTGCTCGTCCAGTGCACGTCCGGAGCGCCAGTACCCTAAAGTGTGCGACACTCGCCTGGACTGATAGTGACACCGCGTACACAACTATAGAGGTGTTCACCATGCTCTCCGCCAAACACGAATTTATAGTTGTGATGTTTATACACTACGTTACGTTTGTGCTCACACTGGCTGCGTGTATCTATGGAGTGATATCGTGGTGCATTATAAAAAAGTTCCGTAATTTCAAAAACTATGTGTACCTCAACGCAATCATGGCGAATATTTTCAATTTTACATTGGTATCTATCGAGAATCATACCGATATTGGGATATCTGATCAGCGTTGTTATAAAATACATGTCTTAATACATTATGTTGTTCAAATGTACATTAAAACAGTGTACAATCATTGGTTAGTGGTGATGTGTTACATGTTTTACGTCGACATTGTTAAAGTTTTCAATAGTGAAACCCAAAAGAGATATCTAAAGAGCAGCCTGTTTGTTTTGGCGTTGCCTCTATTAGAAATATTTATTTCTGTTATGTTTGCAACTGCAGTATTAAATATAAGACAAAAAAGTATAATAAATATATTATTAAAGACTTTATTCATATACATCACTGGAAGTTTAGTTTTACCTTTAATAGTAAACTTGTTCTTTTACATAAGAATTGTATTTTCTCTGTTCCGCTGTTGTAACGCGAGCGTGATTACAGCTACTGACAACTGGCGTCGCTTCTACATGGCGACGTTGATGTTTGTATTGAGCGACGTCATAATGGTGACCGGTTATATCATAAATTATTTCACTCGAAGTGTTTATAATCAACTTCTATATTTATTATTAACTTTCTTTAATTCAATCGCATTGGACTTGTTTTTCGTTATAGTAAAAAGTAATCGGGTATTATGGCATGAATATTTTGTAAATAGATCACGTCTGAGGTCACTGTCACTAACGCGTAGGTGTCGGGATAATATCGCCATGAATGAAGTTAGTAATAGAGAGCCTGCTGGAGGGCGCGTGGCAGGTTCTATAAACTTTTAGTCATACATATTGTCATTTTAAAACACCTATGGTGCAGTTTTAATATCTAATGTAATTCTAGGATTAAAAAAAAAAAAAAAAAATACGGAATTATCCCTATATACATGCCTATGTACATGTATTTTCATTTTATGTATTTGATTCGTGTTTCTGTGTACAATAAATAATAACAGTAAGAATAATTAAGATTATATTAATTTTTAATTTATATATAACAAGTGTACAATATAGAATCTGTAGCGACATCTAGTGCTACATGAAGTAGTAACTACGAACATGGCACCAAATAGTACCAGCGCCGCCTATCAGAATATAGCGGCAACTCAGATACTACATTGCACTATGAAAATGTTCACGGCAAAACTTAACTGCACTCACTCGACATACTGAGGACTCGCAGCATCATTACACCCAATTCCGACGCACCGTGAACCACGTGGCACTTGGTTCCGATGCACTAGAATCATCACTGGACCTAGCAAGCAACTTCAAGACACATCAGTATCGACCTCCGGACCGGGGAGGAGTGATCGATTAGTAATATCTAATGCTACATGAACTAGTTACTAACAATATGGAAATAGACTACACTAGCGCCGCCTATCAGAATATAGCGTCAATTCAGATTCTATATCGCACTATAAGAAATGTTCACGGCAAATATACAATTGTCCGACATTAACCGTCGGGCTTCGGCCAGCCAGGCAATATCACCTCACCTGGTCGGAGGATGCTCCCTATTCAATGGAGGAACACCATACATCATACCTACACAAGTACTCTATATTGATGATTAAATGTATAATATAAAAATACCTTTGTTGTTTTTCTGCTCATAATTAATTAATGTTTAATATCCTGTACAGAATAACTTTTTATATAGTGCGCATAATTTGAAGAGTGATTCAGTCTCCATTCCTAAATGAAACCGCAGTATTGGGATGCACTTTAAAACAAAACGAAAATTCGACTAAGTATGGGGGACACGCATAATTTACTAGCGTAAGCCACACAAAATCTAATTTATATTAGTGAATTTTAGTACTGCGGTTGTATTTGGAAATGGACACAGAATGACTGCTTGCGCACTACAAGAAAAAATATTCTGTATATACGACTTTCCGACACCAACCGATAGGTTTTCCATACAAATAATTGAATATTACTCGATAAAATGTATGCGATTTTAGGTTAGACAAAAGCTGTCCATAATGATGAGTAAAATAACCCCTTATTGAAGGTATCGGGACTGGAAAGGTAGCACCTTAAATTACTAATACCCTTGGCGGTCTTTTTATTGTTTTTTTTTTTGTGTTTTTTTTTGAAGCCTCTCACTAGGATTTCTCCTGTATCGAGGGTACAGTTTACAAACATACATGTCACATGCACACACAACCAGACCCGAAACAACTATTTGTAGATCATACAAATATTTGTTCCGTGCGGGGATCGAACCCGCGGCACGTAGCGCAGAAAACTAATTGCTTAGCCACTGCGCCAACTGTGTCGTCAAACACACACGTCGTGTGTCTACATTATGTTTAATTATAACAACTACTAAGATAACCGATAAGCAGAGGAAACAGGATAATTTAGGAACAAAATACGGTTTATTAAAAGACCTGCATACAATCAATTTTCCTTATCAATTAAAAATGTATTTTTATAAAGCTGCGAATGGCAGGAACTTGTTGAAATTTATTTTACAAATATCAAATCAGTTTGTGCTGCGTCTTGGTGTGAACGTGTGTCGTGCTCGTCCAGTGCTCGTCCGGAACGCGAGTACCCTAAAGTGTGCGACACTCGCCTGGACTGATAGTGATACCGCGTACACAGCTATAGAGCTATTCACCATGCTCTCCGCCTACCACGAATTTATAGTTGTGATGTTTATACACTACGTTACGTTTGTGCTCACACTGGCTGCGTGTATCTATGGAGTGATATCGTGGTGCATTATAAAAAAGTTCCGTAATTTCAAAAACTATGTGTACCTCAACGCAATCATGGCGAATATTTTCAATTTTACATTGGTATCTATCGAGAATCATACCGATATTGGGATATCTGATCAGCGTTGTTATAAAATACATGTCTTAATACATTATGTTCTTCAAATGTACATTAAAACAGTGTACAATCATTGGTTAGTGGTAATGTGTTACATGTTTTACGTCGACATTGTTAAAGTTTTTAATAGCGAAACCCAAAAGAGATATCTAAAGAGCAGCCTGTTTGCTTTGGCGTTGCCTCTATTAGAAATATTTATTTCTGTTATGTTTGCAACTGCAGTATTAAATATAAGACAAAAAAGTATAATAAATATATTATTAAAGACTTTATTGATATACAACATTGGAAGTTTACTTTTACCTTTAGTAGTAAACGTTTTCTTTTACTTAAGAATTATATTTTCTCTGTTCCACTGTTGTAACGCGAGCGTGATTACAGCGACTGACAACTGGCGTCGCTTCTACATTGCAACGTTGACGTTTGTATTGAGTGACGTCATAATGATTACTAGTTACATCATAGATTATTATTCTAATCGAGATTTATTTAGTCTATTTCTATTCTTATTATTAACTTTCTTTAATTCAGTTGCATTGGACGTGTTTTTCGTTATAGTGAAAAGTAATCGGGAATTATGGCATGAATATTTTGTAAATAGATCACGTCTGAGGTCACTGTCACTAACGCGTAGGTGTCGGGATAATATCGCCATGCATCAAATAAGTAATATAGAGCATGCTGGACAGCGCGTGGCAGATTGTACTAACGTTTAATCATACATGTTGGCATTATAAAAACACCTATTAAGTAAGCAGTTTTGATTTCTAATGTAATTTAAGAATAATTATAAAAATAAAATTATTACTTGGCTATGATTATAATATATTAATTTTGTAATTCATACAAAACGAGAGAACAATATTGAGTATGTAGCGACATCTAGTGGTACATGTAATAGCTACTAACAAAATGGCAATAGACTACATCAGCGCCATCTATCAGAATATAGTGGCAACTCAGATCCTACATCACACTATGAAAATTGTTCACAGCGAATAACATTCAAGTTTCGGCCCGCAGGCAATATCACTTCGCCTGGTCAGACGATCCTCCCTTTTCAATGGAGAAATACCAGACCTTGTTTCTACACAAGTACTCTATATTGATTATTAAATGGATAGTTAAAAAATCTCTTTGTTGTTTTTCTTAAACTCTAATAAATAATTAATGTTTAATGAATAAATTATCCTGTATACATGATTATTTATTATGTAGTGCGCAAAATTTGCAGAGTTATTCAGTGTCCGAGCCTAAGCCAAATGCAACCGCAGTACTAAAATTCACTTCAAAATAAAATAAAACTTTTTCATACACTGCACTTTTCCTTGATCATGCACAATAATACAAGCAGCACCGGCGTAGGCGCGGCATGCGCACACCCTCCGCTAACTCCACCGCCCTGGCCAAGATCAGGACCATGTGACTTTGACCACAGAGCTTCTTACGCTTCTCGTGATGAACCGGTCGAGCTTCCTCCAAGTTCTTGAACTCGCAGAGTGCTGCAAGTCCCCTAATCCTGGCCGACAATTGAGTTTTGTTCTCGTCCACTATTTAATTGCCGCTACACCAACGCAGAGGAAAACGTATTTTTTACAAACCCGAGCCTGAATAAGGATATTTTTTTACATTTTGTGCTAAAAATAAGTATTGATAAAATTATATCAAATTGTTTTTTCCTGCAATCTTTATTTAAGATATATTTAACTTTAAACCAATGGCGGGCTCAGACATTACTAACAGGATAGGATAAAACAACTTAGTCATGTATTGTCAAGTTAAATGATGTAAGTGATTGGCCACCTCACCCGAAGACAAATTAACTGATATTACAGACATATTAACGTTTGTTTTACTCAATAATTAATTTCTTAGGGTAGGCAGTGTCTTTTTGTCTAAGAGTGCACGCCACTGCTTTATACTAATGTCAAAGCACTAAAGTATCAAAGTTCAAACTTGAGTAACATCTTTTAGCACAGGACACAGTTCCGATGGGTTCCCGGTTTCCTACTTATGGCACATTCGAACAAAGCGATAGGTCACCACCACTGGCGAAGGGTGAATATTTTTATTAGGGAACCTGTCCAAAAAATAGCTTGGCCAGGCGTGCCACATGCTGTACAGTATTAATTTAACTGTGGCTTGAAGTCATGTAGCAACTTACTTGCCTTCAGATAATATTTATAAATACATAATTGATACCTACTGGTGACCGCCACGTTTAGGAAAACCGATGGGAATTGTGTTATATATACCCTTCGTCACTGGTCACCACATACCAGGTTCTTTTTTTCTAGTCCCGAATCCCGATCTCCTTAGGGGTTATTGCACTCATCATTATGAACATCTTTTAGTCAGGGAACAACTTACTCTGAAACCGCGAAACAAATATTTGTTATTCCATGCACTTATTCGAGTAATATATATAACTATAGTGCGGCCGCCGAGAGAATGCGTTTCTGACACCTGTCAGTTACGAACAAACGAGAATTTTTTGTTATCGAAATATTATTACATAATAGTACCTATCTATCGTTTACATGCACTACTGATACAAAATTCTATTAAAATTAACCTATAATAAACTAAAATAGTTCAGCGCTAAATATAATCTAAAATAAAAAAGAAACATGTTCAATTGGCAGGTGTCAGGAACGCATTCTCTCGGCGGCCGCACTATATAATGTATAATTGTAATTCTGTATTTCATATATTTAATTTGTAATATGACTTCTGAACATTAACTTTTACCATTTGACATGACATGACTTGTAACTATGTATTTGTTATGTTTAATAATATAGGTACCTAATAGTGAATAATGTAATTGCTCGCACACAGTTGCAAACGCCCTTACAGGGTACATGTGCTTACGTGCCTACTGATTTATTAACTATAAGACTTGTTAATTTTATGTATGTACATGACTGTAACTTATAAACAATAATAGAAATAGAAATAGAAATGTTTATTTGCAAGAAACATGGTTATGGGATGTTAACAATATTTGAGGTAGGTACATCATGTTCTTGGCGGTGTCACTCGACATCGCCAACGCATTCAACACCCTGCCCTGGAGTTGCATTAGGGAGGCACTGATATATCATCAGGTGCCGACCTACCTCCGCCGCATAGTCGGGGCCTATCTGACGGAGAGGGCCGTCATCTACCCGGGTCGGGAAAGGTGGGGTCGGCGAGAGACGTCGTGCGGTGTTCCACAGGGATCGGTATTGGGGCCACTCCTGTGGAACATCGGATACGACTGGGTGCTGCGGGGTGTGCTCCTCCACGGCGTCAGCGTGACCTGCTACGCCGACGACACGCTGGTCACGGCACGGGGAAGCACACCCAGGGATGCGGCGATTTTAGCGACCGCTGGGGTTGCGCAAGTCATCGGGAGGATCCGGCGGCTGGGTCTCGAGGTGGCCCTTAACAAGTCTGAGGCCCTGTGTTTTCATGGGCCTCGGCGCGCGCCACCATCGGGATCCCACATCGTAGTAGGAGGCGTCCGCATCGGCGTCGAGTCGACGATGAAGTACCTGGGACTCGTCCTCGACAGCCGGTGGGACTTTGGGCAGCACTTCAAGCGGCTGGCCCCAAAGTTAATGGGGGCCGCTGCTGCGCTTGCGCGGTTGCTGCCCAACTTGGGAGGACCCAATGCCTCCTGCCGGAGGCTCTACGCGGGGATCGTGCGGTCCATGGCTCTATATGGAGCACCCGTGTGGGCGGATCACCTGACGGCCCGCAACATCGCAATACTGCATCGTCCGCAGAGAGCGATGGCCGTCAGGATGATCAGGGGGTACCGCACGATCTCCTACGAGGCGGCGAGCCTCCTAGCCGGATCACCGCCCTGGGATCTGGAGGCGAAGGCTCTCGCGCTGCGATATCAGCAGTGCGATGAGCGACCAGTGCCGCAAAGCGCCGCGGCACAACGGTCTATCGAGCGAAGGATCCTAGTGGCGGAATGGAAGGAGCGACTTGCGCAACCCAGCGCAGGGCACGCCGCAATAGCGGCGGTAAGGCCCGTCATGGAGGGTTGGCTGGAGAGGCGTCATGGTGCCCTCTCCTACCGGCTGACGCAGATACTTTCCGGACACGGTTGCTTCGGAAAGTATTTGTGTCGCATAAGCCGAGAGCCAACAGCCCGGTGCCACCATTGTGGCTGCACGGAGGACACGGCGCAGCACACGCTGGGGGAGTGCCCAGCTTGGGTGGGCCAGCGCCGTGCCCTCGCGGGGGCAGTCGGGACGGGCAGCCTCTCGCTCGCGGCCGTCGTTAAAGCCATGGTCGAGAGCGGGAGCGCATGGGACGCCGCCGCTTCCTTTTGCGAGGAAGTCATGATCGCAAAGGAAGCGGCGGAAAGGGAGAGAGAGGCGACATCTGCTCTCCCTTCCCGTGGAAGACGCACCGGGCGCCGGAGAACAAATAACGATCTCCGGCCTCCATGAGTCGCGGCCTGCGGGCGGCGGACTGTAGGGGCAGACCGCCGCCTGATCAGAATCAGGCCCGAGACGGCGGCGCGCAGTGTTCCGCGCGCGCCTCTCAGAGGAGGATGTGCAGCCTAAGCTGCACAAAGGACGGGACCCGCCACTAGATTTATTTTTAGTGGCGGGTCAGGCCCGCCGGGGCTGCGGTTGAATGCGATCGCGAATCCCGCGCCCCCGGCCAGGCAGGAGTAAGGAACACCGCAGGTTTTTAGTCGGTAAGAGTCCGACAGACCCCTCCGCCTTCCCCTGGGCGGAGGACATCCATGAGGATTTTCCTGCGACAAAAAAAAAAAAAAAAAAAAAAGGTACATCATGTTCCGCCTGTTATGGGCATGCAACAGTAATTTTTTCGGATTTTTATTTATTTAAGTATCCTATGGTACATATTACACACACTATGCCCATTGCGCTATTAATATAATTTAATTAAATAATGACCATTTATTTACTCATGTTACAGATTTTCGAATACTTGACAATTACAGAGATAATAGTAACTTAAAATATTCATACAAATAATACAGAATTATTTGTATGAAACAGCCTGCAGATTTTTTTTTTGCAACTTCGGCGTTGTTCGTATATTAAAAGTTGTTCTTATGATGAGCAGAGCACGTCGTATCCATAATATTCTCCTGATAATTAAAAAAATTGTGGTGTATATTACTTACCCCGTTAGCGGATCAGGTCGTGTTAATTATGATAACAACTGATTATGAGACAAAAACAGGATAATATTTTGAAACAAAATAGGTAGGTACTATTTATAAAAGACCAACACAATAAGATTTTCTTATCTATTAAACATATTGTATTTATAGGTGCGAATGGTAGGAAATTGTAAAAAAATATGTTTTATAATATCAAATCAGTTTGTGCTGCGACTTGGTGTGAACGCGTGTCGTGCTCGTCCAGTGCTCGTCCGGAGCGCGAGTACCCTAAAGTGTGCGACACTCGCCTGGACTGATATTGACACCCGCGTACAACCATGGAGGTGTTCACCATGCTCTCCGACTATAATGAATTAATAATTCTTATGTACATTGTACAACATTACGTTGTGTTTGTGCTCACACTGGCTGCGTGTATTTATGGAGTGGTATCGTGGTGCATTATAAAAAAGTTTCGTAATTTCAAAAACTATGTGTATCTCAACTTAATCATGGTGAATGTTTTAGTTTATACATTGATATCCATCGACATCCATACCAATAGTGGGACACCTGATCAGTTTACAAAATATGTAATCATACGTTCATTTCTTTCTTCATACTTTGAAACAGTGTACAATCATTGGTTGGTAGTGATGTGCTACATGTTTTACGTCGACATTGTTAAAGTTTTCAATAGCGAAACCAAAAAGAGATATCTAAAGAGCAGCCTGGTCGCTTGGGCGTTGCCTCTATTAGAATTGATTATTACTGTTATAATTTCTGTGGTAATTATCTCAACACCAAAACTAGAAGTCAATTTATTACTAATTACTTTCGTGTTATATCTTTTTGGAAGTTTAGTTATACCTATAATAATAAACTTTTACATGTATGTAAGAATTATATTTTCTCTGTTCCGCTGTTGTAACGCGAGCGTGACTACAGCTACTGACAACTGGCGTCGCTTCTGCATGGCGACGTTGATGTTTGTATTGAGCGACGTCATAATGGTGTCCACTTATATCATCAGTTATTTTTCTGCTACATACTATGTACTTTTATATGTAATTTTTACTTTCTTTAATTCATTTGCATTGGACGTATTTTTCGTTATAGTAAAAAGTAATAGGGAATTATGGCATGAATATTTTGTAAATAGATCACATCTGAGGTCACTGTCAGTACCGCGTAGGTGTGGCGAGAATATTGCCATGCATGAAATATGTAACAGAGAACCTGCTGGAGGGCGCGTGGCAGTTTGTATTAACAATTAAACATACATATTGTCATTATAATTTTAGGGTTATAAAAGTAAAATTATTACTTACCTAATTATGATTGTATTAATTTTGTAATTTATACAAAACAAGTGTAGATTATTGAGTATGTAGCGACAAATAGTTCTACATAAAATAGCTTCTAATAATATGGCAATAAACTACACCAGCGCCGCCTATCAGAATATAGCGGCAACTCAGGTCCTACATTGCACTATGAAAAAAGGTTCACGGCAAATAGCCTATTATATACGTCTCCTCAGCACCTTTTTGAGCAGCATGAAGCAAATATCATCCTTCCTGCCAGCACTCGACTTCCAACCCTAACCACACGCATACATCAACTGCGCAAGCCTGATTTTACTCATCGGCCTCATCAGCGACCGCGGCATAACATACTGCACGACGGCCGGTCAACTAGCCGAGCAATTCCTAGTCTCCTGCTCGAAGCAGCTGCCAGCTGCTATTCTTCGCTATGCTTCTCTAGGCTCTAGTACGCTGCACTGCGCTACTTCAACACAATCTGGACTCGCCGCATCACCGCTTACTGTTTCGGCGCACCGTGAACTGCGCTGGTTCTGGCTAGCAACCCCAAGACTCATCAGTATCGACCTCCGGTCTAGGGGGGAGTGATGTAATGACAACTAGTGCTACATGGAATGGCTACTAACAACATGGCAATAGACTACACCAGCGCCGTCTATCAGAATAAAGCGTCAACTGACATCCTACATCGCACTATGAAACATGTTCACGTCCTATTGCCTGTCGGGCCAAACCTTCGAGCTTTGGCCCGCCAGGCAATATCACCTCGCTTGGTCGGAGGATCCTCCCGTTTCAATGGAGGAACACCATACCTCGTTCCTAAACAAGTACTCTAATAAGATTATTAATAAATGTATTGTTTGAAAATTCCGTTGAAGTTTTCCTGCTCTATTATTTAATCAATATTAACCCGCGTTACTCCACTCCAATCCAGTTCCACTCAGTGCGTTCTGGTCTTACATAAAATATATTTTATCCCTCAATCCTTACTATAAAATTATATCAAAGACCCATCCAAGTATCTATGTTCGAACTTGAGTAGGTAACTACTGCCTAACTAGTTTAGTTTAGTAGTTCAGTGTTTTTGAATTGGCTTGGTATCTTGTTGAAAATACGCACGCACATTGCTAGGCAATTTTTGTTGTATTTGGTAAGTCTTCGCAAATCATTCAGCACTAATTTATATGGATCTCGTCTATTCCGACGATTTACATCATTTGCTGTCTTAAATAATACTTTATTCTTAACTACGAACACCATACCTCGTTCCTGCACAAGTACTCTATAATGATTATTAATAAATGTATTGTTTGAAAATTCTTTTGAAGTTTTCCTTAAGCTCTGCTATGTAATTAACATTTGGCCGCGTCAGTTCGCTGCAATGTAGTTCGGCTCAGTCCAATCGGCAATAATAATGAGCCGAGCACGTCCTTAAAAAATTCTGGTAACTGAAAAATTGTGGTGTATATTACTTCCACACTAGCTACTTATTAGCGGACCACGTTTTGTTTAATTAAGACAAAAACCGATAAGGAGAGGAAACAGGATAATTTGGATACAAAATACTGTTTATTATTACACCTACATATTATAATCAGTTTCTCTTAACTATTAAATACGTATTGAAAGGTGGAAATGGTAGGAACTCGTTAAAATTTATAAATATCAAATCAGTTGGTGCTGCGTCTTGGTGTGAACACGTATTGCGCTCGTTCAGTGCTCGTCTGGAACGCGAGTACCCTAAAGTGTGCGACACTCGCCCGGACTGTTAGTGATACCGCGTACACAACTAGAGCTGTCCACAATGCTCCCCGACGACCAAAAATTTTTAATTCTTGTGTTGTTTATATTAATATTTTGTTATGAAAACTGCCTTTTATATTATTATCTTTTAATTTAATTATGCGGAAACTACACATTTGTTCTTATTATCTTAGTTCACGTTGTCACAGACTATATTATAGTGTTACAATCGATATCAATGTTAAGGCAAAGGTGTATAAAATTATTCAGCCTATATCAGCTAACACACCCCCTTAATTTTACAACCTTTGTCTTTTACAATTTTACAGTATTTAAATTTTAACATCACTAAACAAATTTTACTGTTTTAGATTTTTTATATAAAAAAATATTTAAATTTTATACTTTATAATTAATATAAGTCAATTATTTATTTATTTGTTGTTGTACAAACAACAATTTTACTTTAGCAAAATATTTTTAAATTTAATGAATTTTTCAGATCCCAAACTTTTAGTCATAAAATCAGCTATGTTATCATTAGTATTTATGTAATTTATATTTATCAATCTTTTATTAATTATATCTTTTAAGAAATAATACTTAATGTCTATATGTTTTGTCCTTTTGGAGTTTTCATAGTTCTTTGCTATGCATATAGCGCTGCAGTTGTCTACTAAAAGTGTATTGGCTTCTCCAGAGCAATCAAGATGTTTTGCGACTCCTTTTATGTTGAGTAGGTCCTGTGCGGTGACGGCTGCTGCTACGTATTCAGCCTCTGCTGTTGATAGTGCCACGCATGGTTGTTTCTTCGATGACCATGCCACAGGATTATTTCCATGAAATATGACGGTCCCGCTAACACTCTTTCTATCTGTGCCGTCGCTCGCCCAGTCTGCGTCTGAGTATGCTTTTATATTGTTGTTCTTACTTTTGGTGTATATTATTCCTAGTTCTTGAGTACCTTTTAGGTATCGCAGAATTCTTTTGGCAGCCTTCCAAGCAGTTTCGTTGAACTTATCTAAGTATCTACTGAGGTAAGACACTGAATAAGTAAGGTCTGGTCTTGATATTGTAGTAAGATAGAGTAGGCTTCCTATCAGTTGTCTGTATAGATTTTTCTTTTCACATTCTTCTTTTTCTATTTCTGCATTTATTTTAAAGTTTACTTCCATTGGAGTATTTGCTTCTTTGCATTCTTTCATGTTAAATTTGGTAAGTATTTTTTCAATTAATTTTGTTTGTTTAATTTTAATTTTATCTTTGTTTCTGTCTATCTCTATACCCAAGAATGTTTTTGTTTCACCTAAATCTTTTGCATTGTAATCTTTCTTTAGTGCTTCTATAATTTCTTCACTTTGTTTTCCTATAATCCAGATATCATCGACATATATTATCATCCAACAATTTTCTTTGTAATACAAGCATGAATCATATTCTGACCGCTTAAATCCTTTTTCTTTTGCAAATGTATCTATTGTATCGTTCCAGCATCTTGGAGACTCATAAAGTCCATATAATGCCCTGTTTAATTTTAATACCTTGTTTTTATTTTCAGGTGTGTATCCTTCGGGTGGCTTGATGTATATTTCAGATTTTACTTCACCATTCAAGAATGCTGTAGGAATGTCGAGCTGTCTTATTGGTAAGTCTTCATTTACTGCCTTGGATATCATCAGTCTAATACTTGACATTCTCGCAACAGGTGAATACATTTCTGTATTATCTTCAATTTTCTGCTGAAAGCCTCGTACGACTAGTCTAGCCTTTTTAGTTTCATCTTCTTTTACCTTAAATATCCATTTGGTATCTAAAGCCTTTTTCTTTTCAGGTAAATCAGCTTCTGTCCAAGTTCCAAGCCTTTTAAGCGCATTAAATTCTTTTTCTATTGCTTGTTGCCATTCTTTATCTTCATAAGCTTCTCTAAAGGAATTTGGTGCTTCTGTAGATGTAGTTCCATTTATTGCTATGTTTGTTTCATAATTTTTTAGGTAAGTAGGCTTCTTAACTGAGCGACCTGATTTTGTTTGAATTTGTATTTCAGCTTCTTCTGTGTTTCTTTCATCTTCTTCTGTGTTTCTTTCATCTTCTTCTGTGTTTATTTCTTCTTCTTCTGTATTTATTACTTCTTCTTCTGTATTTATTACTTCTTCTGTATTTATTATTTCTTCTTCTGTATTTATTACTTCTTCTTTTGTATTTATTACTTCTTCTTCTGTATTTATTACTTCTTCTGTATTTATTATTTCTTCTTCTGTATTTATTACTTCTTCTTTATTTCTTTCTTCTTGCTTTTGTATTATGTCAGCACTTGGTATTATTGTCTCTACTTCTTTATTTTCAGATTGAGTGTTTTCTTCTTCTATTTTACCAAAGATGACATCTCTTCTAATTTTAATTTCCTTTCTTGCAGGATCATACAGTCGGTAACCCGTTGGGGCATAGCCGACCATGATGAGTTCTTCACTTCTTTCATCTAACTTCTTTAGTGGAGTTAGACGTTTCGCATAAGTTATACAACCAAAGGTTTGTATATTTTTAACATTAGGTTTTTTGCCTGTCCATTTTTCTACAGGTGTCTTTGTTTGACCGTCTTTTGGTGTTCTATTAAGAAGGTAAGTTGCTGACCGTACTGCTTCTCCCCACATATCCTTATTTTGTTTTGACTGAAACAACATAGCTCGCACTTTCTCCATGAGGGTGCGGTTAAAACGTTCAGCCTTTCCGTTTTGTTGTGGACTGTAAATGACAGTGTAGTCTAACCTTATTCCTCTTTTTCGGCACCAATCTTTAAGTTGAGTTCTTGTATATTCTCCGCCATTATCACAACGGATCATGCTGACTTTTTCATTTGTGTGTCTCTCTACTTCTTGAATGTATTCCGTAAGATAGGTAAACACTTCACTTTTGTGTGTGATCAGGTAAGTTTGTGTGAAGTCGGTGTAGTCATCAATAAAGGTGAGCACATATCTTTTACCATCCCATGTTGTAGGTGTGACTGGTCCGCACACATCAGTATGAATGGTATGTATTATTCTATCAGCTTTCTGTCTTGTGTAAAATGGCAGTCTTGTTTGTTTTGCTTTGATACATATATCACAGCTTCCGGACATTTTATCTATTTGGTCATTGGTTATATTTATTCCTTCAACTGTTTTTATAATGTTTTTTAATGTTTCTTTTCCAGGATGACCATACTTCACATGCCAGTCTTCAGGAGTTTCTGTTTTGCAGGACAGCATGGCATCTTCAGAGTTTGTAGTTAAGTCTATATTGTATAAACCATTTTTATTTTTTGTTCCTTTTAAAATTATATTTTCATGTTTCTTTATAGTAACATTATTTTTTGTAAATATTACTTCTCCATCTTTTTCAGTAATAGCATGGACGGACAGGAGATTTTTTTTAAATTTGGCACAAATAAAACATTTTCAAACTTCACATTTTCTGTTTCAATTTTACCCTTTATATTTGACTTAAGAACATTATTTTTATTTGCGGTTTGTATGTTAATTGAGCACTCTTTTTGTTCTTTCAGAAGTACCTCCTTGTTAGTCATATGGGATGAACATCCAGAGTCAATCACAAATGTTTCCGTTAGGAAAGAGACTGCATTCTTATCTTTCTTTTTATTATGAAAACAATCTTTTTCTTTATGATTAAATTTTTTACACACTGTGCACTGTTGTTTACCTTTGAAGAAACAATCCTTCTCTTCATGATTATCCTTTTTACATATTGAGCATCTTTTATTTTTATTCTTATATTTCTTATTTGTTGACGCCTTAAATGCAACTGAATTTTGTTGTTCTTCACTGTTTTTATTTCTTTGTTGTTCCACTAGTAATCGTGCAGTAAGGTTATTCACAGTTTGTTCTGTTTTAGGGGTTGATTCCCATGCCGTTACAAAGTGTTTGTAACTATCGGGTAGAGTTGATAGTATTTTGGAAATTAGCATGTTATCATTTATTTTCTCTTCGAGGTTGTTCAACTGATAAGCATAGTTTTCTAACATACCTATGTGGTAGTTCATGTCTTTGCTGTTATCATATTTAAATTGAAAGAAGTCTTGTAATAAACGACATTTTTGTTGATTGTTTTGTTGTTGAAACATTATTGTTAGTTTATCATACATTTCCTTTGCTGTGTTGCACGACATCAATGAAGATAGTAATTTTCTGTCAACGGTGCTCGTTATAATGCGTTGTGCTTTTGCATCCAACTGCATTTCTTCGTCGAGTTTTGTTGGGCCTTTGTTAACAATGTTGTGTAGTCCTTCACTCTTGAATGTTATGTTTATTGTGAATTTCCATAAAGGATATGTTTTTTCGTCTGTAAGACGTTGTATGTGTTTGATGGCGTTTTCCATTTTTCTTTGTTTTGGACACGGCGTGGACACGGTTTTGGAGATCTTAGTAATCGGCAAAGCTAGCAGTATAAATGACACTCTGACCGTATCAAACCAAACCACGCTCTGCTACCATATTAATATTTTGTTATGAAAACTGCGTTTTATATTATTATCTTTTAATTTAATTATGCGGAAACTACACATTTGTTCTTATTATCTTAGTTCACGTTGTCACAGACTATATTATAGTGTTACAATCGATATCAATGTTAAGGCAAAGGTGTATAAAATTATTCAGCCTATATCAGCTAACAGTTTATACACTATGTTATGTTTGTGCTCACACTGGCTGCGTGTATTTATGGAGTGATATCGTGGTGCATTATAAAAAAGTTCCGTAATTTCAAAAACTATGTGTATCTCAACTTAATCATGGTGAACGTTGTCATTTATACATTGATATCCATCGACGTCCATACCAAAGATGGAATGACTGTAATGGTTACAAAATATGAAATAATACTTTTACATTTCTTTAGATACTTTAATACAGTGTACAATCATTGGTTGTTAGTGATGTGCTACATGTTTCATGTTGACATTGTTAAAGTTTTCAATTGGGAAATTAAATATAAATATCTAACGAGCAGCCTATTCGGTTGGGCGCTGCCTCTATTAGAATTCGTTCTTACTTATCTACTAGCCTCTCAGTTACATATGTTACCATCAAAAATAGAAGCCCGTACACTAGCAAATATTTTCATGATATACTCTCTTGGAAGTTTAGTTTTAGCTTTAATAGTAAACGTTTTAATTTACGTCAGAATTGTATATTCTCTGTTCCGCTGTTATAACGAGAGCAGAATTACAACTACTGACAACTGGCTTCGCTTCTGCATTGCGACATTGATGTTTGTATTGAGCAACGTCACGATAGTGAGTAACTATATCGGAGATTTTGTTTCTATAAATATGTAGATATATTCAACTTCTATTTAGATTATTAAATTTACACTATTCAATTGCATTGGACATATTCTTCGTTATAGTAAAAAGTAATCGGGTATTATGGCGTGATTATTTTGTGAATAGATCACGTCTGAGGTCACTGTCACTAACGCGTAGGTGTCGCGATAGTATCGCCATGGATAAAAATATAAGCAACAGAGAGCCTGCTGGAGGGCGCGTAGTAGGTTCTTTAAACGATTAAACAAACTGTATAATATGGTCTTAATTTCTAATATAGTTTTAGGATTATAAAAATGAAATTATTATATAGCTATGATTATATTAATTTTGTAAGACAAGTTTACAATGTTGAATATGTAGCGATACAGTGGTACATGTAATAGCCACCAGCGCCGTCTATCAGAATATAGCGGCAACTCACATTGCACTATGAAAAATGTTCACGGCAAATAGCCTATATATAAAACTCTCCAGCACCTATTCGAGCAACATTAAGCAAATCTAATCTTGCCAGCCAGTACTCGATCACCCCCCTAATCTCCAACCCCGACCCCAACGGGTAACCACACGCTTGCAGCGATACCGCAAGTCTGGTTCTACTTATCGACCTCATCAGCGACTGCGTCACAACATACTGTATAACGGCCGGTCAACTAGCAGATTCTTCGCTACGCTTCTCTACGCTCCACTACAATTCACTGCGCTACCTCGACACATTGAGGATGCGCCGCATCACCGCGTATTGTTCCGACGCACCGTAAACTACGTCGCCCTCGGTTCTGATGCACTGGAACTATCACTGTTTCTGGCAAGCAACCTCAAGACTCATCACTGTCGACCACCGGTCTTGGAGGGAGTGATTTAGTGACATTTAGTTTCACATGAAATAGCTACTAACAACATGGCAATAAACTACACCAGTGCCGTCTATCAGAATATAGCGGAAACTCAGATCCTACATCGCACCATTAAAAATGATTACAGCAAATAACCTTCGAGCTTCGGCCCGCCGGGCAATATCACCTCGCCTGGTGGAGGATCCTCCCTGTTTAATGGAGGAACACCATTCCTCGTTCCTGCACAAGTACTCTATTACGATTATTAATAAATGTTTTGTTTGAAAATTCTATTGTAGTTTTTCCTAAGCTCTGCTAGGTACTCAATATTTGACCGCGTCACTCCACTTCAATGCAGTTTCACTCAGTGCAATCGGTTTTACCTTAAATTATTTTTCCCTCAATCCTATAAACTAATATCAAAGACCCAAGAATCGAAGTTCAAACTTGAGGAACGTCTTTTAGAGGACACACTTTCAATGGGTTCCCACTGAAGTCAGTAAAGACATTAACAACACAGGGCTGACCTTCAATTCATTTGGACACACATGCCGTAGCCGCTTTTTTGCAATAATGAGGTCTTTGGACAAAATCCTATTAAAAGCCTGTTCCATACATTGAGTCGAGTAATATTAAATTATTTGTATGGATCAGCACAATTTTTATTCTGCGATTTCGGCTTTGTTCCATTACTAAAAGTTGTTAATAAAATGAGCAGAGCATGTCCTTAAAAAAACTGGGTATTAAAAAATAGTGGTATATATTACCTACTTCATTAGCGGACCACGTATTGCTTAATGAAGATAACAATTGATAAGGAGAGGAAACAGGATAATTTGGATCAGTTTTTTTATCTATTATATATGTACTTAAAAGTGCGAATGGTAGGAACTTGTTAAAATTTATTTTACAAATATCAAATCAGTTTGTGCTGCGACTTGGTGCGAACGCGTGTCGTGCTCGTCCAGTGCTCGTCTGGATCGCCAGTACCCTAAAGTGTGTAACACTCGCCTGGACTGATAGTGACACTCGCGTACACTACTATAGAGCTTTTCACCATGCTCCCCGACGACCACCAATTTATAGTTCTTGTGTTGTTTATACACTATGTTATGTTTGTGGTCACACTGGCTGCGTGTATCTATGGAGTGATATCGTGGTGCATTATAAAAAAGTTCCGTAATTTCAAAAACTATGTGTACCTCAACGCAATCATGGTGAAAGTTTTCAGATTAATATTGATATCCATCGACGTCCATACCAATAATGGAGTATTTATTAAGATTCATGATACAATATATGATGTGATCCGTTTAAATTTTTATATATACTTTAATACAGTGTACAATCATTGGTTGGTGGTAATATGTCACATGTTTTACGTCGACATTGTTAAAGTTTTCAATAGCGAAATCCAAAAGAGATATCTAAAGAGCACCCTGTTTGCTTGGGCGTTGCCTTTATTAGAATTTCTTGTTACTTTTATTCTTGCAACTGCGGCATTTTTCTTATCAGAACAAATTAAAATTGTTTATATTATATTAAAGGCTTTAATGATACACATCATTGGAAGTTTATTTATACTTTTAATAGTAAATGTTTTCTTTTACGTAAGAATTGTATTTTCTCTGTTCCACTGTTGTAACGCGAGCGTGACTACAGCTACTGACAACTGGCGTCGCTTCTACATGGCGACGTTGATCTTTGTATTGAGTGACATCATAATGGTGACCAGTTATATGATAAATTATTTTACTGGAAATCTATACTATAAGTTTCTAGATTTATTATTAACGTTCTTTAATTCAATTGCATTGGACGTATTTTTTGTTATAGTAAAAAGTAATCGGGTATTATGGCATGAATATTTTGTAAATAGATCACTTCTGAGGTCACTATCACTAAGGCGTAGATATGGCGATAATATCGCCATGCATGCAATAAGGAAGAGTGGGATTGCTGGAGGGTGTGCGGCAGATTCTGTAACTATTCCTGTGAAGCAATTACCAAACTGATGTCAAAATGTTAAAGTTTACAACAAAACCTCAGACTCTAAGAGAATTACTCTAAAGATTATTTCATATTTAAAAAAATGGCTATCAAAAATTGTTTTCTATACAATTAAGGAATTTTTGGAATGTAAAAATAAGTCGAGAACGGGTGCCGTCTGTCGGAACTTGTCAGCTTGTAACTGCCATGGCAATCTTATTCAGAGGCAAATCATTATTATCCTAATCTTATTTTTATTCACATTAAATTACATTATTTTCGCAACTCTTACCACAACATTGTACTGATAAAGATTGTAATCTATTATTTGAAAAGAGTTACCATAGAGTTTCTTGCCGGTTCTTGAACATAGGGTCTACTATTTGGAACCGTGCACCTAGAGTCTAGACATTTCATAAGTGCCTGTATCTGGTTTACATGAAATAAAGATCTATTCTATTCTATTCTAAGTATATTGTTTAATGTTATCTAGTTTTCCTTCTTCCTATAGTATATTTTAATTAAAATTATTGTATGCTCATAATGGGATCTATCCAACACTAACAATAAGTATAATAACTGTACCTACTCAATCAGAAACAATAAAGTTTATTCTACTTTAAAGACATTATAAATTAAGTACATAAATAAATTAATATCAGTTTCGAATTTTTTGTAATTGTTGAGAAAATTGGTGGTCCCTGCAAAAAACACAATGGTGGCGACCATTGTGTTTTCGTCGCCTCGTGAAAGAGTAAATTTGCCAAAATGTTCATAACAACTGATATCGATAGGGAACAGGATAATTTTGTAACAAAATAGGTACTATTTATTATCAAACCAATTATTAGTTTTCCTTATCATTTTGCTAAAATTGGTTATCCAAATATATTATTAATTCACTTGGTGCTGCGTTTTGGTGTGAACGTGTGTCGTGCTCGTCCAGTGCACGTCTGGAGCGCGAGTACCCTAAAGTGTGCCACACTCGCCTGGACTGATAGTGACACCGCGTACACAACTATAGAGCTGTTCACCATGCTTTCCAAAGAACACAAATTTATAGTTGTGCTGTTTATACACTATGTTATGTTTGTGCTCACACTGGCTGCGTGTATCTATGGAGTGATGTCGTGGTGCATTATGAAAAAGTTCCGTAATTTCAAAAACTATGTGTACCTGAACGCAATCATGGCGAATGTTTTCAAATTTACATTGGTATCGATTCGCTACCATACCAGTAATAGTGGTATAGCTGTTCAGAATCATTCTACAATATATATAGATGTCTTTCGTTTATTTTTTTCTTCATACTTTAAAACAGTGTACAATCATTGGCTAGTGGTGATGTGCTACTTGTTTTACGTCGACATTGTTAAAGTTTTTAATAGCGAAACCCAAAAGAGATATCTAAAGAGCAGCCTGTTTGCTTGGGCGTTGCCACTATTAGAATTGATTATTACTGTTATAATTTCTGTGGTAATTATCTCAACACCAAAACTAGAAGCTAATTTATTACTAATTATATTCGTGTTATATCTTTTTGGAAGTTTAGTTTTACCTTCATTAGTAAACATCTTCATGTATGTAAGAATTATATTTTCTCTGTTCCGCTGCTGTAACGCAAGCGTGATTACAGCTACTGACAACTGGCGTCGCTTCTACATGGCGACGTTGATGTTTGTATTGAGCGACGTCATAATGGTGACCAGTTATATCATAAATTATTATTCTAATCGAGATTTATTTAGTCTATTTCTATTCTTATTTTTAACTTTCTTTAATTCAGTTGCATTGGACGTGTTTTTCGTTATAGTAAAAAGTAATCGGGATTTATGGCATGAATATTTTGTAAATAGATCACGTCTGAGGTCACTGTCAGTACCGCGTAGGTGTCGCGATAATATCGCCATGAATGAAATACGTAATACAGAGCCTGCTGGAGGGCGCGTGGCAAATTCTATAAGCGTTTAAACATAATGTAGATATATGGTCTAAATTTCTAATATATTTTTAGGATTGAGGCGCTTGAGACGCGCCCAAGTTTGTTTGCTTGAATGAAACAACAGCTCCAGAGAATACTTCGTGTAATAACCACCAGACACTTTACACAATGATAATTAATTAACGATATCGAATACAAAACTATTGAGATAACACCAACAGGTTGAATCTTGCCGGTCATAGTGTTCGACCATAGAGTACTAAATTTTGTCCTAGACTTTGACAGATTAACAATTATTGTTGTCATCATAGGTACTATGTATTATCTCTATGGTTGTCATTGAATCGGTGTATGGCAACCACAGATAAATAACATGTAGAAGTGGTTCGCCACAGGATTATAAAAATAAAATTATTGCATAGCTATATATGTTTATATTAATTTTATAATTTATACAAGACAAGTGTACAATATTGAATATGTAGCGACATCTAGTGGTACATGTAACTACCAACAACATGACAATAGCCTACACCAGCGCCGTCTATCAGAATATAGCGGCAACTCAGATCCTACATCGCACTATGAAAAATGTCCGCGGCACAATAACCTTCGGGCTTCGGCCCGCCAGGCAATATCACATCGCCTGGTCGGAGGATCCTCCCTTTTAAATGGAAGCACACAATACCTCGTTCATGTATAAGTACTCTATATTGATTATTAATAAATGTATAGTTTGATAATCCCTTTGTTGTTTTTCTTATGCTCTATTAAATATTAAATGTTTATACAGGATATGTTTGTATGTAGTGCGCAAAATTTGCAGAGTGATTCAGTAGCCGTTCCCAAATGCAACCGCAGTACTAAAATTCGGTTTAAAACATAGTAAAAAATTGATTTTGTATGGCTTGCGCTAGTAAATTATGCGTGTCCCCATACTAAGTCGAATTTTCGTTTTGTTTTAAAGTGTATCCCAATACTGCGGTTGCATTTAGGAACAGAGACTGAATCACTCGACAAATTATGCGCACTACATACAAAAATATCCATTATAGATTAGTCTATACACACTTCAATAATGTTAAATTGGATTTTATAAAATTATCGCTAGTTATACCGTTTTAATGGTATGACTATGTGCAGAGACCACGCTGCTGCACATTTGGGAGCAGCCTGGCGGTAACAATTGAAAGGCTGCGACGTTTAAGTGATCTGCCCCAGAGCAGGAATCTCTTACCTTGGCTACGTACGCTCGTCCAGCCGTGGGAGCTCCCTTCTTCAGGTTGACTGCAGGTCGCCCTGGGTCGCGCACACAATACCTTTGGCGGTTTTAGATAACACACGCGACAATTAGTTCAGTTAAGTTAGTGTCTTACACGGCTCATAAATAATACATTAAAACCAATTGTTCGTGTGGAGATCGCACGGAGTCCCTACTCGTGCGCCGATGTGATTCGAACTCTGAGTGACGCCATGATATTTAGCGCCAGGAACCGTCCTAATACAGGACGGTGATTGGTCGGACGGAGCGTATGAGCGTTGTTCATAGCGCTCTGCTGTTGATAGAGAATCCTAGCAGAAGGACAAAAACACTCACACGTCGCAACTTGTAAAATCGGTGAAATTCAATCCAAATACGTTTATGATTACGAAACAGACTATTTCAGCTGTACGTAAAACTGTTTGGAGGAGAAAGAAAGAAAGAAAGAAAGAAAAACGATTTATTCTTTACACAAATTACGACACACAAAAAGTAAAAAAAATAAAATTAAAACAATTAAAAAAAGAAGTAACAAATGAAGACAACAAATAAAAAGTAAAAAATTAAAAACACGATCCAAAAAAATATATAATAAAAGTAACAATTTTTAATAATAAAAAGTCTGTGGCTTAAGGATAATATTTTCGTAACAAAACCTTGGCTTCACCAATCGATATTCCAAAGTATTCGGGTCAAATACAACTAACTTCTGAAGGAGAAGGTCTGCAAATATCCGACACTTGAAAGCTAAGAAATTTTCACAAATCTCCAAAGTTTTCAGCTTAGTGAATTTAGGTACAGTCTATAAAGTGCGTACTCACGTGAGACACGTGATCGGGGTCTAAAAAGTCTGCTTTATATGTGTCTGTGTTTATGAATCATAATAATACATAGAAATAATAAGTAGGGCTCCCCTTTAGTTAATAAGTCTATGTAATAATATGATTCATATTACAAATGTCAGAGACTTATAGTGTCACAAACTTATCTGACCCGGTGACCAAAATTGGAACTAACGTAGCTACGGAGATGACATTGGTAAAAGCGACGGCAGCGACGCCACGAACGGGTCAGATAATTTTGTAGCACTATAATTGATGACTCATAATATCATACGCGTAAGGTTCATATTCAGCAATCATCTGTTTGACAGTTACCATGGAGATTCGTAGGTGAATTGCTAAATGTGGCCTTTTTAGGCCCCCAGGCACTTTGTATGGAAAGTCGATTTAAAAGGAGACAAGTTTTTTTTGGACCCATGTATTTATATCGTGTATAAATCATGTTTTTACCAAAAAAAATAGAACTCAATAAAAAATCAATGGCGCATCGCACAATGTTCAGAACTTCATATCAGATGCCCAATTATTGTCGTAATTAAAAATGTTCAAAATATAGTTCCGGTCTACTACCAATGTTATATATGTCACAAATGGTATTCTCCTACCCTGACAAACAACGGCAAACGTGAAATTATATTGTAATGGGGTCGAAAGTTGATTATAGGCAAATCGGTATTCTGCTAACACTTTGAACCGACATAGATAATAAAATTGATATTCTCCTCGACGATTCTGGTAAACTTCAATACAATCGTGAGAGAGTAAACTTTGAGCTAACTTGTAAATTCTTCACCGATCATGAAAATGAGAGTCCCAACTTCATAATCGATAATTTTTTTACAAGTTAGCTCTAAGTTTAGTCTCTCATGATTGTATTGAAGTTTATTACCAGAGTCGATGTTCATTACCATTTTAGTTACGCGGTAGACCCCTTGATTACCTCCTAAATATGACTGGTAATTTTTATTTGACCCAGTATAAAGAATTATTTTGTAATAATAGTTTTTGAGGTGAAAGTAGAGATAAACTACGATAACATGGCGCGCCCCTCCATATTACTGTTTCAATGTGTGTAGTCACATCCTTACCGAGCAACAAATCCTTGGATTTGTTTTTGTTTGACGGCCGTCTCAGTACGCACACATGCGTTGTGAGTCTTGGTGGCGCTTTGTAAATACTTTCAGAAATACTTTAAATACGTTAATTTTTACTTATCAATATGAGTTGTTCATATTTTAATGGATCAAAATTCGAAAGCGCAATAAAAAATCTTTTTATACAAAAGATCAATCTTGCTCGATCAACATGACATGAAAGTTCAATCTTTTTTTACGATTTCTTTGTTGGTCCCATAGTAAAAGTTCTCCAAATCGATGAGTACCTACTTCTACCTATAAACATTATTAGGGAATTAAAAATAAGCCAGTATAGCTCAACTATGTGTATTAATTAAATGATGTTATTAATCGAATGCATATGTGGAGGATCGAGGTATGGTGTTCCTCCATAGAAAAGGGAGGATCCTCCGACCAGACAAGGTGATATTGCCTGCCGGGCCGAAGCCCGACCGTTGATGTCGGACAGTTGTATATGTGTTAGATACGATTATCTTTTTCCTTGCGCGATGCTGGCTTCGTAATCTGATTGGTTGAATTCATATTTTCGCGCCACTACTGTTGTGTCAGCTTGCTGTTTTGTAAGTAGTTATTCTATGTGGCGATAGATGACGCTACATTGTTTCTTGAGAAAAATTATTGTATACAGAGTGGCGCAAAATTTTGGGGAATTAATCACTGTATGTTACGCGCCAGTGCTGCATGGTTCGGTGTGCATGGTCAATTAAAAGTGCAGTGTGTACGGCCACAGATTACGTGATAGTTCTTACTTACTCTTATCGTGGCTATCACAAATAAACTTTAAGTAGGAAGTGTAATATCAAGCGACATCTTAAGATATGCTCAAGTGAAGCAAGAGTGCAACATAATTTTATCAATGATTAGCTAAATCTGCAAAAATTCACAATCCACTGTCCATTTTCAAGGCGGGTACGATTGGTGACTCGTGTAAATATCTACATATAAATACATACAGTAAATAAATACTTATTTGGTTTCATGTCGTACTGTCGCCGCCACCCTGTATAATATAAACATTCAATATTTATTAGACCTTAAGAAAACCAACATAGAGATTTTTCAACTATACATTTATTAATTAATATAGAGTACATATGGAGGACTGAGGTATGGTGTGGCTCCATTGAAAAGAGAGGATCCTCCGACCAGGCGAGGTGATAATATTGCCTGGCGGGCCGAACCTCGAAGGTTATTCGCTGTGAACAATTTTCATAGGGTGATGTAGGATCTGAGTTGCCGCTATATTCTGATAGACGGCGCTGGTGTAGTCTATTCCACACCCGCGACACTCCATACAAGCGAACCGATTTCACTACACTACAGGCGCACGGCTTGTCTGTACACGTTTTATATGTGTGCGTAATCGTAGGGCTACCAGCGTCTTGGTCAGCTTCGCGCATGCCGCGGCCGCGCAGCTCGCGGCGCGGCGGCGTGCATTGCAGTAACATCCTACACGGGCAGTACTACTAGCCGTACTGCTACGTTGCGGGGTCGGGGGTGAGGCAAGAAATTGGTGGGGAGAGGTGAGTGTCCCTTCTTTACGTAGTAATAGTTAGTATTCTTTGCTATTGCCATGTTGATAATAGCCATTTCATGTGGCACTTGATGTCACTAAATCATTCGCCCCCAGACCGGAGGTCGATACTGATGAGTCTTGAGGTTGCTTGCCAGAACCAGCGCAGTTCACGGTGCGCCGAAACAGTATGCGGTGATGCGGCGAGTACTCATTGTGTCGAAGTACCGCAGTGAAGCGTAATAGACCATAGAGAATGGTAGCAAAGAATAATAGCTAGCAGCTTCTTCGATCAGGAGAGAAAGGCTCGGCTAGTTGACCGGCCGTCGTGCAGTATGTTGTGCCGCACTCACTGATGTAGTCGTTGAGAATATAGAATACAGGCTTGTACGATCGCTGCATGCATGTAGGTACAACGCCAACGGTCGGGGTTCAAGATTGGGGGTTGACTGCAGGGTAGCCGGATCAGATTTGCTAGAGAGATGCTCGGGAGTCGTATATATGTATAGGCTATTTGCCGTGAACATTTTTCATAGCGCAATGTAGGATTTGAGTTGCCGCTATATTCTGATAGACGGCGCTGGTGCAGTATGTTGCCATGTTCGTAGTAGCTGTCTCATGTAGCACTAGATGTCGCTACATACTCAATAATTATTGTACATTTGTTTTCTATGAATTACAAAATTAATATAATCAATCATTTTATTTATATAATCCTAAAATAAAATTTGTAATTATAACTGCGTTGTAGGTGTTTTTATAATGACAATAATAATAATAATGTATATTAAAAAAATTATAGAATATGCCATACGCCCTCCAGCAGGCTCTCTATTACTTATTTCACGCATAGCCTTTATATCGCACACCTACGCGTTATTGAAAGTGACCTCAGACGTGATCTATTTACAAAATATCCATGCCATAATTCTCGATTACTTTTTACTATAACGAAAAAAACATCCATTGCAAATGAACTGAAGAAATTTAATAATAGAAATGGAACTTGAAAATATATTTGTTTAGAAAAATAATCTATGATATAATAGGTCAATATTATGACGTCGCTCAATACAAATATCAACGTCGCCATGTAGAAGCGACGCCAGTTGTCAGTAGCTGTATTCACGCTCGCGTTACAACAGTGGAATAGAGAAAATACAATTCTTACGTATATGAAAAAGTTTACTGTGAAAGGTAAAATGAAGCTTCCAAGCACGTATACCACTAAAATAATTTCAATTATATCGAAATTTATTTTTGGTGGTAAAAAATATATCATAAATACAAGCATCGAAGTAATAAGTAATTCTAATAGAGGTAACGCCCAAGCAAACAGGTTGCTCTTTAGATATCTCTTTTGGGTTTCGGTATTGAAAACTTTAACAATGTCAACGTAAAACATGTAGCACATCACTACCAACCAATGATTGTACACTGTTTTAAAGTAATTAGAGAAATGTAAACGTATTATTTCATATTTTGTAACCATTACAGTCATTCCATCTTTGGTATGGACGTCGATGGATATCAATGTATAAATGACAACATTCACCATGATTAAGTTGAGATACACATAGTTTTGGAAATTACGGAACTTTTTTATAATGCACCACGATATCACTCCATAGATACACGCAGCCAGTGTGAGCACAAACACAACATAGTGTTGTACAAAGTACACAAGTTCTATTAATTCGTAGTAGTCGGAGAGCATGGCGAACAGCTTTATAGTTGTGTACGCGGTGTCACTATCAGTCCAGGCGAGTGTCGCACACTTTAGGGTACTCGCGCTCCGGACGAGCACTGGACGAGCACGACACCCGTTCACACCAAGACGCAGCACAAACTGATTTGATATTTGTTAAATAAATTTCAACAAATTCCTGCCATTCGCAGTTTTATAAAAATATATATTTGATAGATAAGAAAAACTGATTATATGCATTTTTTTTAACAAACAGTTCTACATCAGTTTGTTAGTTTGTAATCAGTTTGTTTGTCAGTTTCTAAATTATCCTGTTTCCTCCAGTTATCAGTTTTTATCTTAATTAAACATAACGTGGTCGGTTAATGGGATAAGTAATATACACCTCTATTTTTTAATTACCAGGAAATATTAAGGACGTGCTATGCACATCTTATGAACAACTTTTACTATGGGAACAACGAGCGAAAAAATATAAAATTTGCTGTTCCATACAAATAATTTAATACTACTTTACTCAATACATGGAATAGCAGACATTGTTCTCGCGATTTCAGGGTTGGTTCAATAGGAAAAGTTATTCGTAAATATGACTACAATAACCTCTCTAAGGGATTAGAAAGACGGGACCTTTTATTTATTATACTACGCGTGAAATAAATAAAAATGACCAAAAATAAAAAATAAATGACCATCCATATTTTAGGAAAATCAGGTTCACCGTTCAACTATGTCCAGATTAATGATAGTTATATTACTCGGATGCATCCAGAATTTCCTGAGAAGGCTTCATCTATATCTAGTGACCAATCTATCACTTTGTTCAGCTTTACCATCGCATTGACTTCAGTGGGAATTGATACTGTGTCTTCTAAAAGACTGATTGATACTTGGATGGGTCTTTGATATAATTTAATTTTATAGAAGTATGAATTGAGGAAAAAAATATATTTTATGTAAGAACAGAGCACACTGAGTGGAACTGGATTGCAGTGCAGTAACGCGGGTAAATATTGATTACATAACAGAGCAGGAATACTGTAACGGAATTTTCAAACAATACATTTATTAATAATCTTAATAGAGTACTTGTGCAGGAACGAGGTATGGTGTTCCTCCATTGAAACAGGTGGATCCTCCGACCAGGCGAGGTGATATTGCCTGGTGGGCCAAAACATAAAATATCATCATAAAAAAATATCTTGTATAAAGGCTATTTGCCGTTTGCATTTTTCTTAGTGCGATGTAAGATCTGAGTTGCCGCTATATTCTGATAGATGGCGCTGGTACAGTTTATTGGCAAGTTGTTAGTAGCTATCTAGCTATTTTTATGTAGCACTATTTGTCGCTACATACTCAATAATCTAACCCTGATTTTTTTGTATGAATAACAAAATCATAACTAGGCATATGTAAAGTATAACGAGGTAATAATTATATTTTTAATAACCTAAAATTACATTAGTAGGTACGTAATTATAACTGTAGGTAAAGTTGTATTGTATTAGTAATAAAATAAAATAAAACTGCGTCATAAGTGTACAATATGTATGTTTAATCGTTAGGTTCTTTATGATATTATTTACTTAATACATGGCGACATTATTGCGACACCTACGCGATAGTGATAGTGACCTCCTCAGATCTGGTGACCTCAGACGTGATCTATTCATAAAATAGTCGAAAAACGTTTTGGTGCTAATTTTAAATTAAAAAAATTTAATAACATAAATGGGATTTTAATATAAATTTTATTAGATAAGATATAGTTGTGACCTATTATGATGATCCTCATTACAAAAGTCAAGGTCGCTATGCTGAAGCGACGCCGGTTATCAGTAGCTGTAATCACGCTTGCGTTAAAGCCCCTACACACATGCCGGCTGCACGTCCCGGCGGTATTTGCCACGTGGGTATGGGCACGAATGTGCAGCAAGCCCGCCGGGATGCATAACCCGCCGTGGCAATGCCGATGCCGTCGTGCTAGCCGGCGGTATTCCCGGCGACCGAGCCGCTGGTATAGTGAGTAACCTTTACAACAGGACAGAGAATATGCTATTCTTCCGTGAATGACAACAATTGCTATCAAAGGTAAAACTACACTTCCAAGGACGTATATCACAAAAATATTTTCTAATAATTCGAAGTCTATTTTTGGTGAAAACAAATATACTACAGATGCAACCGTGGAAGTAATAATTAATTCCAATAGAGGAAATGCCCACGCAAACAAGCTACTCCTTAAATATAATATTCTCTTCTGTTTTTCGCTATTGTATCCTTCTACATTGTCAACGTAAAACGCGTAACACATCACGACCAACCAATGACTGTGCACTGTATTAAAATAAATAAAAAATATTGTACAAATCATTTCATATTTTTTATCAATGACGCCAATGTATACCAATGTAAGATTCAAGACATTCGTTATTACTACGTTGAGATTCACATAGTTTTTGAAAATACGAAACCTTTTTTTATTGTACCACCATATAACTCCAGAGATAGACGGAGCCACTGTTAGCACAAACATTACGAAGTCTAGTATAAAAAGAGAAAAACTTAATAATTGGTCAGCGTTGAGGAGCATGGTGAATAGCTCTATAGTTGTACGCTGTGTCACTATCAGTCCAGGCGAGTCACACTTTAGGGTGCTCGCGCTCCGAACGTGCACTGTAGGCTAATTCACGTAACTAAAGAAGTGCAGTTGCAGTAAAATTTTAATCAAAACAACACATTTGGTATTCTCTTAGCTTCAGTGAGATACGCTCCCGTCAAGTTCGTAGTACTCGGAGAGCATAGTGAACAGCTCTATAGTTGGCGGTGTCACTATCAGTCCAGGCGAGTGTCGCACACTTTAGGGTACTCGCGCTCCGGACGAGCACTGGACGAGCACGACACACGTTCACACCAAAACGCAGAACTCAACTAACTGATCATTTGATATTTGGGAAACAAACTTTATCATATCGTTAAGGAAACTATTGGTCTGATAACAAACAATATTTTGTTACAAAATTATCCTTTTTCCTATCCTTATCAATATTATGAACATTTTTTTGCGAACTCAGTCGATACAATAGATCTTTATTTTATGTAAACCAAATACAGGCATTTATGAAATTTCAAGACTTTAGGTGCACGGTTCCAAATAGTAGATTAGATACTATGGAGAAGAACCGGCACGAAACTCCATGCCTCCATGCAAACTCTTTTATAGGTAATAGATTACCATCTTGATTAGTAGGTACCAATGTTGTGGTAAGAGCTGCGAGAATATTGTAATTTAATGTGAATAAAAATAAATTAGAATAGGATAATAATAATGATTTGCCTTTAAATAAATGTCATGGCAGTTACAAGCGGACACACAGAACACAGAAAAGACCTCTTTTCTGTGTTCTGTGAGCGGACAGATGGCACCCGTTCACGGCGACAAATACAAAAAGTTGGCGGCAAAGAACTAAATTTTTCTCAAATATCACAAAACATTTGGAAGTGATATTTATGTACCTACTCCAATTATCATGTCTTTGACAGTCTTTGGTAGTTACTTTACATGATTGGTTCACTTTTAAAGCACAGAAAAAAATATCAAAAACTGCTACAGTAATAAGCGAATGTAAGTAGGAATAACAAAAAAAAATAACAAAAATTTGTAAGCGATCATAAGTACGTATTTGATAACGCTCTCCAGTATTACGGAAAACTTGTAAAAGTTGATAAAATTATATTTCACCACAAGCACAAGTAAACATCATAACCTTTAAACGACAGCGACAGTCAGTAAAAGAAATGAATTCTCAAGTCTGGACAAAAGAACAACAATAAAATAAATGGTTAGCAAAACTTTCAACGAACTTTGCAAATTAAATTAATTAATAAGTTACTACAAAACATTTCAGGAACTTATTTATCTATAAAAATATCAAGCAACAGCTGATTGTTACCTATGGCTGATTGGCACTGTGGTCTGTGACTCGCATAGAAATAGTACAAGTACTGGAACGCTTAATAGTGCCGTAAAGCCGGTCTGAGGGAGAATACTTTGTGGTAGCCGTGTCCTTGTCTAATAGGGTAACCATACATTTTAGTTAAAAGTAGGACATGATAGAAATATTTAATTATGTTATGAGAATAGTTATCAGGTAATTAACTACTGATATCGAATAGTAAGAATTGTTTTTTTCCTAGTAAATAGTGAAATATACGGTCCATACAGTGTATCTAAACGTTCTTACAAATATACATACACCCTTTTGGTTATAATTAGAGTCACAGGCAAGGCATAATATATAAATAGGCATATGCAAGGTTACTATATAATAAAAAAGAAAATTTAGAGAAAATTTCGGACATTGCGGAAAAATCCGGACATTTTCTTATACACAGATTACGTGTATAATAAAATGTCATGCGTGAATATTCCGGACATCTGGCAGCTCTAGTCATAGGAAACTAATGTTTCCTATGACTAGAGCTGCCAGCTGTAATGCGTAGCATATTTTCGATGCATTTATTGTTTTGTATAATTTGAGTGATTCCAAGTATAGTATAAGTATACATACAGGGTTATTTGTAAAACACCGGCAACGCTTTAAGGGGTGAAACTACTCATCAATTTGAACAACTTTTACTACGGGACCAACCATGAAATCGCGAAAAAAAATTCAAACTTTTCATACATTTTGATGGAGCAAGGTTAATCTTTTGTATGAAAAGTTTTTTTTTTTTTTCGCGATTTCATGGTTGTTCCCATAGTAAAAGTTGTTCATATTGATGAGTAGTTTCACCCCTTAAAGCGTTGCCGGTGTTTTACAAATAACCCTGTAAGTATACTTATACTATACTTGGAATCACTCAAATTATACAAAACAATAAATGCATCGAAAATATGCTACGCATTACAGATTATGGAAAACAAATCCAAATTTATTAAAGTACGTAAATTATTTAACTTAGTGGACTGTATGTTATGTGAAACGATCTAAAATAAGTACTTGGAGCAACTATATCCCACAAAATAAAAATATATTGTCACACTACTCAATGAAACTTACCTATGGAACGATATTCCACAACCAGGATAATATTCTCGCTTGCACCCAATCATAACTCAAGTATTTACCATCTTGTCGCCAAAAAATTATTCTAGGCACAAAAATAATGTTTGATCACGTTTATTTCTGAACTATGAAAACCACGAATGTTGACAATAGGTTGACAACTAAGTTGACAATGTAAGCCATTTTGAATGATGTAGTGTTTCCCGCATGCAAACTTCTTTAACTACTGGTATCCAAATATTGTAATAATCAATCTTATTGAATAACGTATGGAAATAATAATATTTAATATAATATTTAAAGCACGTCAATTATAATTTTTATTATGTTTATTTTGATAGCCGTGGGTAGAAGTTTCATTAGTTCTAATATGTATGTAAAAACGATTCTGAAAATACCAATTTAGTAGATTACTAAGTTGATGAGTAATGGCCATGTGTGCGAGAGGGACACCGCTGAATCTCGGGTGACTTTCACGTGGGCACAAAATTTCGTACAACTAATTATAGCAGTAAGCTCTCTAGTTATAGGTACTATGTATTATCTCTATGGTGACTCGTCGTTTGGTCTGACAGATCACGGCTGCCAACATAGAAAAAACAAAAAGACCCTGTTCCACGAAACGCTGTCATAAATTTAGTGTTGCTATTGTAAAAAGAAATACCCCGAACTTGGGAGATTATACATGGCTTTGGATAAAATATTTTTACGGATCATTTTAATTTGAAAACAAATCAATATGTCTATGGAGAATGGGACCAAGATTCATTCTTGGCGACCATGTTGGGTTCAAAATCAAAAACACACAATAATTCAATAGAAAAACATTAACCTAACAAAACTATACATTCTAACAGTAGTAAGCGATCATAAGTTTTAGGGCAAAGTGGCATACGATCACAGCTATCCTCTGAACATCACTATGAATATGTTTTAATATTTTCTCGTGTCATACTTTTTCAGTAGTCGGGTTTTAGTTTTTGAACTTACTTTTTTTACATATAATTATATACATACTAGATATGTACTCAAAGATACAGGATATAAGTAACAAGAGGCCCTCAAAGGGAAATTATTTGCACCATGAATAAAATGATCAAAAATAAATAAAACTGCTCACCTTCATCATCAAAACCCTGGCCAGTTGTTGAGCCACTAGGCTTAGGTTTAGATCCGTCTCGCATCTCACTCGCACTTATCACAAAATAATATTTATATCTCACTCTAACACTTCACATAACACTATGTTTGTATCGACATCTATCGGAGTTTCATGATTTTGGTATCAGCGCCATCTTTTGGTCGGGGCGTGACAACTTTTGTTTAACTGCCATTTTTTTGTTGGTTTTCTTGTCTGTAACAAAGGAAAAATGTTTTAAAAACGACATACCGTATAATATTGTCCGTTAGAAGCGGAAGGGAGCAATTATTCCAGTTTCGCACGCATCAAACAAAATCATCACAATTACAAAATGTCAAATATTTGTTTCGTGCGGGGAACGAACTCGCAACACGCAAGACAGCAGTCGATCGCTCAGCCACTGTGCTAACTATACAGTGTGTGGAGAGGAATGAGGTATGGTGTTCCTCCATTGAAAAGAGAAGATCCTCCGACCAGGCGAGGTGATTGCCTGGCGGGCCGAAGCCCGACGGTTGATGTCGGACAGTAATTGTATTGTTATATGACGTGTTAGATACGATATTATTTTTCCTTGCGCGATGCAGGCCTCGTAATCTGATTGGTCGAATTCATATTTACGCGCCACTGTATAGTTAGCTTGCGGTCTTGCTAAGTAGTTATTCTATGTGGCGATAGGTGTCGCTACAAGTGTATATGTCAAGACTTTCCAGTATAAGCTGACCTCACAGAGCATTGGCTTTCCATGCAATGAGAGGTCAGCTTATACTGAAGATGCTTGATTTACAGCTGCTACTAAAGAAAATTAATTGCCAACTACACGCCTTGTTGATATTTACATAACCCCCGTCCCCCCACCCACCTCATCCCGCTGTTAATCAGTCATATCACGTCACGCAGCAAGTACGAAAAGTTCGTAAAGTTTCCGAGTTCGACACCTCGTTACAAAGTTCTTGTGAGTTTAAATGCGAGTTTGGAGAAGTAATTACGTATGTAAGCTGCGTCCGCGGTTTTGCTCATGTTAAAAGATTTTAATTTTGCGGACTGACACTGATGTTTGTAGCTGTCTTTGGATACCTACAAGTCCACCGACTCTTTAAGAGCCCTATTACCATAAAGTTATTATTACCCTGATTTTTGCGTTAAATAGCAAACTTTGGCGTTCGTATTTCGAACAAAAAAAAAAAACACTGTTTTTAAATTAAAAAAATTATGAACCTTGAAATAAACGTAATTACAACTGCCAAATTGCTACATCATGCGCTGCGTCGCGTCGTCGTGCTTCCATACATCTAATCTGTCAAAACGCAATTTTGTGATAGGAAAGAAAGAGAGAAAGAAAGAGAACAGTTTTATTCTGGACTCGCCAGGAAAAAAATAAAAGTACAAAAATAAAAATTAAAAAAAAAACAAAAGTAATAACAAAAGATAAACAATAATCAAAGCAACCTGGACGAGACCACAAATGACCCCCATCTCAGCATAATGCTGTGACATAGGCCTCTTTAAGGGGTCATCCATAAAGTACGTCACACTAATTTCGTGATTTTTTTACCCCTCCCCCGTCCTTGTCGCAGTTGATCACATTTGTGAGACGTTTGTGTAGATGTAAAATTGCAAAATATGTGACGTCACACTAGGGATGTGACGTCACATATTTTGCAATTTTACATCTACAAATTATTAAATTATAACAGCAGTTCCGAAATTAGTTTTATTTCCATTTAAATTATTTTATAGCATGATTTTGAAATGTGACGTCATGAAACTTCGGACCCCTCCCACCCCTTGTCACATAATGTCACGTTTCGTCGACCCCCTCCCCCTTAACGTGTGACGTACTTTATGGATGGTCCTTTATGTTCTATTCTACCGATTTCGCATTTAGACGTTCCGCTGAGGGAAACGGACTCAGTACAGTCCCACAAACTTATTAGACCCGGTCGTGGCGTCGCTGCCGTCGCTTTTACTAATGTCATCTTCCTTTATTACAAAAATGACATTTTGAAGTCAATTTTGTTCTGTAGCGACGTTAGTTCCAATTTTGGTCACCGGATCAGATAAGTTTGTGGCACTGTAGCTGTATTTCAAAATCGGAACAACGTTCACGACACAATTAGCGGTGTTGCCAGTCCTAATCAAAACTTACCAGGATGACCTGAAAAGTAACATTTCTTAGAGAAAAGTAAATTAACAGTATTTTTTTTTCCATCTACCGATTTTGGAAACCTACAAATCCACCGACTTTTTAAGTCTCAATCTACCGATTTCGCATTTTGACGTTCGAGACCACTGAGGGAACCAAACTCAGTACCTCACACACGCCATCTGCAGTCGATAAGTAATATTAGAATAAACCAATCACATACATTGTATGATTGATTTTCCTCTCGTTAGGAAAACTGTACAAAAGGAAAACCTAATTAATCTTTTTCAGTGATGTTTCGCGTACAAGTAAGGTTACTAAACTGAATTAGTAATTAGTAAGTTGTTGCTGATAATCGGAATCGTTTGGGTAACTCATTAAGGACGGTAATAGGGTACTAAAATAGTGAAGGTTGAAGTCATAATTTGCGGCCCGTTCACACGCGCTATTTTTAGCATCGGCGATTAGCGATTTTGCGATAGCATCGATGCTGCATCGCGTTTTAGCGACTCACTGCGTCCGATCGCGGTTGCTAAATCGCGCAATTTAGCGACTGCATCGATGCTGCATCGCGATTTAGCGACTCACTGCGTCTGATCGCGGTTGCTAAAAGTATCGCGAGTGAACGGGGCAGCGATCGATCGCTGCATCTAGCTTCCAATCGCTAGTCGCCGATGCTAAAAGTAGCGCGAGTGAACGGGACCTTGATTGGAATAATATATCTAAATATAATGACGTGATATCTCGTAATAAATTTTAATAATAATAATGAAATGGTGACATAATAATAAGTAAAAACTGGATGTGTAATAATTGTATTGTATTTTCGCATGCCTAATAAAAGACAACATATGACGGACCTATGTACTAATTAATAACTAGCTTCCGCCAGCGGCTTCGTCCGCGTGTTGTCTTTATAAATTATAGTCAATGTTACTCTTGATATTATAGCATTCTGCTGGTGAAAGAATGATTAAAATCGGTCCAGTAATTTTTGAGTTTATCCATTACAAACAAACAAACATACAAAAAATCTAATCTTTTCTCTTTAACTTTACAATGATTTGATTTGATTTCAGGGCGGCTAAAAAGGCCGCTTTAGATGAATCACAATATGATTCATATTACCCCCATTGGCCCCCAGGGGGCCTAAAAAGGCCACATTGAGCAATTCATCTAATGATCTGCATAGTAACTGTCAAACAGATCATTACTGAATATGAACCTTATACGGATGACATTAAGAGTTGTCAATTAAGTAGATATTTTGACATTTGTAATATGAATCATATTGTGATTCATGTTAAGCGGCCGTTTTAGCCCCCCTGGTTGTTACCTTAGGTATAGTCAATAACAAAATTTGATAAACAGTCGAGTTTCCAATGAATACAAAAATTTTATGATATAAAAGCTTGTCGCGAGATTTTGAGCTGCATCTGGTTTCGGAGCCAACCACAGCGTACAGAAAAGCTAAAATGAAGATACAACGCAAATAAATATTTTGTCGTTAACAGTGATTCTTTTACCGAAGCCTAAGAAATGATTGGAGACTTTCCCTTTACGGAAAAGCGTTATATACAGGATGTTAACAAGGAACGTTTGTGATTTTAGGGTGACGTGCGGTACAATATCGAACTTTCTTCTCTCATGTACATGTTTTCCTGTATTGTGTTTATTTATTTATTTATTTAATGCTTTTCATACAAATATGTACAAAGGCGGTCTTAATGCCAAAGGCATTCTCTGCCAGACAACCTTAGGGTGATGCAGAGACAAAAAAATGGTAGATGCACTAGTCATTATTATTAGGTGAGGATAATAATATACCTACTTATGTAAAACCTAAGCAATTCAATACACATATACCTACTTACATTACAATATATAATTACCTACATTATTAGATACGTCACGTACCTACATACTATACAAATAATATATCTACATACATATTAATATATATAATATCAAGATAAATCAAAGTCGAGATGAATCCGCCAAAGTCTTATCACGAAAGTGCTTACGTAACTTAAACTTAAAAGAAAGCCGACTGTTAGCCATCCTAATTACCAGCGGAAGCGCATTCCATAATAGAATCGACTGGACAAAGAATGTTGAATGAACGAAGTCAGAGCGGTGAGAGGGACATTGAAGAAGACGGTTATTAGAAGAACGAAGATATTTAGCGTGATTGGTAGACACGTACTGAAAGTGAGAAGTAAGGTGTGTTTCACTTTATAAATCATGTGTCTGGCAAATAAATCACGTTGATTTTGACTCTGTGTTCGTAAAACATACATTTAGTCGAGTACCCATTATATTATTTGTTCAGTAAAGAAGGAGACATCAAATAAATACGTTATGTAAAAAAACGGACTCACGGAACACGGAGTCACGCTCCTGGAGGGGAGGATCGACGCTAGTTCGAAATAATGCTATTTCGAACTAGCGTCGATGCTTTTTGATTGCTAACACTGTAAAAAGGAAAAACATCGTGAGGAAACCTGCACATCTGAGAGGGCCTCGTAAAATTCTCGATGCTGTGTAGCAGTGGCGAAGGGCGACAGTTTTAAAAGGGGAAGCCGGCCCAAAAATGCCCTCAAAAAATTGCTGCAATTAATGCTGCAATGCAAAAATCCATACCGTCTCTTGTAAGTCATGTCTTGAAGAGCTCGACTTCACTTAATAACAAGCCATAATGCATAATGGTCTATGCACTAACCGATTCCTAAAGGAAAGCCGATGGGAATCGGGTTGTATGGACTCTTCACCACTGCTGTGTAGTCCGCCCGCACCAGGTCAGCGTGGTGGACTAAGGCATTCATTTTTCATTCCGAGAAGAGGCCCGTGCCCAGCAGTGGGACAGTAATGGGCTGACTTTATTTATTTTAATTTTATTCTGTATTCCTAACTGAAAATTACTTTTTACAACACCGCACCTTTTTTACATCCTGTATATAGAAAGCAACTCCTGTACCCGTCGTTTCCAGCGCAATAAATAAGGGCGCCTATTGTGTAGATATTTCTTTCTCTCCCATTTTCTTTCTTTCCTTGAGCGTTTCCCACAATAAATTGCTAAGGGTACGGTAAGGCTTTTTTTATTGAACAATAATTTTTACGCACCATAACGGGAAATATATTTCGGTGTGGTTGCGCCATAGCTTGTAAGATCCCAACACATTCGATGAGTATTTTGCTCTACTAGAAAATATAGTTGACTCCGATTTATAATTTGACGTAGGTATATAATATAATCATCGATATTTTAAAATAATTTCTAAAAAGGATAAAAAACTTAACAGCTGAAGTCGGTGCCACTGCCAAGCTAGGTGCATTGAAGAATTAAAGGCCTCGACTTTAGATGCTCTTAAGTTTTTTAAGAAAATTATTTTACACTTTTTAGTTTTTTGGATTCAATATTTACTTTTTTTTTAAATTTAATTTAATTTGTCTATTTTGAGTGGCATCATCATTCTCCTGCCCTTATCCTATTTTATTTGGGGTCGGCGCAATATTTGTCTTCTAATATGTCTTCTAATATTCGCAATATGTCTATTTTGAGTGGCATATGGGTATCAAATGAAAGTGTTTGCTGAGAAGACCACGAAAAATAAAATTACGTTACTCTAAATTCAATATGGCGGACACCCCAAGATGTCGGACAAAATTTATCTACCATCATGCTATGGGTATCAATTATAAGAGTTTGCTGAGAAGAATACGAAAAATAAAGTTATTCTAAACTTAATATTTATGGTGGACTTCCAAAGATGGAAGGGTATTGTTTTTTTAAACTACAGTTATAATTTATTTATTACTCGCTCACGGGCCACCCAAGTCTACTTGCAATAGTTGCTACTAGCCCAAAGACGAGTTAATCTACCATATTTTATCGGGGGCAAAACATTTGGTTGAACATATCGAGCTTGATATAACAATTTGAACTGTGTGAACTAATTGGTTCAAAGTTCAAAGGGCTCCCACAAACGGCTGATTGTATTACAAAAACTATCGTTTAGTTGGTGACAAGGATACCTACAACTATTTTAGTCATGCAGCCCTCTCGGTGCAACAGATTAAAAAAAGTAAAAACCGACTTCAAAACCAACAAAAATATAAAATATTTTTCTTAAATATGTACACAAATTATTGTTAAATAAATAAATAATAAAATAAATACAAAACTCTTAGCTTCAGTGAGATACGCTCGCGTCAAGTTCGAGCGTCACTGCAATGTGATCGGCGCTTCATAAAATTACGTGAATTAGCCCTTTGCAACAGTTCGTTTGATCAAAATTTTACTGTAACTGCGTGGCAACTGTACTATTTTAGTTACGTGAATTAGACTTCAGTTGGTCGTCTGCAGAAGCCCTAAACTGTATTACTTAATCACTTCTAAAGTCCGGTAAATCAATCAGTTACTTGTTACTTAGTTAAGTTTTAGTAACCGCTTTAGCTACGCTGTAGTTTCGCTTTTGGTTAGTGTATTTCCTTAACTATGGTGAATAGGCATAAACTAGCTTTATCGGCGGGTTTATTCGTCTATTGGCATACTAACTCAACATTTAATAACCTAACCGTCAAAAACCCCTGACTCCAACTAGAAAAAGAGCTGTAACTTTTGAACAGCCGAACCGATTTTCATGAAGCATAGCTTAGATGATACCCGATAAAACTAGTTTTCGATTAAAAAACAATGCATTGAAATCGGTCTATCCGTTTTGGAGCTACGATGACACAGACAAGTACACAGATACACACTACAAATTTATAATTCCCCTCTTTTTTGGTCGGTGGTTAAAAAGATCTATATTTAAAAACATAATTATAAGTATTATGCGACGTGTAATTTAATTAACGCATAATCTCACACAATTAGAATTTCTAGTTAAAAGCATAAAACTATAACCAAAATTGAGGATTTTTTTAACTATTATTTTTAAGAAAATAGTTTTGAGCCTAACATTACTTATTGCATTCAAAATTGAGTCTTATTATGTTGAAATAAGATTTAATTTTCTTTGGCTCAATCAAGTAGAGGTTAGTCAATTGAATTTCATATTTTTTAAAAAAAATATCTTTTTTAAAAGTAACTGAATTCGATTAAGTAATCAATTATGAACAAGCCATATAAAGGGTTTGCGTAATTTTCATTATATTATTCGGAACTGGTCAGCTTGTAACTGCCATGTCAATCTTATTCAGAGGCAAAACATTATTATCCTATTTTTATTCACATTAAATTACATTATTCTCGCAGCGCTTACCACAACATTGTACTAATTAAATTTTAAAAGAGTTTCCATGGAGTTTCTTGCCGGTTCTTCTCCATAGGACCTACTATTTGGAACCGCGCACCTAGAGTCCCGACATTTCATAAGTGCCTGTATCTGGTTTACATGAAATAAAGATCTATTCTATTCTGATTTAAAAATTATCCTAATAGAACGCTACACTATCCTTGAGTGAAATTATAGGCTATTTTTTTTTTATAATTATTTAACGTGTGTATGGAACCGTGGTTAACAGCTTATATGATATTTTTTTTTTTTTATAATTATTTAACGTGTGTATGGAACCGTGGTTAACAGCTTATATGATATTTTTTTTTTTTTATAATTATTTAACGTGTGTATGGAACCGTGGTTAACAGCTTATATGATATTATTTTTTTTTTATAATTATTTAACGTGTGTATGGAACCGTGGTTAACAGCTTATATGATATTTTTTTTTTTTTATAATTATTTAACGTGTGTATGGAACCGTGGTTAACAGCTTATATGATATTTTTTTTTTTTTATAATTATTTAACGTGTGTATGGAACCGTGGTTAACAGCTTATATGATATTTTTTTTTTTTTATAATTATTTAACGTGTGTATGGAACCGTGGTTAACAGCTTATATGATATTAATTTTTTTTTATAATTATTTAACGTGTGTATGGAACCGTGGTTAACAGCTTATATGATATTTTTTTTTTTTTATAATTATTTAACGTGTGTATGGAACCGTGGTTAACAGCTTATATGATATTTTTTTTTTTTTATAATTATTTAACGTGTGTATGGAACCTATTATTTTCATTACAGAGTATAAAATAAAGTCGCTTTCCGCGTCTGTCTGTCTGTATATCCGCTAACTCCTCCAAAACCACGCAATGGAATTTGATGCGGTTGTCACCATGAGTTTGAGCATTTTTTCAGGAAGGTTTATATGTATAATACTTTCATATTTAATGTAAGGATAGTAGAGAAATTGCATCCGTGCGAAGCCGTGCGGGTCGCTAGTATTATATGATATTATAAACTCGACTGCGTGCCGCGAAGCCGAATTCACCGGTGTACATCTCCCGCCTGCACTACACCACTGAGGCGGAGAACATCGTAGAGTATGTGCGCCAAAAGACGAGGTACACACCGAGGGTGCAGTTGCTGGAGTCGCGCCGCAATGTCAACTTCAAGGCGTTCGTGGTGCGAGTACCGAACTGTTTTCTGCCCCTCGTCATGGAAGAAGACTTTTGGCCGCAGGGCGTGGTGTTCCGTCGCTTTCGCGGACAAGTGCCACAGGACAGCACAAAGACATATAGTGCAAAGTGAAGTGCTACTAACATAGTCCTAAGCCTTATTTTCTAACACATTTTTTGTATTTAAGTTTATGTACCTACCTATAATAATTATTTATTGTCAACTACCTCCAGAGGTGCCCAAGATACAGGCCTAGCCTAGTTTGGGACCATTGGAAGGTATTTTATATTGTAAATATTTATGAAATAAATTGAATTGAAAATTGAATTGAATTGACTGTTGTTGCTAACTGTACAAAAGTACACGAGTCTAGCAAAAAGTTAAAAAAGGAATTAAAAATTTTGCTATTGGCAACAAAATTAATTCTTTTGTACGTGTTCTTTTGAAACACAATGTTGTGCACAGCTGTAAAGAGAGTTCAACGACTTTTAAATCTTTGCTAAGACCCCGGGGAGCAATAAGATGTGATATGTTTAACCTCCGACCAAAAAGAAGGGTGTTATAAGTATCTAGTGTGTTTCTGTGTATCTGGCATCGTAACTCCAAAACGGATGAACGGATTTCAATGCAGTTTTATTTAATTGAAAGCTAGTTTAATCGGGTATCATCTTTGCTATGTTTCATGAAAATCTGTTTAGCCGTTCAAAAGTTACAGCTCTTTTTCTAGTTGGAGTCGAGGGTTTTTGACGGTTAGGTTATGTTATTATCAAATTTTAATATAAATGACACCAAAGACACCAAAATGATTTCAAAAACATGGTTAATGAAGTAAGTAAATATCAGTTTTGAATGTTTAAAAAAAAAACTGTTAGAAATGCTGAGAAAGATTGAGTTCTCTGCCGCTGATATTTTCAATTTGTCACCTTAATACACGAACGAAGATGCGAGTGAAGGCTGGTTTAAGTATTTTTGCAGCCAACTTACTTAACCCACGTCTAACAGCGAGACTTGCAAGTAATGCTTTCTTGAACATTTTTCTAAGCAATTTCACATCTTTCTGAAGTACTACAGGTATGCGCCCGACCCGGCTCTCGAAAATGGTCGAGTCCTTAGAGTATAAACGTATAGAGTGGTCATAATAAGGTATAGTCGTCTGATTGATTATATACCTACCAGCGGCGTGCCAGTCGGCAGCCGGCGGTTTTGCCGAATTTTGTGTGAGTGCCATGAACCGCCGGCTGCCACCGTCGCCGGCTGCCGTGGCCGGCGCGTCGGCTTACATTCTTTATAGTATAAAAGCTACTGGAACGATTCCTGTCGTGTATGGCTAAACAAATTCCATAAATACGGAGCTGTGCGAATTTTTGCAGAGTCTGCCGCCGCTGGCACTAATCACTTTTGGCGTCTAGAATCTGGCATGTAAGGGGTTATAATATTTATTTAATTTTATTTATTTAAAATGCTTCATGTACAATGTACAAAGGCGGTCTTAATGCCGTAGGCATTCTCTACCAGACAACCTTAGGGTGATGCAGAGACAATGAAGGTAGATGCACCAAAAAAAACTTAAATGAGAGGGTAGGTATATTCTATTATACTTAAAAACAACTATAATTATAAACTTACATAAACATTAACATATATAAATAAATATGTATTATTATATGCTAAATAAACATAAACATATATAAATAATAAATATATACAATTCAGAAGAATTAGAGTCGAGATGAATCTGCCGATGTCTTGTCACGAAAGTATTTTCGTAATTTTTTAAAAGAGAGCTTACTGTTAGCCATCCTAATATTGATAGTTCCGAGCGTATGGTACTCGTGGGTTGCAGCTGAAAACCAGCGTCAGGTGGCCAGTATCACTGCCTCCTGACATTATGCTGAGCTGCGGCCTTTTGGCACAATATCTGCAATGCTTTTGTTTTTTTTTTTTTGCTAATAAACTGTTTTTCTTTCTTTCTTTCCTACAGGAGTTTGAACTACACAGCCGCAACACGATCTCTGCGTTCATAGTTCCAACGAATGCCAGTCGAGTATCCCGAAGTGAATGATGTTGGTCTTTAACCCCAGACAAAAAGTGGGGTGTTATAAGTTTGTAGAGTGTATCTGTGGCATCTTAGCTCCAAAACCGATGGACCAATTTCAATGTAGTTTATTTTATTTGAAAGCTAGTTTAATCGGGTATCATCTTAGCTATGTTTCTTGAAAATCTGTTCAGCTGTTCAAAAGTTATAGCTCTTTTTCTAGTTGGAGTCCGGTTTTTGACGGTAAAAATATATAAATAGTATACCTTGGTCAAATAGAATCAATCCAGGCGCGAAAAAAAAAAAGGAAAAATCAACTGTTCTAATAGACGAGTAATTCAATATTACTCGACTATATGTATGGAACTGCTGACTTATTTTTCACAATTTCAGAGTTGGTTCCATAATAAAAGTTTTTCTTATTGATGAGCACTATTATAACCTTTTCAAAGGACTTCCGTTAATAAAGTAGGGCTTTATTGATATATGTATACATACATGAATAGGTACGTAATGTATGTATGTAATCCTCCCATCTGTTCACGTCGACATGTTCAGCTATCCACAAATTAGAATGCGAAGGGCGTGTGGCCCCAAAAATTATCGCCCTACAATTAGGGATGTAGGTAAAATTACCCCGGTAAAATGACCCTGGTAAAATACGGTAAAATTCAAATGTTTTACCTACGTAGTTTTCAGTATATACGTTTTTTTGTCGATAATTCATTTATTTAGGTATATTTTGTGCTGTGAACACGTGAACATTGATACCTATGTTCCCCAACAAGTTGTATAACACATGCACACATAAAAACCACGTTCAATCTACGCATACGACCACGGCTATCCTCTGAACATCACTATGAATACCTATGTAGGTATCTATTAATATTTTCTTATTTCATGCTTTTTCAGTAGTCGGGTTTTAGTTTGTTAGTTACAGGTGAAGCTAATAAAAGCGTTTTAAAAAGAATAGCAAAGATCATATGGGTCAATATCAACAACTCGGTTTTGGTGGCGAAATTCTTTCTTCAGTTTTTTGAGAAAATAATGACCTGGTATGAAAATAGAAAGTCCTAGTTATCGGGATCAACAAGAGGTCAAAATATTGATAAGTTAAATATTGATAAAACTTTGAATGTGGCCCTAAGTGAATCAAGTACCTACCATAGTTAGCTATAAAAAAATATTAGAAACATGCTTTCATTTTACACCTTGATTCTCAACGTGAACACGTAAAATTTGCCGCTGGGATATTCACCCATATTATTAAGTATTTCGACGAGTTTCAGTTAGACAATCCTCTACACCATAGACAATATGAACACGCATTTATCGACATATTGTTCTGTTCACAATTCTATTAGTATTCCGTACAAACGTGACCTCAGTTGTCGAGTGTGTACAGAATAGTTTCGACGGTCGTCTGGATCAATACCCGCTTTGTCCAATGAGACAATTATTACTAATAAACATTAAATATGTCTGTACTCATTTTTAGGGTTCGACCGCCTGATTACGTATAATATACAATATATACCTATATATATGTTATAGTATGTAAGTACGTGTATTGTACGTGTAGGTTTGCCAGCGTGCAATGGAGCGTAGTATCCTGGGTGTTAAATTAACGGATAAGGTTCGAAACACCACACTGCGCTCCAAAACGCAAATCACTGATGTAGCTCAAAAAGCCCCTAAACTAAAGTGGGATTGGGCAGGCCACGTCTGCCGTATGCCGTCTGAACTGTGGGCCAACATAACCACGCTGTGGAGCCCTGACACAGCAAAGCGGCGACGCGGCAGACCGCGAAAGAGATGGCGGGACGAACTAGACACATTCAGCAAGGACTGGTTATCACTGGCACAGGATATAACAGCATGGAAATCAAGGGGGGAGGCCTTTGCCCAGCAGTGGGATGATACAGGCTAACAGTAAGTACGTGTATATAGTATGTGTAACCCATTTGTATACTGTATATTAAGTATTATGTGTTTTGAATTACTTTGGTTCTACTTAAGTATATAAACCTCGCCTAATATTAATAATGACTAGTGCATCTACCATGTTTTTGTCTCTGCATCACCCTAAGGTTGTCTGGCAGAGAATGCCTTAGGCATTAAGACCGCTTTTGTACATATTTTGTATGAAAAGCATTAAATAAATAATATATGACAGTAGCTGTCGCAAATAAACGTTCTAATGTGATGGTACGGTTGGCGCAGCGGCTAAGCGAATAGCTTTCTACGCTATGTGCCGCGGGTTCGATCCCAGCACGGAGCAATTTTTTTTTTTTTTTTTTTTTTTTATTATTATTTGTATGATCTGTAGTTGTTCCGGGTCTGGTTGTGTGTGCATGTGACATGTATGTTTGTAAACTGTGCCCTCGATACAGGAGAAACACTAGAGAATGGAAAAGTCTTTAAAAAAAAATCCTTTTAAGAAAACGTCGCAAGAAAGGGATGCATTGTTTGTTTGCCGCTGTGGCTGTCACATTTTTCTTACGATATTAAGGCGCCGTATATCAAAAGGAAAAAATAAACTCTTTTAAGATCACTTCGTTGTCCGTCCGTCTGTCTGTCAAGACCCTTTTTCTTAGGAACGCGTGGAGGTATCAAGTTGAAATTAATATCAAATACTCAAGTCTGCAATCCCTTAGAACTGTGAAAAAATCAAACTTCTAAGTCAACGCAATCAAAAGATACGGCCGTTTATGTCGCATATTTTGACACTCGCAAAACAACACAGGTTTAATACATCTTTTGTAATAAGACCGATAGGTTACTTCTCGTTGACCTAGAATCATGAAATTTGGCAAGAAGCTATGTCTTATAGTACAAGTAAAGGGAAAAATCCAGAGACCGTTTTTTAGTTATTAATTAGTAATTGGCGTCTAATAAAATAAGGTATTTTTACGCACTCAGGCCACGACAGAAGAAGTCGACTGTTTACATACAGACTCACCTCTGCCTATCCCCTCGGGAATTGAGGCGTGAGTCTCATGTTATATTCTACGTAAACTACCCACATTTATCGAATAAAATTCGCACAATTCCCTCCAGCTTATTCTGCGGAGTTTCTTGCCGGTATCTTCTCCAGGACCAACCCACTTGGAACCGTGCGCCTAGAATCACGACGTTTTGAAAATGCCTGCAAAGGCCCAGTTGAAATAAAAATCTTTGACTTTGACTTCTTGTATAATTTATTTTGTAACCATTGATATAAAAATATCAAGATGCGCAGTTTCCTGCTTCATTAAAGTGTTGTCAAATTGTACATAATTAAATAGAGCTACACAGTAGAAACGGTTGGTGCCAACAAAAACGCAAAATAAAATCTGCTGTTCCATACAAATAAATTAATATTACTTGAATAAATTACGACACGGTTGGCGCAGTGGCTAAGCGATTAGCTTTCTGCGTTACGTGCCGCGGGTTCGATCCCCGCACGGCATAAATATTTGTATGATCTATACAATATAGGTATAGGTAGTTGTTCCGGGTCGGGGTGTGTGTGCATGTGACATATATGTTTGTAAATTGTACCCACGATACAGGAGAAATACTAGAGTTAAAAAAACATAAAAATACAGGTTACTCTCGGATGTTTTTGGTTCGCTGAATTGTCATCTAGATTTTTTTTATATCAATGTTTGAAACCGTTTTTTTTGGAGCTAAATAGCGCTCCCAAAGGTCGCCCTTGCCTAAGGGTTGAAAATTTGCCAAATATTTTTTGTTAAAAAGACAGCCCTTATCAGCTTTGTGAATATACAGGGTTGGAATGCTAATTTTGAAGTCTTGGGTTCAAAATTCCAGGATAAGGAAAATGTTAATTGAGTTTAATATAGCATCACGCCTCTGTTCTTTGAAGGGAAAAGCAGAAATCAAAGAGCCCTACGTATTATAAAGACATGTAAAAAATTTGAAAAAAAAATTATTGCGTAAATGGCTTCAGATTGACAGATGATAGCAGGCCACAGACGTAGGTCTAAGAGAGGCTTCTTTGGTCATTGGACTACGTCCACCGTTACCATAATATTAGTCAGTATTACTCAGTGCTGCCACTTAATTAATTTAATTTTATGTTTGTTTAGCAGAACAACTTTGAGTATTGATACTGAGATACCTTGATACGCCTTGATAGATACTCAAAGCAGAACAATGTCAATTTTTTTTTTTTTGTATTAATTGTTCTTGGTGTAAGTTTATTTAAGTTTTGTGCGTCATACTGGGCGTAAAAATAAAAACTTTTTCTTTCTTTAGATTATCGATACGCAAACTCCCATATAAAACATTTAGTAAAATATAAAGATTTTTGCTGGTAATTAAAAACGTATAAGACAAAAACTATGTTTAATTCGAAGAATTTATATTGTAAATAAATTAATGTTAAAATAAAATGAATATGAAATGAATGTAGAATATTACTTTTGTGTTGTCAATTTCTTGTGACTGTTGTGTTGTCCTATGTGGAATAAACTTCCTAAATTATTTTTCTTTCTTTCTTTCTATAAATGCATCTATTACGTGTCGTTTTGTACTGTTTTTTTTATAAATACAATTTGTTTTTTATTATTACTTTTGGTGTTATATAAGACAGCCCTAAAAATTAGCTGGAAAAGTGATTAAGTAGGGTACAGATAGGTTATTTCATTTTTACCTACTAAACACTTGATTTAAAATCATTATAATTTGTGATTCTTGTCGTTTAACTTAATTTTTAGAATAATACCACACTTCTAAGAATAACTAGGTACCAAAATTGTACTGAAAAAACCATAAAAATTGGTCCCCTTTTGAAGGCGGAAACAGGAGAATACAAAATCTCGGTTTTATCGATTTTATTTAGGTCTGAGGAGTCTGAGGTGCAGTTGTCGCTTTCGCTATGGTATAGAATAGAATAATATTTATTTGTGAAAGTATAGGAACATAAGTATGTCTTTCAATAATTAATGGTGTGAAGTTTCCAATATGTTCTACCATATAAAGCGTACAAATATTTTTCAATTTCAGTTATAAATTAATTTGTAATACAATTAGATCAAATTGATTACATATTTAATAAAAAAATTACGTTATTAAGTCACAAAAAAAATATAAAAAATAATAATACTTATTTAAAAAAAAAACAAATTATATTTTTTCTGCTTAGTTTTACACTGTTGCCATCCTAAAATTGTATTCACTGTCTATGCACCTGTCCTCTTCTTAGTATCTATGTCTATCATTCTAGTGCGTCTTGTGTTTGTGGCAAATAAATGTTTTTCTTTCTTTCTTTTCTTAATTTTATAGACATCTTATTGCTAACATAACAACTAACCAACTTATACTAAACTAACTTATAGGGTCCGTGTAATTATTTGGTAAAGTAAACCAAGTAAGTAAGTAAGTGGTTGTTTTAGTAAAGGCATGGCCAGCGATAACCATAGTTTTTTTATAATTCTTCAAATATTTCGGTGACTCCATTTCCTCTTTAACCACCGACAAAAAAGAGGGGTGAAAGCTATGAATTGAAAGCTAGTTTATTTGGGTATCATCTTAGCTATGTTTTATGAAAATCTGTTCAGCTGTTCAAAAGTTACAGTTGTTTCTCTAGTTGGAGTCGGGGGTTTTTGACGGTTAGTTTATAAATACGTAAGTAATATTATCGCATTTACGTCAAACGAGGTAGAAACATTTCTCAGTAAATAATTTAACATAATTACGAAGCGAAACATAATATCCCAAATTAATTGACTTATAGGCTTTGCTAGACTTGAACAGAGTAAGAACATAATTAATTTAATTATCACCTTTAATAAAGACAGTCAAGCCTAGTGGTTGAACGCTTGCCTTCCATGCAGGAGGGTCTGAGTTCGAACCACGCACCTCTAACTTTTCGAATTTAGTGCGGATCGCAATTTGATTATCACTTGCATTAACGGTGAAGGAAAACATCGTGAGGAAACCTGCACACCTGAGAGGGCCTCATAAAGTTCTCGATGGTGTGTGTAGTCCGCCCGCACCAGGCCAGCGTGCTGGACTAAGGCCTAACCCTTCTCATTCTGAGAAGAGGCCCGTGCCCAGCTGTGGGACAGTAATGGGCTGGATTTATTTATTTGTTACTCGACTAAATGTATTTATTAATCCAGTACCTAATTTGTTTTTCAGTAATTATATGACGGAGTTATGCCCGAACATACATACCTAAATAAAATAATTTTCTTAAAAAACTTAACAGCTTCTGAAGTCGGGGCCACTGCCAAGCTACGAGTAGGTACATTGAACAATTATAGGCCCCGACTTCAGAAGCTGTTAAGTTTTTTAAGAAAATTATTTTATACTTTTTAGTTTTTTGAAGTCGGTTTTTACTTTTTTTTTAAAGTTTATTTTATTTTTCAATTTTGAGTGGCATAAACAATACATAAACATGAGATTACAGCAATCGCGAGTGATGTGCTGTTATTCATTCAAGAGTTCCATTGTCTATTTCCAAAGATCTTCATCAGATCCTCACTAAATTTAAATGGGAACACTTCGAAAGTATACTCTTTCAAACAAAAAAAGAATCATCGAAATCGGTTGGCGTGATATTGAGTTATTCGACCATTTGTCGCGCACATACTTAATGTAAAAAGACTTATATGGTTTTCTCATGGATCCCATTGTCAGAACTGGACCAAATTAAAATGGGACCAATCGGGAAGCACCAGCTTTCAAATAAAAAAATAATCATGACAATCGGTTTACGCAGTCGAGAGTTATGAGGTAACAAACATAAAAAAAAATAAAAAAAAACATTCGCGTCGAATTGAGAACCTCCTCCTTTTTTTGAAGTCGGTTAAAAATATAAACATCCGAAATGAGAAAGAACCTCCTTCTTTTTTGAAGTCGGTTAAAAAATCCAACACGAGGATCATTACTAAAACACGTATTCCTCAAATACATGCCATAATATACATACAAAACACATCTGATTGCCTTCAGGAACATATTCAATAAGCGCTTAGAAATATATCATAAATTAAGTGAGGGACGCCTGAAATTCGGTTACGGAGCCTCGCTTCAGCTCTTACAAGGAATAATTTTATGAAACTGTTCGAAATTTCGTTATCTTGGTGATAACATGATTTTGTTTGGGTATTTTTGTATTGGTAAAAAAGTTTGAGAGTATATTTTGGAATAAGAATAGATATTTATTTCATGTAAACTAAATACAGGCACTTATGAAATGTCGAGACTTTTTGGTGCGCGGTTCCAAATAGATCCTATGGAGAAGAACCGGCAAGAAACTCCATGGAAACTCTTTTAAAATAATAGATTATAATCTTGATTAGTACAATGTTGTGATAGGAGCTGCGAGAATGATTTAATTTAATGTGAATAAAAATAAATTAGAATAGGATAATAATAATGATTTGTCTTCAAATAAGAATGCCATGGCAGTTACAAGCTAACCAGGCCCGACAGACGGCACCCGATCACAAGCATGACGTGCGTCAGCATGGCTAAGTTCAACCATAATGAAGGGAACTCAACGACCCGACAAAACACCACCATCTGAGCGAATTCATATGCAAAATGCTTGTAAAATAATTAATTTTGAAATGACACTTCAAAAATTATAATCCTTTTAAATATCACTAAACAAGGTCCAAAAATTTGTGACCCAAAATTTTAATTCGTACACTTTAACCCTTACGTTTCGGTCCCAACTAGGCTTGCCAAATGACCGGGAAATTCGGGACATTCCTGGAATGTCCCGTGTTCAGTAATTAGACTTTACTGTCCCGGATTCCGAACACCTACTAGTTTTTTACGACGATACAAATGTAGGTATGTTGATTGTCTACCAAAGTTTAAATTAAACAGTAAGTAAATGCGAGGCCCTCAATTTTGGTTATGTTTTATAATATTATAAAAATACACAATATATTTATTTATTTAGTTACCAACTTATATTAACAGAATATCTACACATATAAGTTATAGGTACATAATATTAATTATACAGGTAATCCTCAATATATATATGTATATTGTATAATATAATATAATATATTGTATTGTAATATATTGTATGTAGGTAGGTAACTTTTACCTGAAATAAGAGTAAATATTAAAAAAGAAACTGCTTTTTTTTTTCCTTGAAAAAATACAACATGTAAAAACATAATTGTGGCTTAATTAAGTAAATACCTATTTATTTTCATATACGAGTTAAATTTTTATGTAGTGCGCAAAATTTGCAGAGTGATTCAGTGTCCGTTCCCAAATGGAACCGCAGTACTAAAATTCACAACAAAACAAAATAAAAGAATGATTTTGTATGGCTTGCGCTAGTAAATTATGCGTGTCCCCCGACTAAGTCGAATTTTCGTTTTGTTTTAAAGTGTATCCCAATACTGCGGTTGCATTTAGCAACAGAGACTGAATCACTCTGTAAATTATGCGCACTACATAAAAAATATCCTGAATTTTCCTATATCGGCCCGATACCGTTATTCTAAAATTGTCCTGTAAATGATAAGCCTGTATCTGGCAACCCTAGTCCCAACGCCCGCACAATGACAACCCTTCGCGCGCCCAATAATAAGATAAGAATAGCCTTTACAAAATGTAGGGACTTGACCCTTGTATTATTAAAATTATTGTAAAAAATCGTTGTACCTTAAATAATCTCGTGGTTTTTAATCTTTACGGAGTTTTCAGTTATTCTAATATTTTCTATTTTAAGCTCTGTATATTGTATAGATTTATTAATTTAAACCACAGATATATAATACCAGTAGCAGACCAAACATTGGCTGAAAATTACGTAACCATTACGCACACATAGGGACTTACTTATGTAAGGTCAATCCCGGTGTTTTGTCGTAGCTAGCACTGTCACACCGGTACGCACAGCACTTCACCATTTTACTATAATATTCTACTATCTATTACATCCCAAACAAGTAATACTTTTCATTTAAACGTGATTTAATCTATAAAATGCGATTGAACTTATGTGCCTTATTATTGTGACGGCGCGGGATAAATAAGCTACGCGTCAAATTTTGTGTATGAGTGAGTCAGTGCGACAACAGGTAAAAGAACGAGATACTATTATCCAGTTGTCGCTTAGTACAAAAGGGATAAAGAATCCTTCCCATCTAATGGATTCATGTTTGGTCTGCTACTGGTATTATAAGTCTGTGGTTTAAACTAGTGGTTGAAATTCAATCGTAATATTATAGTATTTAAATTTTTGCTTTCTGCACTCCTTCTCCATATAAACTTTCACCATGCCAAATCTCACACTCCTCCGTGCGCGCAATATGCTTAAAAAGGGGTACAAAGTTTTCTCTTCACGTATTAATATATAGATCATGAATTTATACTAAAAAACGAAAGACCGTGTTCGAAACACTACACTGCGCTCCAAAACACACATTACTAACGTAGCTCATAAAAAGTAGTAAAGTTTTGTTCAATAAAGTTTACAAAAACAATTAAAAGTATTTAAATAAATCAGCCTTAAACAAAATATCGGCGCGTAGCAAAACTGCTACGACGACGTAGCATGCGTAACCATTTGCTACGACGTAGCAACAGTGTTTCGATAACGAAATTAATTCTCAGATTTTTTTTTACCACTTTAACTGGCATATAAGCATACAGCCCGCCTGATGGTAAGCGATTACCGTAACGTATGGACGCTTGCAACACCAGGGGCATTACTCGCGCGTTGCCAGCTGTAAAAATCTTTTCACTCTCGTGTTCTCTCTACGTGCTCTTGAAGTCGCATTCAGTTCGGAACTGATCGGTTTTACCGTTGACCTACTACTCAATGGACGTTAGGTTCGCGCTCAAATGTGTCCGAGCCAAAAGAGTTCCAAAACGAAAAATGAGTTCCAATCACGCGCCAGTCTTTGTTTTGTCAACCGACATAATACACGTCAAAAATGCTGGTACTGTATTGTGAATAGGCTGATAAATTGTCGCAAGTAAAATTAAGCTATTTACTAATGACGATACGGTTTGAATTAGGATGATATAGATTTTTATGTTTTTTGAAAGTACCAACGCTCGTACATGGTTATTTGTAAAGGGGTGAAACTACTCATCAATATGAACAACTATTACTACGGGACCAACCATGAAATCGAGAAAAAAAAATCAAGCTTTTCAAAGATTAACCTTGCTCCATTAAAATGTATGAAAATGTGTGAATTACAAATAACCCTGTATAGATATATAATTATTATAGATTATTATTTATTTATATATGTTGCTCTAGACTCGCCGTCCATCTGTAATAGTAGGTCAATGGGTTTTATGAAGTTTGTCGATGCGACTTCTTATTTTTGTCGTATTGTCCGGCCAGTATCAACAATTTGAACCTCACAAACTACTCAACAACCGTCAATTAACATCGTTATAAGTTAAAAGCTCCTGTCACTCCAATCCTCTCGGTACCGGACGGCCGGACGTCCGGTGTATCCGGACGCCGGACAGACGGGGCCGGTAAGCGTATCTTGTTTGCCTTGATTAATATTGACGAGATTTTACCGCGGATTCCGTGAAAAGTTAACTAAAATAGACTGCAGGGACTTTAGTTTTTAACCTCCGACAAAAAAGAGGGGTGTTATAAGTTTGTAGTGTGTATCTGTGGGTCTGTGTATCTATGTATCTGTCTGTGGCATCATAGCTCCAAAACGGATAAACCGATTTCAATGCAGTTTTTTTTAAATTGAATGCTAGTTTAATCGGGTATCATCTTAGCTATGTTTCAAGAAAATCTGTTCAGCCGTTCAAAAGTTACAGCTCTTTTTCTAGTTGAAGTCGGGGTTTTTGACGGTTAGGTTATTTAATATTTTTCCGCTATCTGTCAGCACCTGGCTTAACACCCTTTTCCGGTTTCACGTTGAATTTTGGGATACCCTGTATTGAAAAATAAATACTGACGCCACACTAAAAAAACATGTGAAAATGTCGAGATCTTCATCTTCGAAAATTTTATTTAATACACGAAGAGCCCTTGTAATTGGCGCTTGCTGGTGTCGCCGCGCACGGAGATAGTTATCAGGTACGTACAACTCCAAACACATTAATACACGAGGATTATTTATGAGGCCGCGTAAAATCCTAAAAAGGTATGTTACAAACAACTGATCTTTTCTAACATCTAAGCTATTTTAAAATAATACATAGATTACAATGTTGTGGTAAGAGCTGCGAGAATAATGTAATGTAATGTGAATAAAAAATAAGAATAGGATAATAATGATTTGCCTCTGAATAAGATTGCCATGGCAGTTACAAGCTGACCAGTTCCGACTGTTCACGAGCATGACGCGTGCGTCAGCATCGCGAAGCTCGACCATAATGTAGGTAACTCAATCATGTTAAAACAAGTTACGTTACATGTTATTCGTGGCTATCGTGTTTAACTTGAACTATAAACAATTACCGCCTAAAGGCTCACTTTGTGGCGGACAAGCGGGCACGGTAGAGGTTGGGCCAAGTTGTTTCGTTAATTATGTAACTAGGGATTGCAATCCCAAAACGCGCGGGATCAAGCATCTTTGAAATTATGTTATAAAATCCAATTGAAACTATAGATAATTATTTAAAGTTGATTTTTACACAAAAAAAAAACAACTTTTATTAAACATTTCTTACATTAAGCAATTAATAATTGCTTAATGTAAGAAATGTTTAATAAAAGTTGTTTTTTACACAAAAATCTGTAGTTTCAATTTGATTTTATAACTTTCAAGATGCGGGATCCCGCGCGTTTCGGGATTGCAATCCCTATATGTAACTAGCTTTGAGTTTCGGGATTGACCGCGAGAATTCTAGACATCATTTAAAAAAAAATCTCAGACTAACTACTACGTTAAAAACCTTAAAGGCTGATTTAAATCAGCGTCATTGGTGTTGCCAATGACAACAAGCTGATCGATGCCCATTTTTTTGCACATGAGGGACACACACTTCCATGCATTATTTTTTATATTTTTCTTTTCTATCATCATTGTTTTGTTATAAGTAATTTTCTGTTTTTTTTTATGTTTGTTATATTGTGTGCATGCTATTGTGATTTCGGTGTCCTGTGTGCAAAGAATAAATTGATTTTCTTTGTTTCTTTTTTCTTATTTAGTATTTAAAAAATACGTATTTTATATCTAGTAGGTATTTCAAATACTATTTCCAAAAGTATCTTGTGTCTCAAATACTATACTTAAAAGTATCTTGTAACATTCTGAATACTTTTCATGAGTTATCTTGTATAACTCTGCTTCTTAGTTGCGTTGTGTTTTAGTAAATGTAATAAAAAATCATTATATTATACACCTTATAGGTACACAAAAAAATAAAAACACAAAAAAAAAAAAAAAATAGGTACACCTTGTAGGTGTTACAGTAGCACTTTAATTAATTATGTTATCATTTACCTGTGACAAACAATAAGAAATGTTTTTTTTTTTTTTTTTTTTTTAATTACAACGGTTATGTTACAACCAATTACAGTAACTAAAATTAACACACATTGAGTACACAAAATTAAAGTAACAAAAAACAAATTAAAGTAAAATTTGAAGTGAAAACATAAATAAATATAGGAGGGTTAAAACACCACATTCATAAATTCCTCTCACAGTACTTCTGGCATACCAATAAAATCTTCACCCATCCATCCGCAAACAGATCGACTGTTGGATTAGAATCCAAGAGATTATTAAGCGCGGCCAGAGTGCGAGGAATTGGCGCCTTAGTACGTGCCACAGTACGACATGGAGGCACGGCAAACAGCCTGTGTTTTCTGCCCCGGCAGTAATTGTCTGGGACAAAGAAGCGCGAGTTTTTAATCTGTGTCGTATTTATTTTATTCTGTACCTCATTCTCGGTCCGACCCTACCGCGTATCATTTGCATATTATTGTACTTAATTCGCTTTGCATTATAAGCGTATGCAATTATGCATACGAATGTTAAAAATAAAACCATTTTAATAAAACACGTGGTAGGAACTTGGCTCTATTTTTAAACTCATTTTAATAATGTTTTTATTATTTATGGCCACGAAACGTCCGGCGGCGCTCGTAATGTTGCCAGTTAAAAATATTTATTAAGCTTTTCTGGTTCAATATGCAGAGTTGGAAGCGGATATTAATATACACGAAATAAGTTATGAAGGCATACTTCAATTAATTAACTATAAAGGTTAATCCTTTTTAATTAATATTATATTAATATTAATTAAATAGGAATTTAACTATCTGGCTTCTAAAAATAAAGCACACCGATTTCCATTCACAGTTTTAATTTAGAAACTATTTTTAACTAAAACTATTTTTTATTATTATAATAACTTATTAACATTATAACTTTGACCTATGATCAAACCGAACTGTTAATAATCATTGGCAAATAAGTAAATCAGGTTGATTAGGTATAAATAAATAAATAAATCCAGCCCATTACTGTCCCACTGTTGGCACGGGCCTCTTCTCGGAATGAGAAGGGTTAGGCCTTAGTCAGTCCACCACGCTGGCCTGGTGCGGGCGGACTACACACACCATCGAGAACTTTATGAGGCCCTCTCAGGTGTGCAGGTTTCCTCACGATGTTTTCCTTCACCGTTAACGCAAGTGATAATCAAATTCTAATCCGCAGATGAATTCGAAAAGTCAGAGGTGCGGACCGGGCTCCATCTGAGACCCTCCTGCATGGAAGGCAAGCGTTCAACAGCCAGACTATCACATGTTAATTAAAAAATACCGGCCAAGTGCGAGTCGGACTTCCGCACGAAGGGTTCCGTACGATTATCTATAAAAACGGCAAAAAAATCACGTTTGTTGTATAGGAGCCCCCTTAAATATTTACTGTATTTTGTTTTTTAGTATTTGTTGTTATAGCGGCATCAGAAATATCTGTGAATATTTCAACTGTCTAACTATCACGGTTCATGAGATACAGCCTGGTGACAGACCGACAGACAGACAGGCAGACAGGCAGACAGACAGACAGACAGTCAGACAGCCAGACAGACAGACGGACGAACAGCAGCGTCTTAGTAATAGGGTCCCGTTTTACCCTTTGGGTATGGAAGCCTAAAAATTAATTAACTATTTGATTAAAATAAATCTATACGAAGAAGTATGTAATGAAAATTGTTGCAAAAAAATTAAAACATTACTTTTTTATCGCAAATGGTTGACACGCCGTCTTTTCGCCACGGGTGTCACCCGCTCTAGCTACGTCACTGTGTAAGTACTAGAACAATCTAACTTACCAAATTTGAGAGATAACTACCATCACGACGTGTCCCTACGGGGGCTAGCTCTCATTAATATTTCAAGGCTATTCACTAACGGGTCACCGCAAAGCTGACACGGCAGGTTTAAATTACAACCTGTAAAGGCTGGAGAGATTCAAATTTAAAATTTTACGTGGAAACCACCTCGTTCGTGTAGTTCACGGTGAATAACCTTCAAAAACCCCCGACTCTGTGGCATCGTAGCTCCAAAACGCATAGACCGATTTCAATCCAGTTTTTTTTAATTGAAATCTAGTTTAATCAGGTATAATCTTAGCTATGTTTTATGAAAATCTGTTCAGCCGTTCAAAAGTTACAGCTCTTTTTATTATTTATTTATTTAATCATTTGTGTACACACATGAAAAGACACAGCAAACATTAAAATAGGAGAACAATGTACAAAGGTACTGCTTATTTCACAAAAGTAATCTCTTCCAGCAGACCTGCGAGAGGAGAATTTAAAACACGAAATGTCGACAGCGATGCACAAGAATAGATCAAAACTACAAATGAAACTTACTACTTTTTACTTTTTTTTTACTAATTACTTTTTTTAGTTGAAGTCGGGGGTTTTGACGATTAGGTATTGTATGGAGAAAAAACAAGCGCCTGACGAAAGTAAATTTAACCTCAAGTTCTCTAAACAAAAGCACACTTAAAACACATTGTATCATTATAAGTATAGTTCAGCCGTTCAGAGAATGCGTTCCTGACACCTGTCAGTTACGAACAAACGAGAATTTTTTGTTATCGAAACATTATTACATAATAGTAGGTATCTATCGTTTACATGCACTACTGATACAAAATTGTATTAAAATTAACCTATAATAAACTAAAATAGTTTAGCACTAAATATAATCTTTAATAAAAAAGAAACATGTTCAACTGACAGGTGTCAGGAACGCATTCTCTGAACGGCCGAACTATAGTAACGATTATTGTAAACAAGTCATTATAACGACTTAGTTTTTTTTGAAGAACTGAATCTGATTTTGCATTCTCCAGTTGTAATATTGACTCAACTATACAACAGCCTGCAAGATGCCTCAGAAGACATAGGCATCTTTAATAGTACTCTGAGTAAATTTAAAAACCTAATAATAACACAATAAAAAATTTAGAATTAGTATTTTAAAAATATAATTAATTTATTCATTACTTTCTATTATTTTAATATTTTGTTATTTCATGGCTTTTATGTATTTGAATTTTTTTTATTTAATTTTTGTGGTTCTTCTGGTTTTTTTTTTAATATGCATACTGTGGTCTCTCTCGTAACTGAAGAAGTGCAGTGGGCCGAGCACGAATGTTTTGACGTATAATAACGTAAACGTAAGTAGATTTTGATTATAAAATACAATTAATCTATCGCATTTTTGTCCAATTTTATGCAAAAAACGCACTTGTTTCATGAAAATGTAAAAATATTGCAAGTATTTCCAAAAAATATCATGGATTAAACGTGTATTTTTGGTTCTTTTGGTTACGTTTACGTTACTATACGTCAAAACATTCGTGCTCGGCCCTCAGGGCCAGTTTCTTAAATATTTAATATTAATTACTACCTTAAAAATATAATTTATTATTAAAATAAACTAAATTTAACACTAAAATTTATATGTAAAATAAATTTAAATAAAATTTTATGAAGATTGATGTTGTAAGCTTTTGATGTATTGTGTATTTCTTGTTGGAGAACCTAATTTAGTAATTATATAAGATGGTCATATTAATGTATTTGGTCGGAGTCTGGGGGGGGGGGGGTAATTGCACACATTGACCCCCCCCATGTATCCCCCCTGTCCACTTCTACCTATACAGCGGTGCACTCGGGCGCAAAAGATCCGTCGATAAAATGTACAATTTGGCGCAGTTCCAATGTTTTGAACACAGAGAAATGGCTTTTTTAAGTAGTTCTTGTAACAAGTATTGCTATGGCTTTTAAGGCACAAATAGATTTGGTTTTTGAAGGCTAGGTTATATTTTCATAACAGACTGCTATTTTTAATGTATGTGTGTCGTGTTTTTGCACGTTCTTTTTTTTTTTTTTTTTCAAATCGACTACTTCTGACGCTGACGCAGCCACTGTGGTGTCCAACTTGACACCCACCGACCGCCGATCACAGTGTTTGGTGTTAGCAACTAGACACTAAACAGTTCTTAGTGGAAGACATGAGCAATCTATATATATTAATACGTGAAGAGAAACCTTTGTACCCTTTTATAAGCATATTGCGCGCACGGAGGCATGTGAGATTTGGTATAGTTAAAGTTTAGTTTATGAAAGAAAGAAAGAAAATCAATTTATTTTTTGCACACAGGACACCGAGCATGCACACATAACAAACATAAAAAATAAAAAAACCAGAAAATTACATAAAATAAAAACAATGAAAAATAAAGCATGGAAGTGTGTGTCCCTCATGTGCAAGAAAATGGGCATCGATCAGCTTTATGGTTTTCTTTTTATAGTTAAAGTTTTATGGAAGAGGAGTGCAGAAAGCTAAAATTATGTGGTTGAGCATAATATGTGGTTGAATTTCGACCACAGGGCGACCACTAGTTTAATCTTTCTTTCTAATTAAATACATAGGTAACTCTTCTCATTCGCTGTCAGTAAAACATTCCTTTCAATTCTCGAGAATGAAAAGTCAGATTGAAAACAATACCCGGCTTGAGTTTCAGTCTAGATATTTTTAGATTAAGTCCATTGTTGTCTATGATAGCTAATCTATTGTATTTTTCTGAATCGTTTTAATTAGTTTATAGTTTTTTATAGAACATAATTTGATGACATAATTACTTGCAAGACAGGTTATGTTAGGCAAATAAAAATACACACACGCAAACTATTTTTACTGCTTTGCTCAACATCTGCATGTCATAACCGGGATCCAGCAGAATATCAGCGTCAGGTGTCATAGCCTGGCACATGCTGAGCTGGACACCCATTTGCTACAGCTCGGGACACACACCGAATAGTCAAATGGCAAGGTGATGCTTAGTCGGTGCAGTAAACCCACTTTTTTTTTTTTTTTTTTTTTTTCTTATTAATTTTACACTGTTGCCAACCTAAGAAAAATATCTTCTCTGTCTATAGTGCCCATAGAGATAATACATAGTGCCACAAACATAGACTAATAACGCCACAAACATAACTGACCCGCAGCCTGATTATGGACGCAGCTGACAGTTTGCGACAGGCGTAAATTGTACAATTGTTACACAGTACAATACAAAAAATGATGTTTGACAGCAGCAATTGTGCAATTTACGCCTGTCGCAAACTGTCAGCTGCGTCTGTAATCAGTCTGCCCGTCGTGGCGTCGCTGCCGTAGCTTTTACCAATGTCATCTCGCTACAAAAATGACATTTTGTTGTCATTTTTGTTCCGTAGCGACGTTAGTTCCAATTTTGGTCACCGGGTCAGATAGTTTTCACTATATGCACCTGTCCTTTTCTTATTACATATGTCTATCATTCTAGTGTGTCTTGTATTTGTGGCAAATAAATGATTTCTTTACATCATAAGGTCAGGTTTGTGGCTTATCCATAACAAAAAAAATTAAAACAAATAAATACAAATAACTATAGATTATCCAAAAATGAATTTGATCTCCGTTTTTTTTTTTACGAATCATTAGTAGAGACTCCCTTGAGACTTTTTCTCTTACTTCCGGTAGCCGGAAACGTCAGGCGCCGAGGGCAGCGGAAATCGTCTGTAGAGCTGTGATTAATCATCTTTTTTTCCCTTTCATTTAGATGGGGAGTTAGGGCCCGTTCACATGAGCTACTTTTAGATCGGCGACTAGCGATTTTGCGATAGCATCGATGCTGCATCGCGTTTTAGCGACTCACTGCGTCCGATCGCGGTTGCTAAAAGTATCGCGAGTGAACGGGGTAGCGATTGATCGCTGCATCTAGCTTCCGATCGCTAGTCGCCGATGGTAAAAGTAGCTTGTGTGAACGGGCCTCCGAGTCGGTAGTCGCCGATGCTAAAAGTATCGCGTGTGAGCGGAGTAGCAATTGATCGCTGCATCTAGCTTCCGAAAAGCCACTGAATCGCAAGTCGCCGATGCTAAAAGTAGCTGGTGTGGACAGGCCCTTAAATATAATGTACTTTTTGGCTTACTTATACAGGATGACTGGGTGAACGCTGATCATATTGAAGGAGGGTATTGAAAGAAAAGAAAGAAAGAAAGAAAAAACATTTATTTGGACTACAGTGAAAGAAAGAAAGAAAGAAAATCAATTTATTTTTTGCACACAGGACACCGAGCATGCACACATAACAAACATAAAAAATAAAAAAACCAGAAAATTACATAAAATAAAAGCAATGAAAAATAAAGCATGGAAGTGTGTGTCCCTCATGTGCAAGAAAATGGGCATCGATCAGCTTGTTGTCATTGGCAGCACCAATGACGCTGGTTTTCATCGATGACCGACGTCGTCTGACGTCGTGACGTCAGTGCACAAATATAAAAAAGTAAAAATAAAAAAGCAAATGGTAACAATAAAAACAACGTGCTGTCGGAATGCCAGTACCAAATGGGTTGCCAACTCAGCATTTGCTGGGCATACGAACACCCAGCGCTGATTTTCAGTTGGCACCCCTGCAGTGACACACGGACGGAGGAAACAAATATTCATATACTTAAATATAAATATGGTAAATACGATACTATTTAAAATTATAATTATAATTAATTATTATTGTACTCGTGATTATGAACCACTTTAAAACTATAGGATCAATATTCACATCCTGAAAAAAATATCAGCTGTTTCATACGTAAAGGCCAGTAATTTTAAATTATTTGTATGTCGAACAGCAGTTTTTTTTTCGCATTACTTTGGGCCCATCTTAATATTGTTTATCTATATATTAATACGTGAAACGCTCAAAAACAAATGGACCGATTTCAATGCAGTTTTTTTTAATTGAAAGCTAGTTTAATCGGGTATCATCTTAGCTATGTTTCATGAAAATCTGTTGAGTCGTTCAAAAGTTACAGGTCTTTTTCTAGTTGGAGTCGGGGGTTCCTGACGGTTAGGTTATAATATGTAAATTATTTACGCGTATCTACATTTCGTCTTTTTAATATCTCCTCTCGCAGGTCTGCTGGAAGAGATTTCTTTAGAAAATAAGCGGTACTTTTGTACTTTCAGCTCCTACTTCATTTTTCTCATGTATTTTATGTATGCATTAATTCTTATATAAATAAATACAGCCTGTTTACCTAAATTCAGTGACTTATTTGGGCACAATCTATCAATAAACGCGGAGACCATCGATCATTATTCTAGCTGATATTTCGTATTTATGGCGACTTTTTTTTTTTACTTTTCTGTCATTTAATTAAGACAGATGTTTGTTTAATAATATATTTATATGTACTCACCGATTTCAAGAATTGTCCATTAAAACTGTAACAAAAGAAAAGATATTAATTAGTATTATAATATATGATCAAACGAACTTACCAAAGTGAAGTTCGATCGATATTATATGAGTACGTTTCATTCGAAGATATAACAAACATCAGTGTAGTCATTTTTATCCTACTGGCAACTTCGCACCTTAAGAGTCATTCCATTCATTCTTTTTTCTCTTCCTCCGGGTAGGCGCTGTAACGGCGCATCATTATTTTTAGAGATTTTACGAAATTTTCTAACTTGGGTATTGGGTGGGTGGGAGTTTATATCTTCGAATGAAACGTACTCATATAATATCGATCGAACTTCACTTTGGTAAGTTCGTTTGATCATATATTATATTTCGACGTTTCATTCTTCAGATATAACAAACATCAGTGTAGATGTTCAGAGATGAAAATTTTGTGAAATTAAAATGCAGATTTACAAAAAAAAAAAGATCATCTTTTATTTTCTATAGGAGTAATACCCCAAATTATTCATACAGGTATGTAACGTAAGTGCTAATACTAATTTACATAATCAAATAGCTCCTTAGATATATATCTACCATTATAACATAATATTATTATTTTGTTCTTATTCTAGGTAAACTAATAATTTCAGCTGTCATAATCACTAAGAATTGTTTGCCTGTAACACCGACCGAGCAAAATTACCTTTGTCTACTATTTGACGATGGTAGAATTTTGCGAAGGTCTGAGAAGTGCTGGTCCAGCCAGCTGCTTTCCTAATTATATCTAACGAGAGTCCAGAGGTGGACGCCGCGGATGTGGCGGCGTGTCGCGTGCTGTGCGCGCTGAACGTAGACACATCCACGCCGCTCGCACACAGCACCTGCTTAATCCACCTGCTGATGGTTTGAGCAGTTGCTGGTTTGTGCGGTCGTTTGTAAGTTAATATAAGGCTGTTTGTTGCTTCAGATCTCATATCTCTTGTGACGAACATATAGTCTTTTATTATAGTGGCCGGGCAGATTGCCCTATTTTCATTAAAATAAGGTAATATCAGTACGGGTTGTTCGCGACCAGCAACGGATGTTTTAATCACGTCAGAAATACCTATCTGGACACCAGAGGGACTAACCACAATATTTTCTAATTTTATCAGCGCGAATGTCTGTACTCTATGCGCTGTACATAATGCTAAGAGAACGACTAGCTTCTTGGTAATTTTTTCTATTGACAGCTCTGTATTGGGTATCCAGTCTGCGACAAAGTTTAAGACTACCTGTGGATCCCAAGTACAAGTGTATTTTGGAGTGGCAGGTCTTAGTTTATAAACACCTTTTAGAAGCCTCTTAACTTGGTCGTTAGAAGTTACATTACTGCCTAACAGTAAGGAAAGAGCTGAGCGATGTGAATTCAGAGATCCGTAAGCGGCACCTTTATTAAACAGCTCCGTTAAAAATATCATTATCTCTGGGGGTGAGCCGGTGTAAGGGTTAAGGCTGTTTGTTAGACAGAACTGCCACCATAGTTTATAGGTACCGTTATACTGGGACAAAGTATTTTGGGATAGCGAAGCCATCATCAAGTCGAGTGCAAGGCTTGGTGTTCCTCTGGACTCGAAGGCAGACCTGAGAGCACCACTGCAGCCAGGGTAAACTGCCTCTGAGGGAGTTGAGGAGTCCTGAAAGAGGACAAAGAAAGATTTGAATTAGAGGATAAGTATATAATATCAGACTGACGTATTCTGTTCAGTAAAGGAAACCAAGGCTGTGATGGCCAATAAGGAAAAATTAGTATACCTATTGCTTCGTCTTTAATGATTTTTTGTATGCATTTCAAAATCAAAGAGAAAGGTGGGAATGCATAGAAGTACCCTGTATGTTTCCAATTTATTGTAAATGCATCTACTGTCATGGCGTCAGGGTCTGGTTTCCAAGAGACATAATTTTTGCATTTGGCATTAGTGCGAGAAGCAAAAAGATCTATTACCGGTTCGTCAAAAACTGCTAATACTTTCTGATAGTCCGCGTCAGGGAGGTTCCATTCGATATCGGGATTAATTTTTCTTGATTCTTGATCTGCTTCTATGTTATCTTTTGTATTTATATACGATGCAAACAGCCAGATATTCCGTTTCTCGCACCACTGCCAGATGGTTTTAGCCAGGTTAGATAAATGAGGGAATTGAACTCCCCCCATTCTATTTATATAACTTATGGCAGTAGTGTTGTCAACGCGTAGTAAAATATTACAGCCCTTATACTTTGTATCTCGAGCAAAGCATTTCAGACCAAGGAAGACGGCTAGTAACTCTAAATAGTTAATATGAAAGTTGAGTTCGCTGTTTTTCCATCCCCCATTTACACGGTTGTTGTTACAAACTGCACCCCAACCTGTTTTACAAGCATCAGTAAAGATTTCTAAAATGAAATCTGGAGCTTCGATAGGATTTGATGTGAAATTTATATTTTTTATCCACCACTCTAAATCAGGTTTGATTATAGCAGAAGGTCTAAATTTGGCCTCATAAGTTTGATATTTTGTAAGAGCTAAATATTTCTGTCTTTCTAGTTCTTTTGTATAGAGCCAGCCATATCTTACAGCTGGACACGCTGCGGTCAAAACCCCCAATAGGCGGGAAAAGTCTCTAATAGTACAAGTCGGTAATTGTGAATATTTGTCCACTAATTGCAATATTTTGTGACACTTTTCTAATGGCAATTTTATTGACATATCTATCGAGTTGTACATAAACCCTAAAAATTTGCAAATTTGTTGTGGATGTAGATTACTTTTATCAAAGTTAACTACAAAACCTAAGCAATTGAGTAATTTTAGAGTTTCAGTGACATTTTTATGGCACTCGTCGTAAGTATCTCCTAGGCAAAGCCAATCATCAAGGTAAATAACAGATTTAAATCCACGATGCCTTAAATAACCTACGACTTCTTTCATGATCTTCGTGAAAGTCCGTGGTGCGGAAGATAGTCCGTAAGGCAAGGCATTGAATTCATATGTATAATTGCGTAATTTTTCGTGTTCAAATTGAAATCTTAAAAACTTGCGATGAGATCTCGCTATAGGGACAAGTAAGTATGATTCTTTTAGATCGATGGTTGCCATGAAGCCATTTTTCGGTATCATTTTCGATGCAGTTCTATGGTCTTCCATCTTGAAATGATCATTTGAAACGAACTTATTCAATTGCTTAAGATTGAGTATAAATCTATGGCCACCATTCGATTTAGGTGTCACAAAAATGTTAGATATAAATTGATCACTTTTGGGCTTGCATTTCCTAATCGCGCCTAAATCTATCAAATTACGAATAGCTAATTCCATGTCCCGCTTTTCCTTGGTGGAAAAGGAGTTGCGAGGAACAGTGTTCTGTACAACTTTACGCGCAAAGGGAATATGATAACCATGACAAATCCAATCCAGAATAACTGTGTTCTTTGTAATGCCAAGCCAACAATTATAGTAAAATTTTAATCTACCAGCATGTACCTGTGTTATTGCCTCGTATGGGCACGCTTGTTGGAGCTCGTGGATGTCGAAGCTCGTGCTGACGTTGCCGTTGGTGGCGCGGGCGGCGGCGGCACCCGTCGGTGTGGTTGGTATGCTGGTGTCCTGTATGAGGATGTCCGCCCCCCCCCTTCTCGATGACGGGAAGCGAGGAGGCCCTGACCAGTTTCCCTGGTGCTGAAAACGAGCACTCGACGTCGGAGTGTTTGATGTTGTCGGCTTTGGAGTGGGTGCTTTTTTGATTTGCAGCACCTGTTTTTCGATCGCCTTTGAGGCCTTGATTTTTTCCGGTAATGTACTTCCAAAAAGAGTTTCGTCTCTGTCTTGATCCTGTATTAAGGTCAGAAAAGACTTGTCCAAACCTGGTGTTACAAGTCTTGTTCTCACTTGTGTCTCTGTAAAGTGCAGGTCAGTGAGTATTCGACAGCTGTCTGACAAAATTTTTACAGCTTGTACCTTGTTGTCACCGGTCAGTAGCAGACTCATTGCTTTGTTAATGGCCGAAATACCCAGGCCGAGTTGGTCCTGTTTGGTTTGAAGTTTTTTATCCCTATTCCTTACTAAATCAGTAACAGCAGCAGATATTTCTGCGTTCAAAATAGGTGCTTTAAGTAACTTGCAATTATTAGGTATCGTATATTCTTTCAGAAGCTTTTCTTTTGCTTCGCTTTGTATACCTTTTTTAAGTATTGGTAACCAACGTTGGGCTAGCTTGTCGTGTATATCCTGGCCATAAGCTGGTATGTCGACAACAGCATCTCCCAAAGCTTCAAGAAGTTCCGGGTTGAGTTCTGGCTCTGCATTTACTTCTTGGGAGGCTGGTAAAACCTCATCGGAAGAAATGACGGGTGACGGCCCAGCCGGTGGTGTTTCATCGACATCATTTTCTACATTTTGCGTTCCGTTATCTGGGCAGACGAAATATTTTATTAAGTTGAGGGTAGATAATAAAAAATATTCTCAGATAATTTTTTACAAATCGAAATATGTATTTCGATTTTAGGGTTAACCGAAGGATCCAAACGGAAACCTATTATGATTTAGTCTTTTAAAAGATCAAAGCCTTCGTGTTGACCCGCAGTCGAACCTCCAGGCTGATATTTTTCTTAGCGTCATGCTAACCCGTCGTGATAACCCGCAGTTGATCCTCCAGGGAAGCTTACAGACGCTGAACGCATAATTAGATTTGACTTATAAAGCACTTTTTTAATGACCTCACATTGTAATGTAAAATAAACTCACCTGTTTTCTCGTCGGAATCAGATGATGAAGAATACACAATTAAGCGACTATGCCTTTTTTCGTTGTTTCGCTTTTTTAACTTTTTTATTTTTGCACTATAGTACTGAATTTTTTCGTCAGCATTTCGTTTGGGCATTTTAATTTTTACTTTAAACTTTTATTCCGGAGAAGCGTGTGCTAGTTGCCGCGCACGAAAAAATAATGATGCGCCGTTACAGCGCCTACCCGGAGGAAGAGAAAAAAGAATGAATGGAATGACTCTTAAGGTGCGAAGTTGCCAGTAGGATAAAAATGACTACACTGATGTTTGTTATATCTGAAGAATGAAACGTCGAAATATAATATATAACGGTGCGTGACATTATTAAATAATGAAAATCAGTTAATTTGGAGAGTTATAATTAAATTTTGGTATTTTTTAATCATTGGTAAACTATTCTGTTGTTTTTTTATCGATTAATCGTTTTGTATTCGATTTTGTGGCACTATAAACATTACGTTTTTTCTATGAGGTAGGCAGAAAGAGTACCGATCACAGAGAGGCTTTACTTTCAAAAATCACTAGTGAATTTATAATTGCATGAAACTTTGTGAACCGCCTCCATTTTCCACAATTTCACGGGCTCATTTCAGTGACATTATAATTCCACTGGACCCACGCAGTAATATTGCAAGGCAGTAATATTTTGGCACTGTATATGCAAGGCCGTTAAATTGTGAGACGGTCAATGATTGGTCATAGGTATATAACTTAACCTAACCTAACTCATTGTCAGTTAAGATTGAAAACAGACCATATACATATACATTAATGGTTAAATTTATATCAAAAGTACAACAGCCTTTGACTTTCACTTACTAATTAACTAATAACGACTCGAAATCTAGATTAGGCGAAAGTTTAGTATTTCTAAATAGCTTTTATAAAAGTTAAGTTATTAAACTCAAGTCAAATTCATTTCATATGACGCTAGATTATTAACTTTTCAATGGCTAAACAAAAATTTCCAAACTTCAAAAGTGAGATTTTATATAATTAGTGATTAAAATCTTCAAACATTAATCACTATACAAATAGTATATGTATATAAAGGATATATTTTTATGTAGTGCGCATAATTTGTAGAGTGATTCAGTCTCTGTTCCTAAATGCAACCGCAGTATTGGGATACACTTTAAAACAAAACGAAAATTCGACTTAATATGGGACACACGCATAAATTACTAGCGCAAGCCATACAAAATCAAATTTTTATTTTGTTTTGGAGTGAATTTTAGTACTGCGGTTGCATTTGGGAACGGACACTGAATCACTCTGCAAAATATGCGCACTGTAGTGCGCACACACACGCACACACAGGATATTTCTTTATGTATAAAGAAATATCCTGTATATCTTAGTAGCTATGCCCGCAACTTCAACCGCGAGGAATTTAACAAAAATAAAAAATAAATTTTGCCCGAAACCCTAATTCTTTTTTATTTTTCTAAAATAAAGGTAGCCTAAGTTACTATTAATTATATTATATTATTAATATTTACTTGAAATTCGATTTACATCAGCTATACGTCAGTAAAAGTCCCGTCAAAATCGGTCCAGCCGTTTCGGAGATTACCCGGAGCAAATAGATAGACAGAAAGACAAAAATAATATTTTTTTTTTTGTTAAAATTGCCTTACCTCTATACTTTCATATACATTTAGTAAAAAGCTGTTATTTTGACATTTTAAACAGACACTTCATTTTTAATTAGGTATTTGTATCCCGCCCTTATTGAATCTCGCACTTGACCGCTTTTTAACACAGATTATACAGAGAATAATAGTCAAAACGTATTTTTATAAAATTTTAATTAAGTAATTTTCTTGGCAGTATGAGAAAGCAATTATCGAGTGAATAGCTGGACTTCAAAGGTAACAATTATTTTTATAAACCCACTGTGCCTCGGATAGCATTTTTTTTATTATTTATTTTTAGGTTAATTTACTGATATTTAGATTTTTTTCATAAATTACATAACCTTGATTAGTACAATGTTGTGGTAAGAGCTGCGAGAATAATGTAATTTAATGTGAATATAAATAAATAAGAATAAGCGTAATAATAATGATTTGTCTTTAAATAAGGAGGCCATGGCAGTTACAAGCTTACCTGACCAGTCCCGATAGACGGCACCCGTTCACGAGCAATTAAACCCAAGATCTTAGGTACAATATTTTCCACTTATGATATGATTATTATCTATACAGACTGTCCCAGGAAACCTGTACCAGCGAAGGTCTGTGGTCAGGGGACACTAATACTCATCGATTGAACCCCCATGTATGTTCTACGATATTTTGTAGTTTTCGAGAAATTAATTATTTTGTAATATTTTCAGATTTTTCAAAATTGTAGGCGGTTTTAGTTATAACTTTTTCTGAGTGGCGTTTCTTTGAGATTTTTCTTGTCAGTATTGGCTAGAATGTGTATTCACCTGTTAAAAACACAAAACAACCAAATTCTAACTACTAGTAGCTCAGAATATGATCACAAGATAAAAAATTCTGTTTCGGAGAAAATATTACAAAATAATTAATTTCTCGAAAACTACAAAATATCGTAGAACATACATGGGGGTTCAATCGATGAGTATTAGTGTCCCCTGACCACAGACCTTCGCTGGTACAGGTTTCCTGGGACACTCTGTATAATAATACGTGAAGAGAAAACTTTGTTCCCCTTTTTAAGCATATTGCGCGCACAGAGGAGTGTGAGATTTGGCATAGTTAAAGTTTATGTGGAGAAGGAGTGCAGAAAGCTAAAATTATGGTTGAATTTCGACCACTGTGACTGTGCGACCACTAGGTTAATAAAACCTTATTTAAAGGAAGATATTTTCTGTAACGCGAAATTGCTGGAGTGATTCTCGTACATATGATAAAATATTTACTTGAAATTCGAAACACAGAACCAAGCACAGAACCGACAAAATGTCATGCAAGATAAATGTCATTTTATGTGACAATGTGACACAATTCCCGCCTTTGCATGCAATATCGCAAGCGTCATTCAAACAACTCGATTTATTTATACGCGGTTGAATATCGAATGCTTCAGGCGAGAAACTCACTGCATTTAAATCGGCCCTAACGATATGGGTGTTTTTACAGTTGCCGATTACGTCACCGATCCGATACCGATATACAGGATGGAATTTTCGAAGCGTACCTGGAGGAAAAGTACTCTAAATACTGAAGACAGCAAATTTTACTCAAAGGAAACATTCCTTTATTTTTAAAAAGAAACAAAACTGCTTTAAAGATTTTTGAAAATACGCTTGCCACACCCGGGAATCGAACCGACTAAAATCCGAAAAAATTGCTTCCTGTTCTTTTATGATACCAATCGATAGAGTCAATCATAATGATTCAGTATTTAGAGTACTTTTCCTCCAGGTATGCTTCGAAAATTCCACCCTGTATAATACTATATATATATCGACGCTGGAAAGGCAAAATTGACTTAGCGACATGTAGGCAACTTTACAGGAGAGCCAATTAAAGTTTGAATTTTTCCTAAAAAAATCATTTAAAACCTACTATTCATTGTCTAACCAGCTCTTAAATTAAGTAAGATTCATGCCAATACAGTGAATAGTAATTTTATATAATATTTTTATGAAAAATTCAAACTTTAATTGGCTCTCCTGTAAAGTTGTCGCTTAGTCAATTTTGCCTTTCCACCGTTGATATGTGAATATATATATATATATATATATATATATATATATATATATATATATATATAGATATATATGTTTAGATACCGACCCAAAATTACAATATACTAATAGCCAAAAACGTAAAATGTTCGGAATTGTCGTATCGGTGTCGTATCGGCACCTGTGAAAACTTTATCGGCAACTGTGAAAACGCCCTATGTTCAGCGGAATAACAATAAAAAAACTCCATACAGAAATACTTCCTATCGATTGTTCTTCGGGCAGTTCAAAGTTCAGAACAATTGCAAATCTAACTTATGTTAGAAACGCGAGCAAAACAACTTTTGTCATTGAGTTTCATTGTATTGGAGAATTTGAAAGGAATTCGAGCGAAAAATGAGCGAGAAATGAAAGAGCTGTTTAGATAAAAGTTTATAGATATTTTATATGTGGTGTATATTCCAGATGTATCAAATTTGCGTTGTCATATTTAAGTGTTTGGATCAGACCATCAAACTGAACAACTTTCTCTATGGGACCAACATCGTAAACCGTAGTAATCCTCCAATACCATTAAATAATAACACTGTATATTTATTTATTTTGTATGTAAGTGTAATATAAATTTTATGCATATTATTATTTATCTGTTTATAATAATATGTATGGTACACCGCAAACTGTCCTTTTTCTATTTCTTCCGAGTCATGTCCATCCAAAGGTTGTCTGGAAGACATCGCTTTTAGCGATAAGACCGCCCATTGTACATGTTTATATTTATAAGTATTGTATCTTTTTGTATTTCTGGTGTACAATAAAGTTTCTTGTATTGTATTGTATCGTATCTAATAATCAGCTGTCCCATACAAAACTTCAATACGTACTCAAACGTATGGGACAGCTGAAAACTTTTTCACGATTACGATGTTGGTCCAATAGAGAAAGTTGTTCAGTTTGATGGTCTGATCCACACCCTTAAATATCGCCACGCATTTCCGAAACTCGTTACTGTTATTGTTAGCCTGTATTAACCCACTGCTGGGCAAAGGCCACCCTTGATTTCCATGCTGTTCTATCCTGTGCCAGTGATGACCAGTCCTTGCTGAATGTGTCTAGTTCGTCCCACCATCTCTTTCGCGGTCTGCCGCGTCGCCGCTTTGCTGTGTCAGGGCTCCACTGCGTGGTTATGTTGGCCCACAGTTCAGACGGCATACGGCAGACGTGGCCTGCCCAATCCCACATTAGTTTAGCGGCTTTTTGAGCTACGTCAGTGATTGGCGTTTTGGAGCGCAGTGTGGTGTTTCGAACCTTATCCGGTAATTTAACACCCAAGATACTAGGATACCTACTGTAACTAGTTGTTTAATAAAACCTCTATTGATATGAAATAGTAACCCATTTGCTTCGGCCGTAACTACACACACTAGGATTAGGGATTGCAATTCCATATTCGAATATTCGAATTATTCGAATATCAATTTGAAATTCATATTCGAATAGTAAATTATAAAATATTCGAACATTCGAATATTACCACAACAATTAAGGTTACAGCATTATTTGTTGATTATTAACGCGACGTCTAACGCGTGGTCGTCAAATCTTCGAATAGATCGGCACTGCTCAGATCGACGGCCATTCGACCAATCAACGGTCACTTGCGAACATCATGATCTAGAAACATCAATAAAAATGCGGATGGCTCTATATGACACAAGTCCTCCTCTTCATCATCGTTCCCTCACTGATGAGAATCGCGACCACATACAACGCGCCTCCAAACCATGCGGTCTTTCGTTGCGTGGACCGCTTTCTGCATGCTGCCTCCACCAGCCCTTCTTATTGCATCCGACCATCTTACCGGCGCTCTGCCTTGAGTAGGTTTCCCTTCCAGCCGGCCCACTATTATAAGGTTTTTCCAGACAATGCTTAGAAGACCGCATGATATGACCGAAAAAACCGAGGGCACGCTCCCGGCAAACTGTGGAAAGTCGCTTGGCGATGTTGAGCTCCTACAGAATGGATTCATTAGTTCTCATAGCAGTCCAGGGTATATGAAGCAATCTGCGCCAACACCACATCTCAAAAGCATCGATCTTACTGCTATCACGACTTTCTATGGACCACGTTTCCGCGCCATATAAATATATTGAGAAGACCAGAGGACGCATCAATCGCACTTTGGTCATACGGTGAATACCACGTATCTTCCAAATTTTGTCGAGTTTTGCCATTGTACTCTTAGCCATACCAGATCTACGGCAGCTGCCCTCACTAGTTATCAGTGACCCAAGATACACGAACTCGCTGACTTTCTCGTACCCGTCAAGTAGATTAGAACGTGGAAGTGTTCCCGTATACGCTTTAGCAGGTTCGCCATCTCTTCTACACTAGACACAATTATAGTGGTATTATCCGCGTACCTTAGGTTCGTGAGTCTTTCACTGCCTATACTAATTTATTTTCTATTCTATTTGCTTTTTGCATAATATGTTCCCCATATAGGTTAAATAACTTTGGCGACAATATACATCCTTGACGCACGCCTCGTTCCGTGTGGAAAGACTTAGATTCTTGGTTTTCCAGTTTTACAATGGGTGCCATCAAGGTAGAAATACTGAATCAGGAAAGTAAGGTGCGTGGGGACGCCCATCTCAATAAGCACATCGAAAATAGTTTGCCATTGTACGTAGTCAAATGCCTTTGCGTAATTTATAAAGCACAGGACCAGTGGTACGTTAAATTCACGACACTTCTCGATGAATTTTGGAGGACAACTTGAAAAAAAAAATGTTTTTTTGATTTTATTTGTGAAATTTTGATTTTCTGGTTATGGTCGAAGTTTACATTACTTCTAACTATGTATATATTAATACGTGAAGAGAAAACTTCACTGAACGACATTTGTATTAAGAAATTGTTATAATTATTTCATTTGATTACAAGCTTGAAGTTTAAATATTGGTAATGATTGGGGATGTTAGGCGAACTTACATAAAAATATGATACCAGTTTGTAAGGCTATAAAAATGTGACAAATTATATAAATATTTAATTTTTCTGAAATATTCGAATATTATTCGAATAGTTCGAATAGGGCTGAAAAAATATTCGAATATTCGAATACCGAAAAACATCGAATATTTGCAATCCCTAACTAGGATACATCTAAGAACTCGCATCGGCGAACTTCGTGAAATCGATCACTTCCGAACTGAGTGCGACTTCAGAAACCCAATTCTTGTAATTAATTTACACTATGACTGAAAGTTGACCGAACTGAGATTATGTATAATCTAAATTAGTATTATAAAGAGACAAGATTAGATTTTTTGTATGTTGGTTTGTTTGTAATGGTTAAACCATCGGGTTAAACTGAAAAACTACTGGACCGATTTTAAAAATTTTTTCACCAGCAGAATGCTACATTATCAGTGAGTAACATAGGCTATAATTTATAAAGATATCACGCGGGCGAAGCCGCCGGCGGAAGCTAGTATATTATGAATTGACAAAAAATCGGTATTCAACTCATCTTAAAGTTCAGTAGGATTTCAGTATGATTTGAATTCACTCTTTTTACAGACTCATTTCAATGATAGGTACTATGTATTATCTCTATGTTTCAATGTCATTTTTGACGTTTATGTATGGACGAGAATACCAATTTTATTATCTGTGTCAGTTCTAAATGTTAGCAGAATACCGATTTGGCTTCAATCAACTTTCGGCCTCATTACAATATAATTTCATGTTTTACGTTGTTTGTTAGGGTAGGAGAATACCATTTGTGACATTTATGACATTGATACTTTTTTTTTTTTTTTAGCGTGGTAAAATCATCAAATGAGTCCTCCCACCCCGGGCAGGGCGGGAGGGACTGTCAGACTTGTACTGACTAAAATCCACGGTGTTCCTTCAATAGCCCTTTACGTTCCGGGGTCACGGTAATGAGATAAGTCCCGCGACCATGACATTGATACTAGATCAAAATGAAATTGGTACTATAATTTGAACATTTTTAATTACGAGAATTGGTCTTCAAGACCACGAATGTTTATTAGTACTGCAGTAAAACATGATCTTTACGCTGACGCAATAAGTTGTACATTATCTAAGCGAGCGACTGCCATTGGTTGTTCGATCAGATACATCAATGTTACTTCTTAGTTGTGTCGTGCTATCACTAGATATGCAAGCGCTGATTGTCCTTAATAGAGTTATAGACCCATATAGGGCCAATATAGGCCTATTACAAGCGCTATGCGCTGCACAGGTGGGTAACTCAATTTCCGTATAGATAGGAGATTGCAGGAAATTGTGTTAGGGTAAAATGTTACCTAGTTGCTTGTCGGAACAAGGGCTTAACTCGGGGCGGCACACATTGACAACAAAGAAAGAAAGAAAGAAAGAAAAGTATTTTATTTCTGCAGCAAAAACGACACACATACAATACAAAATAGCAGCATCTAAACCAAATATTTGCCATACCAGCAACAAAACAATGAATAGGTAAGTAAAGCAAGCATACCGACTCACCGCAACACAAACAAAAACGTAAAAAGAATTTATAATCTATGCCGTGCCCAACCAACAATATTCCTGCCAATCAAGCAAGACACAGACTACAAATTATGACTAAACTGAGTTTCTAGTCTATACTCTGCTGAGTTAGTAGGAAGAGCAACTTACTAATCTGTGCATATTACGAATCTGTGGAGCAATGCAGCCATCATAATGAAAACAATAAAAACAAAACGTAAAATGAACAAAAGAGAGAGAGAATTAAAGATAAAAAAATAACACTGCAAAAGTTGACAAATAAGAAATTTACTGGGCGCGGAGAGCCTAACGCTGATTTTTAGTTGGCACCCCTAAAAAAAATCGGTGATACCTATTGGTTTGTCATGTGTACTGGTATAAATCGTGACCTTTTTGTCTTTTACCTTCTTGTATGATATATCTCCTTGCTACCTATGTAATTTGAAAGACAAATTAAAATCTTCTATTCTATACTACGATTCTATATTGGTGTTTTTTTTATTGTGTTTTTGTTTTTTTGTTCTGTTACCGTTTGTTTATTTATTTGTTATTGCATATCTGTTATTGTCTGTTTGTTGTTGTGGATAATATTTTTTTTCTTTTATAATTGAAGAAATACAGGATATTTTTTTATGTAGTGCGCAAAATTTGCAGAGTGATTCTGTGTCCGTTCCCAAATGCAACAGTAGTACAAAAATTCACTCCAAAACAAAATGAAAATTTGATTTCGTATGGCTTGCGCTAGTAAATTATGCTTATCCCCCTGTTTTAATAGCCTACCTCGCCTACCTCGAAAGAATAACCATAAAAAAAAAAAAAACGCTCTTCAATAGGCGAAGTAATCGCGTACCAATAAAAAAAAAAAAAAAAAAAAAAACATACTCCCTATTTGGACTGGAGTCATCACTGGCACAGGATAGAACAGCATGGAAATCAAGGGGGGAGGCCTTTGCCCAGCAGTGGGATGATACAGGCTAACAGTAACAGTAACTGCCGAATTGAGAACCTCCTCCTTTTTTGGAGGCCCCTGACGCGTCGAACGCTGAAATAGCGCAACTCCGTCAAGCGTCGCAGGTCAAAAGCCGCCACACGGCACGCCGCTACCCTGTGCGTTATAACTATGATTTCTCGCTATTTTACTATGAAACCTATATAAACAAGTTCTTGTTTCGTAATCTAGATTAAATTGTCTATCTGATTATCTAATTGTCATGCAATTTGGGCCATCGTATAATTTTCAAATAATTGCACAATCACAAAATTTCGAAAATTTTCACTTTATTTTCAATTAAAATAGTTCGGAATGCGAAAATAACTAAGCTTTATGTAATAAATATGTTTATTTACAATGTTTGTTTCATTATCTACGAGATTTAATCATTACAATACCTTCAAACTACGATAAACATAGTCTAAAAAATCGAAAGTCGAAACCAGTCGGAACGTGAATTTCGGCGCACGGACGGCCGATAATAAATAATTCAATTTAATTAAAATATGAATATATTTCGCATTATTTGTGTGGTATATGTGATTATATGTGGACTTTAGTCGTTTAAGACGTTTATTTGTAATAAAAACAGGATATTTGAAAATTAAAATCCCCAAGTTCCTATGGCGTCGCGTGCCGTGGGACGGCACAACCGGGATTTTATTTTAGTTTCTTTTGAATTGCGAGCTAAAGGTAGAATCTACAGACATGGGAGATGTTTTAAATGATAGCTAATGATATTGTGCACACAATACAGCAGTATTTCACTAATAAACTGAAAATAATTAGAACAAACATCCACATGTACGTAAACGGTCTTAGCAATATTCTTGCGACTGAACGACTTCTAACCACAAATAAAACGTAAAACTGTGTGAACAACCTCAAAAATTTATTATAAAATGGACTAATAATGATCATTCCATAGATTAGACATACGCCCGATCGGCAACTTCAAAATTATTAGTCATTTCTTTTAAATATTAGTCATGGGTCGAAATTACGTCACCGCACAAGAGATGTCCATTTTTCAAAAATCGATATTTTTGGTCTATATTTGTCAATGGTTACTAAATTGATATCAAAATGTTGCCAATATTATTAGTCGACGTTTAAGACATCCCCGGCCCTAATCCATCGACTAGTTTTTGAATTATGAGAGTAAGAACACGCGCCGTCATTCCGTGCCGTCAGACGGCACGCGACGCTCAACTATGATTTCCGTTGTGCCGGCGGCTCACGTTCGACGTAGAAGCAATCAAATATTAGATACCTTTTTTTGTATTTCCAACGTTTTAGTATAACTTGCCAGCCTTGAGTTCTGCCTTTTTAACCCCCGACAAAAAAGAGGTGTTATAAGTTTGAAGTGTGTATCTGTGTCTCTGTCTCTGGCAACGTAGTTCCAAAACGGATGAACCGATTTCAATGCATTTTTTAAAATTGAAAGCTAGTTTAATCGGAAATCATCTTAGCTAATGTTTCATGAAAATCTGTAGGTACAGCCGTTCAAAAGTTGAAAAAAAAAGGAAAGAAGAAGAAAGTTAGTTGAAGTTAAACAATATATTTTATACTTTTTTGAAGTCGGTTTTTACTTTTTTTTTAAGTTTATTTTATTTTTCTATTTTGAGTGGCATAAACTATATACAGGGTGTCCCAGGAAACCTGTACCAGCGAAGGTCTGTGGGCAGGGGATATATATATCGTAGAACATACATGGGGGTTCAATCGATGAGTATTAGTGTCCCCTGACCACCGACCTTCGCTGGTACAGGTTTCCTAGGACATCCTGTATAAATACGCAACTACAGCAATCGTGAGTGATTTTCTGTTATCCATTAAAGAGTTCCATGTTCTATCTCTGAAGATCTTCACCAAATTTAAATGGGACCACCTCGAGAGTATATCCATTCAAACAAAAAAAAATCAAAATCGATCCGCAGTTGACGGATAATTCGGTGAACATACATAAAATAAAATATTATAGTTTAAAAAAAACTATAGAACACGCTTTAGTCATCCAAACTGAACGTGTATGCAAAATTTCAGCTCAATCGGAAACCGGGAAGTGGATCAAATTTAACTTTCAAGATTTTCTTATATAGTTACAGGTGAAGCTAATAAAAGCGTGTTAAAAATACAGCCGAACATACTAGAACCTCCTCCTTTTTTGAAGTCGGTTAAAAATCTAAGCTATTTATTATGTAAATTAACGTTGCCCTAACAAAACTATTTCCTATTCTATTTTAACTAACTGTTGCATACATTACCACATCGGTCGATAAAGGGGCTTATTCTGTAAGCACCGACAAAATTATTTGGCATCAGCATTTTGTGGTGTAAGAATCTAACGAGCCGACGGGTCAACTGCGTAACTAAAATAGTATTGAACATCAACTCTGATAATAAACTTCTTTTTTTTAACTTTGCCCGTCACTTGAATTTCTCCAGTATCGAGGGTACAGTTTACAAACATACAAATTTCACATGCACACACACCCAGACCCGTATGGTAATCACGATACCCACTCGTAATCGGGATCGGTTCACTTTTGACAGTTTAAGAATGTCCAATGCGTTGTTCGAATTGTTAAACTGTCATAATTGAATCGATTCCGATTTCGAGTGCGCATCGTGATTACCGTGCCGGAACTATAGATATCTATAGATCATACAAATAATTGCTCGGTGCGGGGATCGAACCCGCGGCATGTAGCGTAGAAAGCTAATCGTTTAGACACTGTGCCAATAGTGTCGTCACATCTCAGTAACTTAATTTGAATTTGGAACAGTTTTTGTACTTATTAAAGAAATATCAATCCAAAGTTTATCCAGTTATTAGAAATACCCGCCCCTACTCGTTGGCTTACAGAATCGGCCCCCTGTATATTTTTTATGAGTGTTTTACAACTAACCTAATTACTAGCAGTTAACAGCGGCCCACATATCAAGTTACTACCAGCGTTTTGACCGCGACTTTGTCGCATGTTATCTAGGCAAAGATTGGCTTCCAGATTACATGTATTTTTTTATATTTCTCGGCAAATTTCAAAATCTCAATTTCTTTGATTTGTTTTTTGGATTGTATTTGTGTTTTTTTAAAAACGTTACCCCTCATTCGGATTTCTCCTGTATCAAGGGTCATCATTTCATCACTCTTCTGTCCTTATCGCATTTAATTTGGGGTCAGCGCAATATGTATTTTTCTTCCAGGGTACAGTTTACAAACATACATGTCATGCACACACACCCAGACCCGGAACAACTATCTATAGATCATACAAATTGCTCCATACGGGGATCGAACCCGCGGCACGTAGCGTAAAAAGCTAATCGCTTAGCCACTGCGCCAACCGTGTCGTTCAATTATTACGTACATGTGAAGTTGCGAACATCATTTTATCGGAACGAACAAAACATTGTTAAGTGTGACGAAAGCCTAATATTGAAATGTATCCTAAGTTAACAAGCTGGCCTACTTAGCAGAAATGTCAATCAATATCGCTTACTTCAGGAAATAAGGAAATGGATGCTTGAACATCATTACAAGTTTAACGGTTCGAGTTTTGTTTGGCAACCTTGGGCTGTTAAGGGCAGGCTACTAAGGGACTTGGCTCACGCGATGTTGTTTCGTAAGTGAAACATATTCATAAAAATTCTTAACAACTCTATTAAAATAGAATATATTAATATATAATTAATTATATATTTAATTCTTTTTTAATTTTCGTGAAAATTATTTATTTCAACGGCATATCTATGTGCACCACAGTCTGCCCCATAACTTGTTTGTCACTTTATTCCATCCAATGGTTGCCTGGAAGAAATCGCTTTATGCGATAAGGCCGCCCATTATACTTTAATATTGTAATCTCCTTACTTATAAAATTGTTATATTCAGGTGTACAATAAAGTATATGATAAATAAATAAATAAATAATATGCTTTTCTAACAATTCCTCGAAAACTGCGTCATTAATAATAAAAAAAAAACATTAATCGGCTGTTTTCGGTACGCAACGAAATAATACGCCAGCAATTACCAACACGACAATAACATTAATTCCTAGACAGTTTTTTTTTTTGAGTCCTAGTATTATTTATGGACACACTAACATAAATTATGCGTTTTTAACCCCCGACAAAAAGAGGGATGTTATAAGTATGTAGTGTGTATCTGTACATCTGTCAATCTGTTTATCTGCTATGGCATCGTAGCTCCAAAACGGGTGGACAGATTTCAACGCAATTTTTTTTTATTGAAAGCTAGTTTAATCGGGAAATCTTAGCTATGTTTTATGAAAATCTGTTCAGCCGTTCAAAAGTTACAGCTCTTTTTCTAGTTGGAGTCGAGGGTTTTTGACGGTTAGGTTATTTTGATAAAATTAAAAGGCGTGGGTGAAGCCGTGGTGAACAACTAGTTATTTATAAATATGACGATATCCTATTTTCGTAATTAGAACAATTAACACAAATTGATATCGTAATTACGTATTTTTTTAATGACATGTATTGTGTCGACCATTAGGGAATTACTTGACCTTATTTTTAACCTCCGACAAAAAACAGGAGTGTTATAAGTTTGTAGTGTGTATCTGTGTATCCGTCTGTGGTATCGTAGCTACAAAACGGATGTACCGATTTCAATGCAGTTTTTTAATTGAAAGCTAGTTTAATCGGGTATCATCTTAGCTGCGTTTCATGAAAATCTGTTCAGGCGTTCAAAAGTTACAGCTCTTTTTAAAACGCTTTTATTAGCTTCACCTGTAACTAACTAACTATGTAAAAAAATCTTGGAAGTTAAATTTGACCCACTTCCTGGTTTCCGATCGAGCTGAAATTTTGCATACACGTTTAGTTTGGATGACAAAAGGGTTTTCTTTAGTTTTTTTTTTTTAACTATAATATTTGTTCTTTCTTTACCGTTGTCTTTTGATTTTCCGTTTTTTCTTCTATCAAGGAGACAAGTGGAGAAAAACAGGTTTGCTAGCATTTCTATAGTGGTTTACTAGAGGTCAACGTACAATACAAGAGTGTTGATCACATAAATCGATATTCGGTGATAAGATTAGTATCGTTATCAGTAATACGGTTAAACAATGAGAATATGCTAGACTAAGTTGTTGCGCGCGGTATCACCCGTGATTTTTTTGTCATTATAATTTATAAATTAATAAAATAATTTGGTTAAATAATTATGGTTTAGGCAAACTGTTCTTATTCCAATAATATTATATAGTTACTTACTTAAATTTCTTCGCTGCTTTTCGTACTATATTTTACTGTTTTTTTTTTCATTTTTCTCCTTGATTTATCTTTGTTTTTTGTTTCGAGCGTATGGCACCCTGGGTTGCAGCTGAAAACCAGCGTTGGGTGATCAGTATTATCGTACTGCCACCCAACATTATGCTGAGCTGCTGGCCCGTTTGCCACTAAACTACTGATTTTATTTTATTTTTTATTTTCTGTGTTTTTAGCATGTATGTGCCAATAAACTTTATTTCTTTCTTTCATTCTTTCAAAAACCCCCGACTCCAACTAGAAAAAGAGCTGTAACTTTTGAACGGCTGAACAGATTTTCATGAAACTAAGATGATACCCGATTAATCTAGCTTTTAATTTAAAAAACTGCATTGAAATCGGTCCATCCGTTTTGGAGCTACGATGCCACAGATATACATAGATCCACAGATACATACTACAAACTTATAACTCCCTTCTTTTTTGTCGGGGGTTAAAAAAAGGCTTTTTTCTGAGATGAAAAATAAAACTTTGAAATTAAATATGAAATATTTTTTCAGATTTCGATAGAACAAAAGTAGTTATCACTATTGTTAACGGTGATTCTAACACAGATGACAATTATGGTTTTTCTTTTAAATTCCTATGTAATTAATAAATTAATTGATTTAACATAATTTTACATTCATCAGTTGTTAATTTGGTGTTTTATTCCACTTTAAAAATTGTATAGAATTTAAATTTTTCTAAAAAAAATAAAAAAAAAATACCTTACAGTTACCAATTGTGAAAATAATATATTTTAAAGCTAGGCTCTGTGAATGGTATAGAATTTATTTCAGATATAAAATTAAAGCTGCAGTAGATTCATAAATTATGTAGGCATTATGATTGAGCGGCGCGGCGACGCGATGCGTGTGTGTCAGAGTAGCCGAGCGCGCCAGGTCATGTGGTCGAGTTCATGACCTTAGTACCATTCATAATCATAGAGGAATAACGGTTTTATGCAAACGGTAACATAAACTATTTCCATTAATTTCGTTTTTTTTTTTTTTTTGCTATAACGTGTCATTTTACTTATTAATTTACCTCCTAAAATGTTTGGCATTATTAAAATAAGACCTTATATAGATATTTTGATACCTATTCCTACCTAGATGCGTAGCTTGAAAGCCCTCTAGCGGCAGAATGGCTCGAAACGATACCTCAATTGACTAATAAAAGCCAACCACATGCTACGGATCCGGATTATAATAAATTATGTATGAAAAACGATCTTGTCAGAAATGTCGTCAAAATCCAAAATTGGTAAATTGTCATTTGTATTTAAGACGTCTCCTCCAACCGTTAAATTATGCATAGGCCTTTTGTTTACCCGAGACCCTCAATATCTTTGTAGTCAGGGAGATAGGGAGGCACGAAATTATATTATCTTAATTTTTTTTTTTTTTTTTTTTTAAACGTTTCCCCTCGCTAGGATTTCTCCTGTATTGAGGGTACAGTTTACAAACATACATGTCACATGCACACACAACCAGACCCGAAACAACTATCTGTAGATCATACAAATATTTGTTCCGTGCGGGGATCGAACCCGCGGCACGTAGCGTAGAAAGCTAATCGCTTAACCACTGCGCCAACCGTGTCGTCAAATTATTATTATATTGTCACTATCAAGCTAAAAATTCGAGAGGAAAGTAAAATAAATTCGGTAGGGAGAACGTATTTGTAGCCGTAACGAAAAATATATTTGCTTGTTTCGACCGTTTTGCCGAGTCTCTGTTTCTTTTGATTTAATAATCCGAGTCACAAACGGGTTCAGCTGAAAATCGGCGCCGGCCATTGATGTCTGGCATTACGCTGAACTGAACCTTTTTGGTGCAGCCGTGGGGCACACACATGGTCACACATTATACTTGTGTGATATATGTTTGTAAACTGTACCATGATACAGACGAAATAATAGGGAAAGACTAAATAAAAAAAGTTAAAACCGATTTAAAAAAACTAAAAAGTATTAAATAATTTTCATAAAAACTGAACAGCTTCTGAAGTCGGTGCCACTCCCAAGCTAGGTGCATTGAAGAATTAAAGGCCCCGACTTCAGAAGCTGATAAGTTTTTAAAGAATATTCGCACGAAGGGTTCCGTACCATTATCTATAGGAAAAAAAAATAGTTTAAAAAAAGCTATAGAATACGCTTTAGTCATCTAAACTGAACGTGTATGCAAAATTTCAGCTCAATCGGAAACCGGGAAGTGGGTCAAATTTAACTTCCAAGATTTTCTTACATAGTTAGTTACAGGTGAAGCTAATAAAAGCGTGTTAAAAATTAGCAAAAAAATCACGTTTGTTGTATGGGAGCCCTCTTAAATATTTATTTTATTCTGTTTTTTAGTATTTGTTGTTATAGCGGCAACAGAAATACATCATCTGTGGATATTTCAACTTTCTAACTATCACGGTTCTTGAGATACAGCCTGGTGACAGACAGACGGACGGACGGACGGACGGACGAACGGATGGACGGACGGATGGACGGACGGACAGCGGAGTCTTCGTAATAGGGTCCCGTTTTACCCTTTGGGTACGAAACCCTAAAAAGCATATTGGTTTTCATCAAGTGACTGAAAGCCTGAAAATGCTCGCATTCCAAAAATGCTCGTTAGACCTTTTTCTAGACCTCTCTGTTGAAACCACAAAACCTATCGGACGGACTTTGTTGAGTTTTTGGTATTCTGAATGAAGGTTTTATTTTCTTTTTAAAAGGTACTGGGAATTTAGGATGCATAAACTACCTGTATATACCAGGAATGCTTTAAAGGGGTTCTGTAATCATTGCAAACACCTTTTAAATGGTAATCTATATTATATTAATACGTGAAGAGAAAACTTTGTACCCTTTTTAAAGCATATTGCGCGCACGGAGGAGTGTGAGATTTGGCACAGTTAAAGTTTATATGGAGAAGGAGTGCAGAAAGATAAAATGACGGTCGAATTTCGACCATTGGACGACTACTAGGAACATTAAAATTGCGAAAAAAAAAAACCTGCTGTTATAAACGTTTCGTCGAGTAATAAATAAATTATTTGTATGAAACAGTTTCTTTTTTATCGTGTTTCCAGTTTTCGTCCCATAGTAAAAGTTGTTCATAATTATGAGTAGAATAACCGCTTAAAACAGGGCCCTAACTCTGTTATTTCAATCGTGTCAGAATGGTCTACTGTTTCTTTTTTTTTCTAATTTTATTTCTAATTTCTAAATTAATAATGTTCAATCATCGTTTTTAAGTAAAAATAGTGTACATAATACTTACTTCAATTTCACAAGCACTATTCGTCAAAATACACACACGCTAACCATTTTTAACTGCTTTGCTCGACATCCGTATGTCATACCTGGGATCCAGCAGAATATCAGCGTCAGGTGTCATAGCCTGGCACATGCTGAGCTGGACACCCATTTGCTACAGCTCGGGACACACACCGAATAGTCAAAAGGCTGTTGATGTTCAGTCAGTGCAGTATACCCACATAATTTTTATTTTATCTGCTTAATTTTACACTGTTGCCATCCTAAAATTGTATTCTCTGTCTATGCACCTGTCCTCTTCTTAGTATCTATGTCTATCATTCTACTGCGTCTTGTGTTTGTGGCAAGTAAATGTTTTTTCTTTCTTTCAATAAATTAAAATTCAATTTCAGAAGTACGTATGCAGTTCGAAGTATATACATAGGCATGGTATGGTGCTACGATTGATCAAAAACGAGATGAGCAATTGAAAAAGGTTGTATGCTCCTTGACTATAACCCCTACACTACAACGACTAATCGGATTTCAGTAAGAATAGAGACCATCTAAATTATGAAGAGAAATTATAATAAAATTAGTTATAAGTGCTATAATGAAAGATTTATTCACAAATTATACCTTTGTTACAAATTATGTCCCCCCAGCAAGTCCCTGGGAGATCGTAAAAATAAATATACTACCTAGACTCTATCAAATGAAAAAATAAGAATAAATTTAAAATACAATTCATATTTTGATGTATTATAATAACCTAACCGTCAAAAATCCCCCACTCCAACTAGAAAAAGAGCTGTAACTTTTTAACGGCTGAACAGATTTTAATGAAACATAGCTAAGAACCATGCAGATTAAACTAACTTTCAATTAAAAAGAACTGCATTTAAATCTGTCCATCCGTTTTGGAGCTACGATGCCACACACAGATACACGCTACAAACATGTAACACTCCATCGAGGGTTAATAAACGATATGACGTGACCTTTTTAGTTACTGACTCTTAGACTACAACAAGGGCGTATTTTCTCAATCGAGCGGGCAAAGTCCTCCACAATTGTGTCTTTTAAGGCAAAACAATATTTATTTATATTTCAATGAACTTGACGAAGCGAAACAGGATAAATAAAAACATTTTTTAGCAATTAAAGCACAAAATGTGGATTCCAGACAGAAAAATAGAGTGGGGAAAGTAAAACATATCATTACCATTTACAGATTTCTGATAAAAAGAAAGAAATAAATGGTATTTATTATTGCTTTTAAAAACAGCGATACATATTTTATATACTTACGTCACATATTTTGCAATTTTACATCAAGAAATTATTAAATTAAAACAGCAGTTCTGAAATTAGTTTTATTTCCATTTAAATTATTTTTAATATCATTTTGAAATGTGACGTCACGAAACTTAGGACCCCACCCACCACTTGTCACATAATGTCACACTTTGTCAACCCCCCCCCCCCCCCCTTAAAGTGTGACGTACTTTATGGATGGTCCCTAATAGGACTCCAAGCGGTATATAGTCCGACAATGCTAATTCCCCTGAATATCAATTCGGGGAAGTTGGTTCAAAACTTTTGCCATATTTACTGTAGCTGCCAATCAAACTTTCAAGATGAAAGTGTCTGTAGTTGAAGAAACGTGTTTTATGCAAAAATGAGTCTTGATGCGTATCTTTTAAGTGCTGGTTTAGGTATCCTGTAGGCGATTTCGGTTGCTAGCCAAAAGTCTTTTCGGGTGATGATGCCTTAGTACGTTCGGCGCAAATTGAGGACTTAGCTACGAACAATAATAACGGGCATTTTTTTACACTAGAAAAAAATCCGTACGGATAATGACAGCGCAACATTCACAATAAACGAAACACAATTAAAAAAAAAGTAAAAACCGACTTCAAAAAACTAAAAAGTATAAAATATGGTTTTCTCATAGATCCCACTGTCAGAACTGGACCAAATTAAAATGGGACAATTCGGGAAGCACCAGCTTTCAAATAAAAAAAGAATCATCAAAATCGGTTCAGTCGAGAGATATGAGGTAACAAACATAAAAAAAAAAAAAAAACATACGCGTCGAATTGAGAACCTCCTCCTTTTTTTTGAAGTCGGTTAAAAAGAGAAATAGGTACACTTGTAATAAAAAATAATTTAATAATAAAATATGTCGTCAAGCATGCCTGTAACGAAAAGGTTACCAACTCAACATAATGCTGGATGTGGGACACCCAGCGCTGACTTGCAGTTGGCACCCTGCAGTGACACCCGGACGTAGAACAGATATTATGTACACATAAAATATAGTATTGGTTCATAGTATATAATTGAATTATAATTGAAGATCATTATTAAAAATATGTCGGTATGTTGTGTGTGGCATTTGCAAATTTAATTGACGACACGGTCGGGTGCCGTCCATTACTGTCCCACTGCTGGGCACGGGCCTCTTCTCGGAATTAGAAGGGTTAGGCCTTAGTCCACCACACTGGCTTGGTGCAGGCGGACTACACGCACCATCGAGAAATTTAAGAGGCCCTCTCAGGTGTGCAGGTTTCCTCACTATGTTTTCCTTCACCGTTAATGCAAGTCATAATCAAATTGCGATCCGCACGTGTATTGGAAAATTCAGAGGTGCGGGCCGGGGTCGAACTCAGACCCTCCTACATGGAAGCCAAGCGTTCAACCACTAGGCTATTACTGCTATAATAAAATATGTTTGAAAAAAAATAAACACTTTTTCCACAAATACCTAGCACACGTTATTTATTTATTTATTTATTTTAAATGCTTCATGTACAATGTACAAAGGCGGTCTTAATGCCGTAGGCATTCTCTACCAGACAACCTTAGGGTGATGCAGAGACAATGAAGGTAGATGCACCAAAAAAAAAACTTAAATGAGAGATATAACTATTATACTTAAAAACAACTATATAAACTTACATAAACATTACCAACATAATTTTATATAAATAAATATGCAATATGCTGAATAAACTAATTACACATATATAAATAATTGTTGTTGTTTAATTGTAATAATTGTTGTTGTAATTGTTGTTGTTAAATAGTTGTTCTATCGATAATTATAATTTATTTAATTTTAAAACGCCCAATTGGTTTACACATTCTAAGTTGATTTATGAACGTATCCTAAGTCAATTTTTGAACGCGTGTATAGTGTACGTGATGTATCTGCTGGGGAATCCCCGTCCGTAGGGGAAGTACAATGTTGTGGTAAGAGCTGCGAGAATAATGTAATTCAATGTGAATACAAATAAGACTAGGATAATAATGATTAATCTCTGAATAAGATTGCCATGGCAGTTACAAGCTGACCAGTTCCGACAGACGGTACCCGTTCACGAGCATGACGCATGCGTCACATCGCCAAGCTCGACCACAATGAAGGGAGCTCAACGACCCGACACACAACGCCACCATCAGCGAGACATTTTATTGAGCATGACAGACTCATAGTACCAGACAACATGTAGATATTTAATAAATATCTATAATATTATTACTTAAATCATGTTCACATTTTACAAGATTTTGTATGCATTCGAATTTAAAATAATAATTTATTGTCACATTATCAAAAAAAAAAAAAAAAAAACAAAAATGTGATGTGATGTGTGTGTGTGTGGTGTGTGTGAGTGTGATGTGTGTGTGTGTGTAAAATTAAAAATGTAGAGTATAGCAATAATATTAGGTTAATAGGTAGCACTTGTACTACATTACACTTCATATTCATATTCATATTATTTATTTGCGTTCCACAATGTATGTATAAAAGATGTTAAACATTTGGCTTAAAGCTAGGCACAATCATGGACCCTGTAGGGCACAGCAAAATGTATTAAGTTAATATATATTTTTTACAATAAAATTAATTTTAAACATTAACATTCGGTAAGTAGGTACGTACATATTTTATTAAGTATTTAATTAATATAATAATTATTTAATTAAACATGTCAATGTATTTGAACTGGTAATAAATGATTAAAGATAAGAATTTATAATTATATTGTATTTTTAAATTAATTATTAAATGGCTTATTTTAATACAACCAGTCTTATAAATTGTATTTACTTATTCACTATCTACTATCATTAACTACTAAGTATGCTGAGATAGGGGCCATTTTTGGCGTCGTGCAGGATTTTTAATTTATTTTTGTTAATATAATTTTAATGATTTCCCTCTGTATGTTTGTCATTTCCTGTACGAGTCCGAAATAAATATTTTTTCTTTCTTTTTTTCTAAACATATGTAACAGGTGATTTTTTTTCGTGATATCCGTGTTGATTTTATAGTAAAAGTTGTTTATATGAGTACAATAACCTCTTAGTACTATTAGCTATTTACCAACAACTTACACGAGGCGTCGTACTTTATATTCACCAAATAGCGTCTCCGACTTTACTCTGTCAATTTGCGGCCAAAGCCTTTGTCGCCTTGTTTGTTAAACAAAATAAACACAATTAAAGTCGATGACGTCATGACGGCATGGAGGCAGAAAGTCGCCGGGGGGGAAGCTTGAATAATGCGAATTCGCATATTTATTTAGTTTTATTTAGACGATAAATGAAAGAGCATGGCTTTAAAAAATATTATACAGGGTGGCCCATTTATAATATACTATACAGGGTGGCCCATTTATAATGGTCCAAAATTTCAGGTCATCATCTGAACGCAACATATTATTATGTTTCGCGAAAACCATTAGTTAGAAGTTGTGATTTTTTAAAGCCGATTACTGTCCCACTGCTGGGCACGGGCCTCTTCGCAGAATGGTTCTCAGAATTATTATGACTTGCGCAAACGGTGAAGAAACCTGAACACCTGAGAGGGCTTCATAAAGTTCTCGATGGTGTGTGTAGTCCACCCGCACCAGGCCAGCGTGCTGGACTAAGGCCTAACCCTTCTCATTCTGAGAAGAGGCCCGTGCCCAGCAGTGGGACAGTAATGGGCTGGATTTATTAATACGTTGTTTACGTTTTAGACATAATTTTATTTCGATCCACATGCAAAGCACGTTTTGTAATAAGCCGAGCGTGTTTCGCGAGTATTTCGCATCGTGTGGACCCAACTGTCGTACATATACCTATCTACACTACGAAGGTAGACTGCGTAATTTGATTTTTAACCGCCAACAAAAAAGGGAGGTTATAAGTTAGATGTGTAGCTGTGTATAGAAAGAAAAGAAAGAAAGAAATAAGGTTTATTGGTCAACACAATACATGTATAAATCACACCAAATTTGACCATATACAGTAAGAAACAGAATAGCCGGGAGTGACACAGCAATAATTGTACATTGCAGCAGGCTCACTAGTGCACACAAATGTAAGCTATGACATTAAATTAGGCTCGGTGTGGTATTGCGTGACCAAAAGGCCTCAGCTCAGCATATGCAGTAACACTACAGCGCTGATTTTCAGCTGAAACCTAAGGTGGCTGACAGAACAAGTTTCTATGGAATTGTGTAGTAGAATAAAATAATATATATAATAAAAAGGGATATTTAAATAATCAATCTGTGAGTAGTCAAAGTAATACATAAAATATAAATCCGAGATAACATTCCAAAGGGGCTTAGTACCCTACCTCTTCAAATAAATAATACCTAATAAAACGAGTGTATAATGATTATAATTATTGACCCGCATTCATTGCTTCTGAGTCAACACACATCAAGCCTTGGACGTGTCTATAATCAGTTTGCCACGACAGTAATCCACTTTATTAATCTCGGATGTCCACAAATATTTGACCTTGGGATCAACCTTGACCCTAATTAAGATGTAATCGGTTGTTATGTAGGCTTCATGCCTTACTTATGGGGAAGGAGGTTATATTTGGTAGGTTTATCAAGGAAAATAGGACGTACCTATCTATAATATGAGAAAACTTTATACTTGTGGAGGAACGAGGTATGGTGTACCTCCATTGGAAAGGGAGGATCCGCTGACCAGGCGAGGTGATATTGCCTAGCAGGCCGAAGCCCGACGGTTGATGTCGGACAGTTGTATATGTTTTAGATACGATATTATTTTCCTTGCGCGATGCAGGCCTCGTAATCTGATTGGTCGAATTCATATTTGCGCGCCACTGTAGTTAGCTTGCTGCCTTGCTAAGTAGTTATTCTATGTGGCGATAGATGTCGCTACATATATATAGAAATCTTTTTATAGGTATGTTATTGGCTCTTACGCTGTCAATATCGTTCACTTCAATACAATTTCGTTGATATTGAAAGGTATTGTTAACGGAGCGTTATTGTGAATGAATGCTTTCATTGTTTTGTTGGAAAATATTATTTTAGCAACGATAAAATGAGTGGAGAAATGTTGAAGTGACTAGCGTTCAACGAACCCAGTATAGTAAGGCGATTTAGTCGACTGTTATTTGTATGTAAATAGCAACGGATTTAATTACGCGTTTAAGTACAAATAAACCGTTTTAATATTTGCTTAACGCGTGATTAGTTAAAGTGCAAATGTAAAACCGGCCTTAAGGCACAAGCAGAGGTCGCGGGACTTATCTCATTACCGTGACCCCGGAACGTAAAGGGCTATTGAAGGAACACCGTGGATTTTAGTCAGTACAAGTCTGACAGTCCCTCCCGCCCTGCCCGGAGTGGGAGGACCCATTTGATGATTTTAAAACGCTAAAAAAAAAAAAAAAAAAATGCACAAGCAGAGAGATGAGCACGAATGTTTTTAAAGAAAGAAAGAAAATATATTTATTTGACAGCCCAAAAAACTATATTAAGGATTTAAAAAAAAAACAAAAAAAAAGGATGAGGTTTAGGTACTTTGACGCCTAGGTGCTGAGTTTTATATTAGTATTTATTTTATTTTATGGTTTATTTACCTAAAAATAATTAGTGTACATATTTAAGTTTATTTATTATGGTTGTAAATAGTTTGATGTTCGTTAATAAAGTTTTTGTACTTATAATAAAAAAAAGTAAAATCTTGTCAGTTATGAGGACGCATGTGGTCGATATGCATTATCTAACACTCCAAGACACAGATACACACTACAAAATAACACTCTTTTTTTGTTGGAGGTTAAAAAGCGAGCGTGATAGCGACACTAAGCGTATGAAAGTCGCGTGCCAACAATATTTTTCGCTAACAGTTATTACTTAAACTACAAAACTTCGAATTTGAACCTTATCTCGAAGATTTAAAATACAAATTCAATAAAAATTACTATGAAAAACTTTTTGTTAGATTTTCGACTTTGTTTATAAGTTTTAAGGTTGATATTGGCTTGTGTAGTCAAAGTTCATTGACTGTGCTTAGTAGCTTATGTACTTGTCTAATACATAGTAAGGTAAATAAAATAAAAATACCCATAGACAAAGATGAGTATGACAGGTACTTCATACAGGTTTGGACTACGAAATCGCCACTTTTGCCTAGATGGTGAGAGGCCAAGTCGATATGTGACGTTAAGCTGCACTTTCCACGGTTATATGTTGGATGGGTGACCGTTGACACATCTACATCCCTATTTATTAAAAATGCTTCATGTACAATGTACAAAGGCGGTCTTAATGCCGTATGCATTCTCTATCAGACAACCTTAGGGTGATGCAGAGAAAATGAAGGTAGATGCACCAAAAAACAAATTTAAATGAGAGGTATAATTATTATACTTTAAAATAACTATATAAACTTACATAAAAATTATTAACATATAGTATAATTTTTTATGTAGTGCGCAAAATTTGCAGAGCGATTAAGTGTCCGTTCCCAAATGCAACCGCAGTACTAAAATTCATTCCAAAACAAAATAAATATTCGATTTTATATGGCTTGCGCTAGTAGGTAATTATGCGTCCCCCCCCATAGACTAATGTCCCCCCCATACCAAGTCGAATTTTCGTTTCGTTTTAAAGTGTATCCCAATACTGCGGTTGCATTTAGGAACAGAAACTGAATCACTCTACAAAAAAAAATTCCTATATAGAATTCGGCAAAACCAGAGTCGAGATAAATTATTGGAAAGAGGAGCTATCGTTTACATCAAAAATAAATAAATAATGAGCAAATGAAGACACGGACATGAAGTATATCTTAATAATATAATAATGGAGCTCTGTGGGGCAGCCTCCATCTCATTACGAGATGAAACGAACACTCAGAGGGCATATTAGATCTTACTTTATCTACCAAATTAAATAATAATAAGTAGTGATGTCAGTAATCGCTTATTACTCGGTACTCGGTATACTCGGCAATTTTTGGTTACTCGTACTCGGCCGAATAATTCGGTTCATATGCCGAGTATCGAGTGTGTATATAATAATAATTAGTACTCGTTTATGACTCGATATTCGTAATACTCGGCAATTTTTGGTTACTCGTACTCGGCCGAATAACTCGGTTCTTATGCTGAGTACGCCGCCGAGTGTGTATGTATTAATAATCATGTAGAATATAGCTTGATTTGTAATTGTAAAAAGCTCACACCCAATATTTTTAATTTAGTTAATTGAAACAAGCAGATTTTACATCCCTCAATGTCACTAAACAATATTAATTAGTAATTGTCAGGGTATTATATTTAAAACTATTTAATTCAAGGCGTTCTAACTTTAGAGTATTATGTAATATGTCACGCGACTGACGGGCGAGGATCGTCGGCGGAGAGGTGGGCGCGGCGCGGAGGTATAGTGCCAGTATAGTATCAGCAGGGTAATCACGATACACACTCGCAATCGGAATCGATTCAATTTTGACAGTCCAACAAACTACATTGCGCGGTAAGCTTTTAAAACCACTACGCCCTACAATTTGCGCAACGCAATGAACAATGTTGTAGTGTCAAAATTGAGTCGATTCCGATTACCAGAATAAAAATGTTTTCTTTCTTTCTTTTATTACGAGCGTGCATCGTGATTAGGTAGCCGGTCGTGGCGTCGCTGCCGTTGCTTTTACTAATGTCATCTCCGTACAAAAATGACATTTCGATGTATTTCGTAGCGACGTTAGTTCCAATTTTGGTCACCGGGTCAGATAAGTTTGTGGCACTATAGCGCACGCTCGCAGCCCGTGTCACCGTTATCACGTATAAATGTGTTTTCGCGCCAAACCAGCGTAAACCTGAACCGAATAACTCGGCTGAGTACTCGAGTCGGTTATACAAAACCGAGTAAATCTCTGTATTCGGATAATATCGGTAATATAATTAATTATGCTGGAGAAATGTAAAAACAAACAAAAAAATGTTTGTAATATGCAAATGATGAACAAATTAATATTAACGTTCAATGTCACGTAAAAATTACGCATATCAAAAATATAATTTTATTTATTTATTTTATTTATTTATTTATTTCAACCAAAACTTACATCTATCATTACAGGTAGAAAACCTAATGCGATAAATATTTAACCCCCGACAAAAAAGAGGAGTGTTATAAGTTTGTAGTATGTATCTGTCTGTGGCATCGTAGCTCCAAAACGGAAGAACCGATTTCAATGCAGCTCTTTTAATTGAAAGCTAGTTTAATCGGGTATCATCTTAGCTATGTTTCATAAAAATCTGTTCAGTCGTTCAAAAGTTACAGCTCTTTTTCTAGTTGGAGTCGGAAGTTTTTGACGGTTAGGTTATTCATAATAAAAACATTATTTAACACAAATTTAAACCTACCTAAACCACGCGTGCTCATCGCTCGCAGGACATGATCAAAGGCTTCAAAAGATTATGTTCAATGAACATGATCTGTGGGATTACACGCGTGCCCGACCCCTTTGGGTAAAGCTTGATGAATGAGATTAACTGCTTGTAAAACGATTATATCATATCATATAGATACTAGCGACCCATCCCCGCTAACCATTTTTAACTGCTTTGCTCGACATCCGTATGTCATAACCGGGATCCAGCAGAATATCAGCGTCAGGTGTCATAGCCTGGCACATGCTGAGCTGGACACCCATTTGCTACAGCTCGGGACACACACCGAATAGTCAAAAGGCTGTTGATGTTCAGTCGGTGCAGTATACCCACATAATTTTTATTTTTTTCAAATTATTATTTTTTCTGCTTAGTTTTACTGTTGCCATCCTAAAATTGTATTCTCTGTCTATGCACCTGTCCTCTTCTTAGTATCTATGTCTATCATTCTAGTGCGTCTTGTGTTTGTGGCAAATAAATGTATTTTCTTTCTTTTCTTTCCATCCCCGGCTTCGGACGGGTGCTATTTCTCTACGATCCGAACATTATATAAAAAGTATTATGCATATAAACATTGCGGAAGAAATGCTTATAATGGTGGTGAAAACCGCATGAAAATCCGTTGCGTGGATTAGGAGTTAACGGATATACAGAACAGACAGACAGAGTCCGGAATACAGAAATTAGACGCAGGACTAAGTCTGACATTCAGAGACGACAGAAATGAGTCTAAGCGTGAACTTACGCTTCCATCTGTCAAAATTTGTTCGTAAGTTTGACAGATGGAAGCGTCAGTTCACGCTTAGACTCGTTTCTGTCGTCTCTCAACACGTCGTGCAACGTATAACGGCTCTGAAGTTGCGATGGGCAGGACTCTTGGCAAGACATAATGACGGTAGGTGGAGTAGAGCCCTAACAGAATGGCTACCGATAGACGGTAGAAGAAGTGTTGGAAGACCGGCGGCCAGATGGACAGATGACCTGCAAAGAATCGCGGGAATGACCTGGATGCGATTGGCACAGACCAGGGAAACATGGCATGAAAAGGAGGCCTATACTCAGCAGTGGGTAGAAACAGGCTGTCAATGAATGAATGAATGATGAACGGATATACAGACAGACAGACGCGGAAAGAGACTTTCTTTCATACTATGTATGAAGATAAAGATTATGTAAAGATGGTTATAGTAGGTACTCATCACTATGAACAATTTTTTCATGGGACCAACATTGAAATGGCTAAAAAACTTCTGCGGGTCTAGCGCGTAACTAAAATTGTAATGAACATCGACATCGGTATTAAACTTCAATATGATCGTGAGAGCCTAAACTTTGAGCTAACTTGTATTTTTTTTACCGATCATGAAGATAGGAGTCCCAACTATATGATAGGTAATTTTTTTACAAGTTAGCTCAACGTTTAGGCTCTCACGATCGTATTGAAGTTTAATACCGATGTCGATGTTCATTACAATTTTAGTTACGCGGTAGACCCGCTGGTCCATACAATTATGCTATATTAATACGTGAAGAGAAAACTTTGTACCCCTTTTTAAGCATATTGCGCGCACGGAGGAGTGTGAGATTTGGCATAGTTAAAGTTTATTTGGAGAAGTGCGGAAAGCTAAAATAATGATAATGATGATAATTGACGACACGGTTGGCGCAGCGGCTAAGCGATTAGCTTTCTGCGCTACGTGCCGCGGGTTCGATCCCCGCACGGAACAAGTATTTGTATGATCTACAGATAGTTGTTTCGGGTCTGGTTGTGTGTGCATGTGACATGTATGTTTGTAAACTGTACCCTCGATACAGGAGAAATTTTAGTGAGGGGCAATGTTTAAAAAAAAAAAAAAAAAAAACTGGTTGCTTTCGTTAAATATGCTATACCTGGGCCTCGAACCAATAACTTCTAAGTACCAGCCAAGCAACATATGTATTATAAACTGGATAACTTAAATGGCCAGCAATAAAAATGTCTAGATTAAGCCAAGCCTGTTGCTTTTATAGCATTAACCCTGAATGAAAGGTTATAAAACTTATACAGGTTGGTGCACAATTTTGGGGCATTACGGAAAGAAAGAAATAAACTCATTTTATTTTTTATGGGTAGCTAATTTGACAGTTATAGTCTTAGGAAACTTTAGATTTTTTATTTTTCATGTTTGATGTCAAAATCGTTTTTGTACTATGTCAAAAAAATAATTTTCTCTTTTTCTTTTCTTTCTTGTAGGCAGTGATAGCCTAGCAGTTGAATGCTCGCCTTCCATGCAGGTGGGTCTGAGTTCAAACCCGACCCGCACCTCTGACTTTACGGATTCATGTGCGGATTATAATTTGATTAACAATTGTGATATAAATAATAATATTGTAATTTATTCTTGAATTAAGTCTCGCATACCAGTGATGGTCAATATGCGGATACTAGTTATTGCAAATAACACGAAATGTACCACCTGTCTACCCATATTAAGGGAGTAAATGATTTGATTTGATTTGATAGAGGTGAAGGAAAAAACATCGTGAGGAAACCTGCACACCTGAGAGGGCCTCATAAAGTTGTCGATGGTGTGTGTAGTCCGCCCGCACCAGGCCAGCGTGCTGGACTAAGGCCTAGCCCTTCTCAATCTGAGCAGAGGCCTGTGCCCAGCAGTGGGACTTGGGCTGGATTTATTTATTATTCTTTCTTTCTCTAACAATAACAGAAAAGGTGTACGAATTTTGTCGTTTGTATGGGCTGTGGTTTGGCTAGTTGAATAGAAACTACTACTTCTAGCTTTAAAGCTTGTAATGAAACAATTACTAAGTAACATGGTATAGAAATTGAGCTTAACAATCTCAGTCAGTCAGTCTGTCTCTTGTAGAATCTACGTACAATTCTTTATGATCTATTAAGTATCCTACATAATTATGTACTTTATATAATTAATATCTTACGTGATTATCTTAATTTTTGTGTATTTTTGTTCTTCTTGTTGTTTTTTGTTTTCTTTTTTATTTTAGCATGTGATGCCATAATTTTGCTTGGAAATAAATTACTTTTCTTTCTTTCTTTCTTTCCTTTTACTTTCTTTAAATGTTGTCAATGCAAAAAAAAAAAACAATGTTTTGTTGGTGTTACCGACAAAGGGTAACAACACCAACAATTTAAATCGCGTTTAATGCCCTAAAATTTTGCACCACCCTGTATACATTTATATAGGCCCAAGGGAGAGCTTTTCCCTGATTTAGAGACTCTTATTCTTAAAGACCCAATTTAAGATCTGTCGTAAGCGCATAGTAAGATGAATTGCAAGAAAAATCGGGAACAAGAACACTACACGGAAAAATCGACTTTTCAGGCTAGACTTTGCACTGAACCAAGTTATTCGGCTGTAAACAGCAGTAACTTGTTTATTTCTAGCCGTAAACTGTATATAATGTAACGAGTAATTATAATATCATTAATTTAGTGTAAAATTTATTTTATATATAAAGTTACTTTTATTAATAAAAAACAATTATTATTTACGTACACACAAGGAAACATGGTAATAAAAATGTTACAGACATATGAGCACAATGGAACTACTTATTTCTAATGAAATTTCTTCCAGTAGTCCCGCGACTGGAAATATGGATGATAGACACGTAGACACAGTGTGTAAAAATTACAAAAATAACTTATTTAGACCACTTAAACTTAAAGTAAATTAAACTAAACCAATAACTACCACAAGTATGAAATAAACTACATAGATAACAAATACAATGAACTATATATACCGTACTAATTATTCGTAGATTTTTTGTGTACAGCTTCAGAACATCATCATCTGCCTGACCTGTATCCCAACTACGTTGGGGTCGGCTCCCAGTCTAACCAGATGCGGCTGAGTAACAGTATTTTATACAGAGCGACTGCCATCTGACCTCCGCCACACAATTACTGGGAAACACTGATACCCTAAGGTTAGACTGGTTGCCAGACTTTTTTTAGGTTGCTGAATCCCGTAACGACTGTCAAAGGTATTCGTATGACAACCGGGACCAACTGGTTAACGTGCTATCCGAGGCATCGATGTCTATAGATACGCTCTGTCATACAAAGGGAAGCTAAAAAATGAAACGTATTTTTTGAAGACGTCATATTCTAAATTCAACAATGTTCGAATTATATTTAAATAAAACAGCGATACATGCACTAATGGAATAGCTACTGTTATTATATATTTTTTATTCAATACACAAATTAATAATTATGTTTGTAAACGGCATTTGACTGGTGATCAACTACTCCATTTTTCTGAAAATGGAGTACCTGACACGTCTCACTTTTTGAGTTCACTAAGCATATCTATAGACATCGATGATCCGAGGCACGGAGGAGTCTCGATGTTCGAAGAAATGATCACCCATCCAGGGACTGACCGCGGCAACCGCAGCTTAACCTCGCTGATTGACTGATCTGCGCGGTAGCTATGTAGCTACGAGCCCCTCAGAACATGATACCAAATACGTGGTTACATTTAATAAGGTAACATCTGCGCCACCCTGTATGCTTTTGTTAACGTTGTTTTTCTTTTATTTATAACAAACTTCATTTCTTTCTAATTAAACTTTTATTGTGGACGAGAGAAACGAGTCCGTAATATAATCCACGTAGCCTTGTTACCGTCCTTAGGTGAACACGGACAAATTTATAAGACTGTGTTTTATTATAAAAGTTGGTTAAAAACAGGTCATTTTTAAAACCAGGTTTTAAGATAGTCCCGTCTCTTTTTGTCATATGAGAATAGAAAGTGACGGGTATATTTAAAACCTGAGTTTTGCTAGACTGGATTTTAACAATTTTGTATTAAGGGGTGATAAAAGAAATCCGAGCTACCATTAAATTATACCACGTTGGACCATCTGCTCTTATGTCATTATTTATTTGCAAAAAAAGTTCTATTTTATTTGCAAAATCAACTATATGTATAACATTTAAAAGAATTAGTATGTACTGATGTATTTCAAATGATGATGATTGATGATGTATTATGTCAATAAATATCAAATGTTTATTGCAATCCATAATGTACACAGTCATACAGGTGGTAAGTATAAAATATAGAAACAATTATGGACCCTGTCGGGCACAGCAAAAGTTTAAATAAGTAGGAGAGAGGAGGAGCGCTTTAATAATTTTCCTTATATTATTTTTTACGAGATTTTTTTATTATAAATATATTATCACTTATTTATTTATTTATTCTCATAATATAAATGTGTAAGCCTATTTATTTATTTGTTATATTAAATTATATACTATTATTTTTTATTCGCTTAAATATTTTGTATTGCAATTAGTAGGTTTATTTAATATAATTAAATATTTAATTTAAGACTTATTATATTTTACTTATCTGACAACAGTTATATCTATTTATTATTGATTTTATTCGTTAGATATTCGTCTAAATAGACATAAGGGCTTAATTAAGTTTAGATAAACTCTAACCACTACCACTACTCCACCACCACTACTCACTACTCTAACTACCTAACCACTACTCTAACTCTCCTCTCGCAGGTCTGCTGGAAGAGATTTCTTTAGAAATAAGCAGTACCTTTGTGTCATCTTTCCTATTTAATTGTAATTATTCTTCTTTCTGTGTGTACATAAATTGTTAAATAAATAAATATCGTTTATTAGCTATAAGGTAGATTTCTTTATACAAACAGTTAATCATCGGAGTATTGGAGAAACGCAGTTACGATTTTTTGTGTTATTCTAGAAGTATAGAATTATCCCGAAAACGTGATTTTATTAAGTGGCAACCCTCACACAGAACTGGCGTAGTTCAGTCTGTCATCTAATGCTGCTCTAGGTATTGAAATGTGTGGTCACCGTTGCGGTCGTTAACGCAATTGATTGAAAATGGAGTTTGCACTAGCTAACCGCGATTGCGCATACTATAAACTAATGAAAATGTCCTACAAGGCAGCATGGGCATAGCCTGGAAGAGGAAAGAAAGAAAGAAAGAAAAATAATTTTATTCCGTACGGGATAATGACGACGCGTATATCAATATAGTTTCAAATAAATTGTAGTTTCTCTTTACAAAAATGCATATTTACCCGAATACGGAGAGGGTTATAATAGAATAGAATAGAAAGCATTTATTCGATAAAGGAAATACATTGTCAGTACAAAAAAAAAATTGAAACAGAGATCACAAAGAAACAAAAAAATAATAATAACAAACACGGATTAAAAATAAACAGGTGCTTTGATTTAGATACTGCACTGACGAGCACGCCCATATCGAAAGGGTTACCAGCTCAGCATTTGCTGGGTGTGGAACACCCAGCGCTGATTTTCAGTTGGCACCCTGCAGTGAGTCACGGACGGACGGACGGGTTATAAGTTTGACCTATATGTATGTATTTATGTTCATCTGTTCCCTCATAACGTCTAAACTACTTATCATAATCCGACAAATGAGGTATCGTTGAAAGCGTCTTGATTGTCCGCTGGTTATAGACTATGTGACGTCACATTAATTTTAATATGGCGCCCTCTAGAGGACATAAAGTAATGAACTAATTTGTTTTTTTGTTTTTCAGAAATATATAAACATGGCAGAGGTAGAATTTTAAGCTAATGAAATAGTGGCGTACAGCTTTCAAAATAATGAGCACCACAAATTGTTCTCATACATTTTTTTAACACATTGTCATCCTCACCTTGTATAAAAAATACAACTTATATTATACCTATCTAAGAGACACATCTACCTTTCTAGAGGTTTCTCCTGGAAACGAACTCGACTCTACCGTATCAAATTTCTTTCAACAAAGCTCTCCGTACAAGTCTCGTCTACAAAATACGAGTCTACGTGACGCCATTACCGAGGGGTTTAAATAAAATCCTGACGCTGTTTTCTTTACAAAATAACTTTTTAGCTATATACACTCTCTGCATATATTTTCTTTGAGAAGGAAAAATAGCAATACGCTCGTGTTCTTCGAAGGGTTAGACAGAGATGGCAATACTTTTAATTTTTTTAGGGTTCCGTACCTCAAATGGAATAAAGGATCACTTTGTTGTCGTCTGCCTTTGGTCTGCCTAAAGAAAAAAAAAAAGTTTTTATTTTTATAGCCAGTATGACGCACGACACGTAATTTTACCCTTACGAGACCACTTATTACTGAATAATTATTACCATTGTTCTGCTAAGCAAAACTTAATTAAATTAATTAAGTGGCAACACCGAGTGACCGAGCAAAAATAAAATATGAAAATAAGAATTACCCTCGTTACAATACTAATACAAACAGTCTATTACGGTTTGATCTGTCTGTCAAGACCATTTTTCTCAGGAACGCGTGAAGGTATCAAGTTGAAATTAATATCAAATACTCAAGTTTGCAATCCCTTGGAGCTGTGAAAAATTCATACTTCGAAGTCAACGCAATCACAAGAAATGCTAACATGCTGGGTCGAGTAGGTATTAAGTTTTGTATGGGACAGATGATAATTTTTCCGGGATTACGATGTTGGTCCCATAGAGAAAGTTGTTCAGTTTGATGATCTGATCCACACCCTTAAATATGACCATGCATTTCTGGATAGAACCACGTTGTATTAATATCTTATGTATCTCTTCAAACTTGATTATCATAATGTATAGTATTATTATTATTATAAGCCTGTAATGTCCCACTGCAGGGCAAAGGCCTCCCTCCCCTCTTTCCATTTCTCCCGGTCCATTGCGATCTGGGGTCAATCCTTTAAATAAATGTCCAGCTCATCCCGCCATCTCCTTTTGGGCCTGTCGCGCTGTCGTTTTCTGCCGTTTGGGACCCACTCTGTGGTTATTCTAGCCCATAGCTCCTCCGACATGCGGCAGATGTGGCCAGCCCAATTCCACTTCAATTTGGCAGCTGTTTGGCCTACGTCAGCAATTTGCGTTTTGGAACGAAGCAGAAGAAGAGTTTCGTATGTATATACAGGGTGGAACTTTCGAAGCGTACCTGGAGGAAAACTACTCTAAATACTGAAATGCAACTTTCTTATCTAAGTAGTTCTTAATAAATTACGTCAGAGATAATTGTTATTTACAAACATAAGTAAACTCGATGGACCCTTGAGTAAAAGTGCTTCATCTAGCCGTAAAAGTACAGGATGCAATTTTTTCGGATTTTTGTCGGTTAGATTCCCGGGTGTGGCAAGCGAATTTTCAAAAATCTTTAAATGCAGTTTTGGTTCATTTTAAAAATAAAGGAATGTTTCCTTTGAGTCAAATTTGTTGTCTTCAGTATTTAGAGTACTTTTCCTCTTCAAAATTACGCTTAAAAAAGGTAAAGGTACGCTTCAAAAATTCCAGCCTGTATTATGTATGTATGTATTAGGTATTTTTTTTTTATTTGTGTTTATAGCTTATGCTACACCGCGAGCTACCCTCGTTATGTTTTACATGCTGTACTGTCCATCCAAAGGCTGTCTGTAAGAAATCGCTCATCGCTCTTTTACTGCTTTGTTCAACATCTGTATGTCATAACCGGGATCCAGCAGAATATCAGCGTCAGGTGTCATAGCCTGGCACATGCCGAGCTGGACACCCATTTGCTACAGCTCGGGACACACACTGAGTAGGTGATGCGCAGTCGGTGTAATATACCCATATATTTTTATTCTTTAAAATTATTATTTTTTCTACTCAATTTTACACTGTTGCCATCCTAAAAAAATGTATTCTCTGTGTATGCACCTGTCCTCTTCTTATTACCTGTGTCTGTCATTCTAGTGTGTCTTGTTTTAGTGGCAAATAAATGATTTTTTTTTCTTTCATTGCGATAAGACCGCCCATTGTACAATCTTAAAATGATTAATTATGTTAATTGCTTCTTTTTTATCAGGTGTACAATAAAGAGTATATCTATTCTATTCTATTCTTATTTTCGTAACTGCCGCCGACATAATATTTTGGTGTCGTTACCAGCCAAGAAAAACTCCCATTCCGTTAAAATTACGAATGAAAGAGATCTATTATAAAATGAATTTGTAAAAAGTAAATCAAGGCGTCATTCATTCAAAATGGAACGTATCTCATGTAAGAGAAACGAGGTCAGTCTTCCTTCGTTCAATGTTCACGCTAATTTGAACTTGGAGGATGGGTAGAAAGAAGGTAAGTACAGTTAGAAACAAAAAGATTTTTATGTTACAGTGAAACCCTAAAAAGTCTAGACAAGACATGGAAGTCGCAAGACGGACTGAGAATGCCTGGAAGAGCTACTGGTCCATGAAAGAGCTCATGAAGGGAGACCTTCCAATGTCACTGAAGCGGAAACTCATTGACATGTGCATTCTTCCCATTCTGACCTATGGCGCTCAGACTTGGTCTTTGATTAACATCCAAAAGTCCAAACTCAAGGTCTGCCAACGTGCTATGGAGCGTAGTGTTTTAGGTGTTAAATTAACAGACCGTGTTCGAAACACTACACTGCGCTCCAAAACACAAATTACTGACGTAGCTCATAAGGCTGCAAAGTTGAAGTGGGATTGGGCTGGCCATGTCTGCCGGATGCCTGATGTGCTGTGGGCCAAGGTAACCACTAAGTGGAGCCTTAATATGACGAGAAGGCGACGCGGCAGACCACGAAAGAGATGGCGGGATGAACTTGATAACACGAACAACGAATGATTCACACTGGCTCTGGACCGAAAAGCCTAGAAATCATGGGGGGAGGCCTTTGCCCAGCAGTGGGATGATGTAGGCTAACAGTAACAGTAAGTGAAACCCGTTTTAAACCGACTTCCAAAAAAAGGTAAAGGTTCTGAATTTTATCATTGACTTACAGCTAGAGGGAGTGCTGTAATGATACAGGAGGATTCACAAAAAATCTTCGCAGGTCAAAATATCAAAAAGTATGTTAAAAATTGAATAACGGGAACTTAAACTACATAATTAACGCGTTTTTAGTTTAAGCTTTTATTTAGACTTACTGCAGGAACTATCCTAATGCAAAGGCATACCCTGGCATAATCCAGAACGACCCTAGCATAAAGAAATCTCTGAATATTTACATTGTGAAGCCAGTATTCAAATTCGTTCCAGTAATCAGACGCTACGGCGTAGCTACTACGGCGTAGAGCTTCGTAGCCGTCTACGAGTTTAATAAGCGTTATAATATTAAATCCTCTACTAATAAAAGGTGTTTAAATGTATGTCATGAATAATTAATTAATAGTATCTTAAGTACTGAATATAAATTTTTAACCCCCGAGAAAAAGAGGGGTGTTATAAGTTATGTAGTGTGTATCTGTGGATCTGTGTATCTGTCTGTGGCATCGTAGCTCCAAAATGGATGGACCGATTTCAATGCAGATATTTTTAATTGTAAGCTAGGTTAATCGGGTGCCACTTTAGCCATGTTTCATGAAAATCTGTTCAGCCGTTCAAAAGTTACAGCTTTTTTTCTAATTGGAGTCGAGGTATTTTGACGGTTTGGTTTTTTTTTTCAGCGTGGTGTCATTCCTCATGGGGTGTCCTCCACTTAGGGGGGGCGGAGGGGTGTGCCGGACTCCTATCAGCTAAACTCACCACGCAGGTCCGCTTCGGCACCTACAGGTGAATTTCGCGTACTCTTAAAGACCGCGCCGAAGCCCACCATAGTAACACGCCTGTTAAGGCACTTCTCGAGGAGAGTCAAATTCAAAGATTTTGATTTCAACTGGGCCTTTGCAGGCACTTTCAAAACGTCGTGATTCTAGGCGCACGGCTCCAAGTGGGTTGGTCCTGGAGAAGATACCGGCAAGAAACTCCATGGATACTCTTTTCATAAAACAAATTTACAATAATATCAGGGGCCGCAGAAGCGGCCTCGGCTAAATTTCAACCTGAATTTACACAATATTACTGGTCGCCTTATGGTCGAAATTCGACCGTAATTTTATCTTTCTACACTCCTTCTCCATATAAACTTTAACTATGCCAAATCTGACACTCCTCCGTGCGCGCTATATGCATAAAAAGGGGTACAAAGTTTTCTCTTCACGTATTAATATATAGATAGATTGCAAAAAAAAAACTGTAAAGAAGTTCCCCCCCCAGGCAATTGCAGCATCCTATATCAACATGAACGGAGTAGCCATGAAAAATATTTCGCACTCCCCAAAAATTGACTCAAGACAAACATATTGTATGTATTTTTATTTCTTGTGGCTCACTTAGAAACTACTGAACGAAACTTAATGACACATAGACACACCCAGACTCTATTTGCTCTATTAATAATGGTACATAACGACACGTAAGTCTGTCGGGACTGGTCAGCTTGTAACTGCCATGGCAATCTTATTCAGAGGCAAATGATTATTATCCTATTCTTATTTTTTATTCACATTAAATTACATTATTCTCGCAGCTCTTACCACAACTTTGTAATCTATTATTTTTAAAGTTTCCATGGAGTTTCTTGCTGGTTCTTCTCCATAGGACGTACTATTTGGAACCGCGCACCTAGAGTCTCGACATTTCATAAGTGTTTCTTTTAGCTACATGAAATAAAGATCTATTCTATTCTATACTGCTGGCACAGGTACCAAAGTGCACAGAAGCCTACCAGAAAACATGTTTTTTTTTAATATTTAATAAAGTAAGGTATCGCTTATACTTGCATATTCTATAGATGAAAATGAGCTCAAACGCAAGGATGAATGAGGAAAGTAATATTTCCATGAAATAACGAGATTAAAAAATATAATGAGTGCTCGTATTATTAAAAAAATAACCTAACCGTCAAAAACCCTCGACTCCAACTAGAAAAAGAGCTGTAACTTTTGAACGGCTGAACAGATTTTCATGAAACATAGCTAAGATGATACTCGATTAAATTAGCTTTCCATTTAAAAAAACTGCATTGAAATCGGTCTATTCGTTTTGGAGCTACGATACCACAGACAGATATACCGATCCACAGATACACGCTACAAACTTATAACATTCCTCTTTTTGTCGGAGGTTTAAAAGACTTATAATAAGTTGAATGATGGAATAGATTTTTTATTTCCACTTCTGTTATCTTTTTGACTCGATCTAGACAATATGTAAGTATATCATTTTCATAATCTTGTATTCACAATCTTGAAAAAATAACACGGTGCCATTTTATAAAAAAAAAAAAAAAAAACAGGAAAATCGTTGTTTTGTGTAATGTTATATTAATTTAACAAATATATTTCCTTATTAAACAAAAAAAATTAATATCAACACATTTAATATTAACAACTTCCGTCATAAATATAAGAGGGGCTCGTAGCTACGTAGCTACCGCGCAGATCAGTCGATCAGCGAGGTTAAGCTGCGGTTGCCGCGGTCAGTCCCTGGATGGGTGACCATTTCTTCGAACATCGAGATCCCTCCGTGCCTCGGATAGCACGTTAAGCAGTTGGTCCCGGTTGTCATATGAATACCTTTGACAGTCGTTATGGGAGTCAGTAACCCAAAAAGTCTGACAACCGGTCTAACCTTAGGGTATCAGTGTCTCCCTGTAATTGGGTGGCGGAGGTCAGATGGCAGTCGCTCTGTATAAAATACTGTTACTCAGCCGCATCTGGTTAGACTGGGAGCCGACCCCAACGTAGTTGGGATAAAGGCCAGGCAGATGATGAACTTCCGTCATAATTATATTTTTTTAGAACTTTTCATACAAAACCTACTCCAGGAAAAATATCTATATTTTTTTTGCCAACGTTTATTAATCTCAGAAAAAATGAACAGTTTTATTACGACTCGTAACTAGATCACCATGGAAACGACCCATTTCGACATATACTCGTATTTGCACAAGTATTTTACGTACTAGCGACCCGTCCTTGGCTTCGCAAGGGTGTAATTTTTCTACTATCCTTACATTAAATATCAAAGTATTATACATATAAATTTTCCGTGAAAAATTATCTAACTGATCGTGAAAACCGCATCAAAATCCGTTGCGGGGTTCAAAAGGAGTTAGCGGATATATAGACAGACAGACATGGTAAATATCCTTTTCTCTAATTTTTTAATAAGTTACCGTTATTAAATAATATTTATAAATAAATAATTCGGACCATTTCTATCCCATGACCTAGAATAGAATACATTTTTAATTCGTGTAAACCAGATACAGGCACTTATGAAATGTCGACACTCTAGGTGCGCGCGGTTCCAAATAGTAAGTCCTATGGAGAAGAACCGGCAAGAAACTCCATGGAAACTCTTTTAAAATAATAGATTACAATCTTGATTAGTACAATGTTGTGGTAAGAGCTGTGAGAATAATGTAATTTAATGTGAATAAAAATAAGAATAGGATAATAATGATTTGCCTCTGAATAAGTAATAAATGTTTTCTTTCTAAAAAATAACAAAGAAAATATTTGTAATATCAATTTAATGATATTGTTTAGAATAGCCAGCGGTAATTGACTTAGTTATAACTTGAAGATCCTAAAATAATAATTGCCTGTTGCTTTTGTGCTTTTGATAATAATAATTTCAAGTACCTTTATTATTTTATACTATTTCAATTTGTACTGGAAATAATGTTTTTGTTAATTGTACTGTTTGTCTTTTTTTTTAATCCCATTGTACCCACATTGTAGATTAATAAAATGTTGATTTGCAACTCTGGACTGTAATTATCGAAAAAGGGCTTATTTTAGAACTTTCCTATACAAAATTTGTCAAATGTCAAATTTATTCGTAGGAAAATATTATCTGGCGATTGAAAGAAATCGATTATTTTAAACCGTATTTTAATTCAAAGGAAATTATATATTTATTTTTTATTTATGATTATTATTTCCCGAGGATTTTTTTTGGCGAATCTTATAAAGAAGAATATAATGATAATATTAAATCACTGCTTTGATTTAATTGTTTTATGATATTAAAATTAATTTTGGTTTTTCTAAACTGTCGCATGAAAATTGGGATTTTTCGAATGTTATTGAAAATAATAAAATTGGTTTAGTAAAATATTTTAAGAATTACTGCTGCGTAATATCGAAGATTTTATCGAAAGATTAAAAAAAAACGTAACTTCAGAATTACGTCGAAAGTTTTTTAGCAAACAATTTATTCAAGTGCCATTTTGAAACTCGACACTAAAATCGGATCAAAGAGCACATCCCACCTTTTATCTAAAAAACACAAATCTGAAAATACACAAACCATAGACAACGAAGCGAAATGTGACCTTCAAAAGCCTTACCTTTGTCTCCGAACTTTTTAAAAACTAACACTAGCACAATCACTCGCGAAAACTGTATAAGTCTTAAATAATATTTAATAAAAATAATAAGTACGATTATATTTTTGTTTTTTTTTTTCTCATCCACGGCCCGTTCGCGTCCGCTCTCGGCGAAGCTTTCGGATCGACTGGCAGCAGTAAGGGATTGTGGGCTATATGTACACTCGGCGGTGTAGGTATGTTTTGAGGGTGGGCTCCGAAAGAGCGGTAAGTATAAAAATTCTGTTTTACATTTTCAGAGGGTTTTTTTGAGGAAGTTGGGTTTGTGTTAATGGAGTGGAAACTGAGTGGAGGGTAATGAGGGTAAAGTGTGTAATCAGGCAATATGTGAAAGAGCTTTTGACATGTTTTTATAAGAGAATGAGTATCCAAATAATGTTTTTTATTTTATATTGTTTTGACAGAGATTTTTTTTTTCAGCGACTTAGTTTTTTATGTTTTTACAAAGTTTCATAATTATGTGTTTTGTGACTGAATACTTTCAAAAGTTATATTTCTTTTGTAATAATATAATTTTATACTCGGTTTTATAATACTATTCGGCAATATAATATTTTTTATAAATTAATTACAAAACAATCATCGAATTCTGTCCTTGACTGTATTATTACATAGAAAAAGGCATTAAGACCGCCTTTGTACATTGTACATAAAGCATTTTAAATAAATAAATAAAAAGGAAAACGTTGTGTTAATCACAATTAGAATAGAATAAAATAGAAAAATGCTTTACTATACAAAAATACAAGAAAAACAGAGCGTAAATCAATGCACAATGGTCAGTCTTATCTATCGCTTAATTAGCGATTTTTTTATTGTTTATTCTTCTTCCATTTGTTTCCTATTTTCATTTAAAGCGTTACAGTGTAGAATCCTTTGACCCTACAAAAATATTCAATGTTTACTTGTGTTACTTTAAAAAAAGGAACTTCTCTATTCTATTATGTGTTGTATGTATGTATTTTTTAATTAATAGTAGCGTTGTGTGTGTTACGTTATAGATTCTGTATAATTGGAGACAGAAATTTATATATTTATTTTTGAGATAAAAAGTATTTTAGTTGTCATGTTTATTCACCAAATAAACATTCATAGCGTGACGTGGCAATGTTTTGACACGTACGTGACTGCCGGAACGCGCAATTGCTTTCTCGACTACTACTTAAATAAAAATACTAAATAATCTATATTATATACTAATATATACCATTCATATCCCACAAAAAAAATGTGTAGCGACATCTATCGCCACATAGAATAACTACTTAGCTAGACAGCAAGCTAACTACAATGGCGCGTAAATATGAATTCGACCAATCAGATTACGAGGCCTGCATCGCGCAAGGAAAAACATAATCGTATCTAACACATATACAACTGTCCGACATCAACCGTTGGACTTCGGCCCGCCAGGCAATATCACCTCGCCTGGTCGGAGGATCCTCCCTTTTCAATAGAGTAACACCATACCTCGTTCTTCCACACATGAAACCAAAACTCATAACCCAACTTTTCGACCACAATCGGCTAACGCAAAAAACAAAATTCCTGACTTATACCCTTTTCTGTTCGAACCAACGCGTCCCCTACCGCCATATCTACACATACGTATACGTATAACAACCCTACACGTAGGTAAACATATGAGTTACCCCTACATCTGGAACAGCTTATGAAAATTTAAATAGTATATAAGTATTTGTTTTTCTTCAAGTTTTTTTTTTTAAGTTAAACTTCTATGTTGACTATTAGGATTTTTCTGTCACGAAAAAGCGTTACGGTCGCGTGGAAGTAGACGATATAATTATTGTCAGTTGAAGTTTCACTTCTACTATGTGTCCCAGCACACATTTCGTTTCAATATTTTTTATTAATGGTAAGGGGCTCGTAGCTACATAGCTACCGCGCAGATCAGTCGATCAGCGAGGTTAAGCTGCAGTTGCCGAGGCCAGTCCCAGGATGGGTGACCATTTCTTCGAACATCGAGACCCCTCCGTGCCTCGGATAGCACGTTAAGCAGTTGGTCCCGGTTGTCATACGAATACCTTTGACAGTCGTTACAGGAGTCAGCAACCCAAAAAAAAAGTCTGACAACCGGTCTAACCTTAGGGTATCAGTGTTTCCCAGTAATTGGGTGTCGGAGGTCAGATGGCAGTCGCTCTGTATAAAATACTGTTACTCAGCCGCATCTGGTTAGACTGGGAGCCGACCCCAACGTAGAGGCCAGGCAGATGATGAATGGTCTTAGCGTTTTAATAGTTAATAATTAAGGGAAGATGCAAAGGACACTAGTTTTTTTTTTATAACTTACTGGGGTTGTCTCAATTTCTAATGATGCATGACAATGTATGAGATACAATAAAGAATAAATTTTAGTTTTTAGTTTTTGTGTTATTTGACACAGCACAAAAACGATTTTAAAGCTAACTACTTACTTACTAAGATGACAGAAAAAAAAAAAAAAAAAAAAAAAAAAATATCTTAAATAAAAATGGATTGTACGTCGCAGCTGTGTCAAAAAGGCTTCCACTCAGCTTAAGCTGTCGCGCTGCGAACAACCCGACAGCGCTGGTTTTCAGCGGGAGCCGCATCGAGTGACGGTATGTGTGCCTACGTGTACAGAAAATAAATAAATAAAATATGAATTAAAAAATAAATGAACTCGGTGTGTGTTGAATTGATTTGTGTATGAAAATAAATACTTGAAGATAACATTATACTATTATACGATATCTAAAATAGGAAGTAAATATAACTACATAATAATTTTAAATAGTAACGTGCTATGTTAAAAAAAAACATTTTTGTTTAAATTTTTTGAGTTATGTATCCAGCAGAGGGTAAAAATTTTTTTTTTTTTTTTTTTTTTTTAAGGAACATTGCCCCTCACTAGGATTTCTCCTGTATCGAGGGTACAGTTTACAAACATACATGTCACATGCACACACAACCAGACCCAGATTTATTATTATTATTAGATTTATTTTTTATTTTTTTACAATAAATTGATAATATCCTTGTAAAAGCTAATTACTGGTCAGCTTGTAACTGCCATGGCATACTTATTCAGAGGCAAATGATTACTATCCTATTATTATTATTTTATTCACATTAAATTACATTATTAACTTGAGTGTAAGTCAAATGAACTAACCGTCGGCGTCTGAGCTGCTGAGCTATAGAAGAGCTAAAGTGCTAAAAGAGCGATGTAGCTCTTTAGAGCAAGAAAGCAAATCGCTCTTTCTCTTTTCAGCGAGCTATGTCGCCCATACTTTATATGTCTATGTGATGTCTGTTTTTAACCCCCGACGTAAAAAGAGGGTTGTTATAAGTTTAACGTGTCTTTCTGTGTATCTGTCTGTGGTATCGTAGCTACCAAACGGATGAACCGATTTTAGTTTAGTTTTTTTTGTGTCATAGATAATTTTATCCCGAGTATTCTTAGCCATGTTTCATGAAAATCTGTTACGCCGTTCAAAAGTTACAGCTCTTTTTCTAGATGGAGTTTTTAATTTAAGTTTTGTTTTTCTAGATTTTGTTTTTTTTTTTTATTATTGCATGTGGTGCCTATGGGCTCATTTATGGAGAGGCGGAAAGTCGCGCGGAGTGTAAAGCGGCGCGCAACGCGGAGAAAGACACTTATCTCCGTTCCTGAAGAGCGAGCGAGAGAGCGACACGCCGCTTTGCGCGCCGCGCGACTTTCCGCCTCTCCATAATTATTGAGCCCTTAATTTTACAACCAAAAAAAATTTCTTTCTTTCTTTCTTTCTTTCTTTCTTTCTTTCTTTCTTTCTTTCCCTGGTCTAACCATTTGATCACTACCAGTTTTTCATTACCGTCATTTTATGACATCATAAACTATCTGGGTTTTATCGACGGCTTTAACACAAGCGATTTAAAATAAAACGTTATAGCTATAAAATATATTATCTCTCTCTTTTATTGGAATATTCATAATGTTCATTTATGAATTACACGCCTTTGAGACTCGAAGGGGACAGCAGAAGCGTAGGTTTTATTTTACAGTTCACGGGACAAACGAGCTTGCGGTTCACCTGATGGTAAGTGATCACCGCCAACTCGACTGGAAATGGAGTTTCTTGTCGGTATCGTCTCCAGGACCAACCCATTTGGAACCGTGCGCCTAGAATCACGACGTTTTGAAAGTGCCTGCAAAGGCCCAGTTGAAATAAAAACTTTTGACTTTGACTTTGACGACGCGTGTGGCGACTTGGAAATCTCATAATAGACTACGATCCCAAGTCGGCCGAAGCTAAGATAATCTTCACAGGTGGAATTTCACAGATGAATTAGACCTGCAGTGCGAGTGCGGCGTCTCTCCGCATACCATGGCCCACCTTCCATCCTGCGCCGCGTGCTACCACCTGCACGCGTGAGGAGCTTATGTCTGCAACTGATTCTGCAATTCGCGTGGCGGAATACTGGGCCAAGTGAATTTAATTTGCCATTGACACGCTAAGAAGAAGTGATCACCGCCGCCCATGAACATCCGCAACACCAGAGGAGTCACCGATGCGTTGCCGACCTTTTAGGATGGTGTTAGGAAAAAGGGAAAGGAGAAGGAAGGGGACTAAGGGAGGAATTGGGCCTCCGGCGCTCCACAATCACCGAACGAAACGCAACAGTATGCATATGATAATTAACGTCGATATTCTGTGGGAGGGAAGTACTTCCACGGTCGTGCCGACTCAATCATGCTGGCATGCCAGCGAGACACTACTAAAACCAGAACGATACATAGGTAGGTAGGTAGGTACAGTGTATTTCTAAGACTGATATATATTTATTTATTAAAACCCTTTTATTAGCTTCACCTTTGACTAACTTTGTAAAAAAATCTTGGAAGTTAAATTTGACCCACTTCCCGGTTTCCGATTGAGCTGAAATTTTGCATACACATTTAGTTGGATGACAAAGGCGTTTTCTTTAGTTTTTTTTTAAACTATAATATTTATTTATTTATACTCCTTATTGTACACCGGTAATAAAAACAGGATTGTGAATCACATAAGCTAATATACAATGGGCGGTCTTATCACGCTCAGCGATCTGTTCCAGACAACCTTTGGATGGACATAACAGAAAAGAAATAGGTATTTAACGGGCCGTTAAGGTGTCCATACCATGACTTGGTATTTCAGATTTCCACCTATTTTCCTTGAAAAAAATTGTTCAGTTTTATAGACCTGATTAACTCCTAAGATACGGGTGGTCATTTTTATTTCAACCACTAAAATATGGCTAATCATTTTGATTACACCCAGTATAAAAAAACTAACCGTCAAAAACCCCCGACTCCAACTAGAAAAAGTGCCGCAACTTTTGAACGGCTGAACAGATTTACATAAAACATAGCTAAGATGATTCCCGATTAAACTAGCTTTTTATTTAAAAAACTGCATTGAAATCGGTCTATCCTTTTTGGAGCTACGATACCACAGACAGACACCGACACACAGATACTCGCTACAAACTTATAACACCCTCTTTTTTGTTGGAGGTTAAAAAGATACATTGTTCATCTATGTTTGTACTTTGTAGCGTATTGTGTGTACTTATGCCTTGAACTTTTCAGCTAATAAAACCTTCATTAAGCAGTATAATTCTGGTTTCGTACAGACATTTTTAACAAGATCACTGCGACTCACTGTTGACCCAAAAACTGGAGTGGAGGAGCGTTTGAACGAGAGAGTTGGTGGGGACAGTAGCTGGAACAATTTTTGCCACTTATTTTATTTAATTATTTTTTTGTTTAGCAGAACAATGATTTAAGATTTAGTTATATGTGGTCTTGGTGTAAGGTTTTAATTAAGTTTCGTCCGTCATTTTGGGCGTAAAAATAAATAATTTTTCATTCTTTCTTTGTAAATTGTGCAATATTTATTGCCATTTAAAAAAATATTACTTAAAAATGATTAAATAATTTGTATTGTATATGTAAATATTTATTTCTGTTGTTATATCAGTGTATTCATATTTAGGTATTAAGTCAAAGTCAAAGTCAAAGATTTTTATTTCAACTGGGCCTTTGCAGGCACTTTCAAAACGTCGTGATTCTAGGCGCACGGTTCCAAGTGGGTTGATTGTGATTATATTTATTAATACATAAAATATGAGTAGTACGTATTATATTTTACATAATTTGTAATATTTGTGCACTTTACTGTACCCTCATTTACCATTATACTTTCTCTATAACTCAAAGATTTCCTGGTAGAAAACTCAAATTTGGGTTAATCTCGCATCTCAATTCGTGTACAATAAAGACTAAGAAAAAAAAAGGAAAAAAATATATATAAATAATATATTGTATATAATATAATATAGTAGTAGATAGTCGATGCCACTGCCAGCTAAGGTGCATTGAAGAAATAAAGAACCCGACTTCAGAAGCTGTTAAGATTTTTAAGAAAAAAAGTCGGTTTTACTTTTTTTAAAGTTTATGTTATTTTTCTGTTTTGATTGGCATAAACAATACAGAAATATGTAACTACAGCGATCGCGAGTGATTTGCTGTTATCCATTGAAGAGTTCCATCATCTCTCTACGAAGGTCTTTATCAGATCGTCACCAAAAAATAGGAACCACCTCTAGAGCATACGCATTCAAACAAATATCATAATCGATCCACAAATGATGGAAGAATCGGTGAACATACAAAAAACAAAAAAAATACATACAGTCGAACATTGAAACTCCTACTTTTTGAAGTCGGATAAAATTGAATTTCATAAGGCAAGTCGACTCTCCCGTTCCAACGCTCCTTGCCAGTAGCTAGCTGTAACAGCCAGTAACAGCGGTATATTAAAGGTAATTTTCGCTCGCCATCGGAGCGGTATACCTCACGATAATTAGATTTCGATCCCGCCTTGTTTGTTAGTTCAATCTTTTTGTAATTGGAGCCTGGCAGTGATAGAAGTGTATTAAAATTTGTCATTGAGGTCTCGATAAAGAAATTGCGTGTTACATTATCATCATTATAACGTTCCTACTGTAAGAACCCTCAGAGAGAGATAATATTTAAAAAAAAAAAAAAAAAAAAAAAACCCCGACAGAAAAGAGGCGTGTTTGAGAGGACAGTTTGTACTGTCTATCTGTGTCTGTGGCATCGTAGCTCCAAAACGGATAGACCGATTTCAATGCAGTTTTTTTAATTGACAGCTAGTTTAATCCAAAATCATCTTAGCTATATTTCATGAAAATCTGTTGAGCCGTTCAAAAGTTGTAGCTGTTTTTTTAGTTGGAGTCGGGGGTTTTTGACGGTTAGTTTAGTTTATTTTTTTTGTATTTTCAAAGAGCCTGCAAAGGCCCAGTTGAGATAAAAAAACTTTGATTTCGATTTTGACTTCGGCTTCGGCTTCGGCTTCGGCTTCGGCTTTGACTTTGACTTTGATTTTGACTTTGTTTTTCGTATCATGATGGTAGATAAGAATTTCGTCCCCCATATTGAATTAAGTGTGACGTCATTTTAGTTTTCGTATTCTTCTCAGCAAACCCTTTCATTTGATAGATACCCATATCACGGGAGTGCATAATAAATAACTAGTCCGCCATCTTTGGAAGTCCGCCATATTGGATTTAGAATGACGTCACTTAGCTAACCATGAATTGTCATCCAAACTAAACGTGTATGCAAAATTTCAGCTCAATCGGAGACCGACAGCCTGATTACAGACGCAGCTGACAGTTTGCGACAGGCGTAAATTGTACAATTGTTGCTGTCAAACATCATTTTGGTATTACGTACAATACAAAAAACATAAAGATAATATTACTAGTGGTAATAGAGGAACAGAGTCTTCATTATCGCGAGACCAAAAAAGAAATACGTATGTTAGCGCATTTGACATGTGTGTGACGTTTAGGGATGTGACTTTGACGTCTCCGCATTATCGATATGGCCGTGTTATTGTGAAATTATAATATCGCTGAATTGACAATATCCCTGCAATATTGATATCAAAATCGGCTATACTATAAGGAGTGGAATATCATTTAGAATCTGCTAGGCTAAATTATGTACCTAACATAAAATCTTTTAAAATTACCAATTAAATCTTTCAAATGTTCTTTATACTAAAATACCATATTTGACATATTTAATCTGTCATTTTAAAATATTAAAAGTTACGTAATAGAGGTTTATATTAGGATGGCAAAATTATTAACGTCACGAAAGTGACGAATAGGTAAGTAAAAAGAAATTTTATTGTAAACATTATGTAATCATTCATTATCTTATTCATTATTTCTTGACGTCAGACGTTTCGGTTTTGATGTTGAAGACTATGGTTGAAGGTTTTGGTGATAGGTCCCTGTATTTGTACACTGACACAGGCCGAGAAATGTGGTCCGGAAACCTGGAAGTTATGAAGTTTGCCAGTCAATTTAATGAAGTTATTTTTTTCACCAGGCTACTCTTTGTCTGGAAATAGCGCTATTTTATGCATTATAATGTGCGACAGAATCAGAATCATCGGAATCGTAAGTTTGCTTCTTGTAGAAGCGGACGTACGATTCGGAAAATTCTGTCATCTGTGGGGCTAGTACAAAATGCGGGTATGGGCTATGTACGTACTATTAAAATGTTGTAATAGTACAAACATGGTGTGAATAGTGTCGAGTGCCCTCCGGTGCGTCAGAAATATTCCGACTATGATTTTCTGACAATATGCGGGGCCGGACTAAATCAACCTTTCAATATACAAATAAGCAAGGATTAACAATAACTCTCAAGTTATGCAATGGACGAAGCTAGGTAGTACGAAAAATTAATTTGGAAATATCGACATATCGATAGATTTTGTACACACAACCTATGCCAAACGGTTTAATTTTCACATTTTCACGAACACAATATTTTTTTATCTTACACATAATTATTTAAAATAATATATTATTTAGAAAATAGGGGGCTTACTGCATGTTATAAACGTATTACTAAATAATTTTAGGAATATTTTCTATGGAAATATGCACTCTGAAAGTAGTATTGCACTGTACGGTATTTACCTGTAAAAGGTCTCTTTATTTGCATTATTGCTGTAAGTTACACTGTAGTCTAACACAGGACACGAAACCTTTTCGATTATTGATATTTATTCAATAAAATACAGAACGATTGTGAAGAAAATCATAAAATAATACGAGATCTTATTTTGACAGGCGGCCCTAATAGTTCATAAATTGTTTCAAATCGGTCCTACGAACATTTAATTGTGTCTCTTTCTCGCACGTAGGATTTTCGTAAAGATCGGTTTCTCACTCGCACACTGTGTTCCTCTATTACCACTAGTAATACTAAAACTAGTAAACTAGTAAACCAGTAGTAGTAGTAGTAATACTTTATGACAAAAAATTATGTTTGACAGCAGCAATTGTGCAATTTACGCCTGTCGCAAAATGTCAGCTGCGTCTGTAATCAGGCTGCGGGAAATGGGTCGTTTTTTTTTACATAGTTAGTTAGTTAACTGAACCTTAGAAAAGCGTGTTAAAAGCAACAAACTAAAATTGTTTCCTTTAGTTACACACTGTGTCTTCTTTTCTTTTCACTCTTTCCTGTCGCAGGTCTGCTGGCAGAAATTTCTTTAGAAATAAGCAGTTCCTTTGTACTTGATATCTTTACTTATTTTCTTTGTCATGTGTATGTGTGTACATAAATAATAAATAAATAAATAAAACAAAGCAAGCTTTGTTATGCAGTAAATAGGTGACGTCACTCTTATAGGTTATTTCCGTACTCTCTACAAATCCTTACATTGTTTTCCCTGATGCATCGGGTGCGGGGTAGTTCCAACAGTCTTCTGGCTATTGTGGCCCAGGATTTCGAGAGTGTTATCATGAGACACTGGCTGACTATGCAAAAGCCAGCAGCCATGTTCGTCTCAATTAAATAACTTTTATTTTATTTTCTTAATGTGTAAAATGTAATTCTATGGACTGATGTTTGTTCGAAATAAATGATTTATTATTATTATTATTGTCTCCTCTCCATCGCACACACGCGTCTTGTCTCCCGGCGACAACGTCGGAATATTTATAAAATTTAATTAAATATCTGAAAGGGAGAACATGCTTTTGTTTTTTTTTATCCGGGAGCAAATATTTGTGAGGCCTTTTGGTTGGGGCCATAAAAATGGAGATTGCGATTTTTTTTACTAAACGAGCTTTACTTGTCCAATAATGTATCGAATGACATATTGTTATAAATTTTTATTGCCTCATTTTTATGAATGTTGGTTTGCCCGTAATTGGCTAGTTTACACACTAACACGCTGAAATTATTAGTTATAAGTAGAATTATGCAATTTGTACACACAAGCTGGGGACACCTTGATAAATAAATAAATGACCGGGAAACCCGTGTTACATCTTAGAATAGAATAGAAAACATTTAATTGATACAGGACATACATTGTCAGTAGATATATAAAAAATGAAAATTGATACATAAAGAAAAAACAAAAAAAAAGAAGAAGAAAGATCTTCAAATTAGATTTAAAAAAAGGCTTTAAATTAAAAGCAAAGAAACTGTGTTATGGCATTTCCGAATAGCCTCGCCTTAAAAGTTATACAGGGTGTAAAAAAATCTTTTAAATACCTTAAATCACACGTTTTACAGCATAATAATAAACAACTTTTATTATGGGACCAATTAAGAAGTCGCGGAAAAAAAACTCTTCTGTTCCATTCATTAATACTACAATGTGTATCAGAAATGCGTGGTCATTATGTATGGTATGGATCAGACCATCAAACTGAACAACTGTCTCAATAGCACCAACATCGTATTCGCGAAAAAATAATCAGCTGACCCATACATTTGGGTCGAGTAGATATTGAGGTTTTGTATGGAACAGCTGATCTTTTTTTTTATAATTACGATAATGCGAGCAATGCCGCGGGCAACAGTAAGTTTGTTATAAACCACATCTGTAAATTTCCCAAGAACCTAAACTAGCATAATAGCTACAAGAATTTTCAAATGAGTTCGTAATATTGAAACAAAGTTCGTACAATATCATTGTATGAAATCGGTTTTATTGTTAGAACTTTTGAAGTAAAATGTCCAATGAGTAGCTTCATAGCTAGCGAGCTATTGAATAAAGTTTGATGAAATACCTGTGTTTGAATCACGTTTAATAATCTTGTGACTTTTCATCTTATTATACAGGTTGGCTGGTAATTAATGGATAACCCTGTAATGCTTAATAACGGAGTTAATATACGTTTTTTTTTTATAAAAATCACATATAATACGAGTACATACACATAAAAACGTATTTATAGTACAAATAAATACAAACATTTATGATTATAAAATTCTATAATATATATACAAACATAATTATAAATTATAATATAAATTTATTTTATTTTATTAAAGTCTATTTTTTTATCTTATTTTACGTTTTTGTACACCACGATCATTAATGAATTCCATCGGATTTTTGTTGTTAATAATATTCTATATTAACTGTACTAATAGAAAGGCAGTAAACGGTAAGACAAGCTGTCGCAAATTAAAAAAACATTTCATAATTTGCCAAAAATATTAATTCAGTTATTTAAAAAAAAACTAAATCTAAAAAAAAAATATTTCTACTACCTCACCACTGCTACATAAGCCATCGTCCTCGCTGTTTTCGTGGCCCAACTTCTGTTCCGCCCACGCGTAAAATTAGGCCCTCAGTTTGGGCGTTTTTTATAAGAATTATAAAACAAGCATTTTGGATAACACAGTTTTATTTAGGTGTTCTAGCTAAAATAACATTTAGTTGGGCAGGTAAACTAAACTGGAAGAAATTCCTTTATGCGATAAGGACGCCCGTTGTACTATATTATTGTAATCTCATTTACTAACAAACTTTATACATTCAGGTGTACAGTAAAGTATAATAATTATAAATAATAAATTAAGTTTGTATTGAAATCTAGCCGTTTAGGTGCGCGGTTCCAAATAGTAGGTTATACCGAGAAACTCTTTTTAACCGACTTCCAAAAAGGAGAAGGTTCTATGTTCATCTGTATGTATAATTTTTTTGTGTATATTCATCGACATTTTCGCCAATTGTAAACCGATAAAAAAAAAAAAAAAAATCGAAAGGGTATGCTCCCGAGGTGGTCCCATTTAAATTTGGTAAAGACCTGATGAAGAATTTCGGAGATATACAATGGAACTCTTGAATGAATAACAGCATATCACTTGCGATTGCTGTAATCGCATGTTTATGTATTGCTTATGCCACTCAACATAGAAAAATAAAATAAACTTTTTAAAAAAAAGCAAGTTTTTTAAGAAAATTGTTTTATACTTTTTGGTTTTTTAAAGTCGGTTTTTCCCTTTTTCTTATACTTTATTTTATCAAATAATATATTACAATCTTGATCAGTATAATGTTGTGGTAAGAGCTGCGAGAATAATGTAATTTAATGTGAATTAAAAACATGAATAGGATAATAATGATTTGCCTCTGAATAAGATTGTCATGGCAGTTACAAGCTGACCAGTCCCGACAGACGGCACCCGTTCACGAGCAGGACGCATCCGTCCTTTCCAACATTGGCGTCCTTTGTGTCCACCAAACCACCACACCCAAACCAGACCATCAAACAGCTTCTCTATTGGACCAACATCATAAACGCGAAAAATCCATAGAGAAAGTTGTTCAGTTTGATCGTCTGATTTTTAAATATTAATAAGTACCCAACTTTTGTAATAATATTATGTTATATTATTTACCTACATTATTACTTATGGTTTATTTTACTACAAATGTGAAGTGCGCACTGACAACCATAACACAAGTTAAGTCTTACCATGGTTACCACTGTCCTACTGCTATTAAATTGGATGTATGTAATGACATAATTGCTAGTTTATAAGTCTCTCCTGTACCAATTTTTTGTGCCCTTACTGTAATAAAGAATTACTGTAATACATGGTCACACCCTTAAATATGACCACGCATTTCTGATACCTACACGTAAATAAGCATTACCAACGACGACACGGTTGGCGCAGTGGCTAAGCGATTAGCCTTCTGCGCTACGTGCCGCGGGTTCGATCCCCGCACGGAACAAATATTTGTATGATCTACAGATAGTTGTTTCGGGTCTGGTTGTGAGTGCATGTGACATGTATGTTTGTAAACAGTACCCTCGATACAGGAGAAATCCTAGTGAGGGGCAATGTTTTTATAAAAAAAAAAAAACCAAAAACCAAAATACTAATTGAAAAGTGCGAATTAATTTCGTATATATTCTTATATATATATACGAAATTAAATAATAATAAGTAATGCTGTATATATATATATCCATAAATTAAATCATTAATAATATATTACTCGCATGTTTTGACGAACATCTGACGAATCCCGTAATGTTTTGGTAAAGGTGCTTATTAACTGTAGCATTCTCTGCTATTAATATAATTACAAAATTAATATGATTTACACGGTCTTTGATGAGAGCGCTGCGGTCGTAATATTGATAGCAAAATCCTGACATAACAAATAGGTAGCGTGTTTAATTTTTAGGCATAATTTCACTTGTCAAGAATAATTGACGACACGGTTGGCGCAGTGGCTAAGCGATTAGCTTCCTACGCTACGTGCTGCGGGTTCGATCCTCACACGGCGCTATTATTTGTATGATATACAGATAGATGTTCCGGGTCTGGGTGTGTGTGCAAGTGACATGTATGTTTGTAAACTGTACCAAATACAAGAGAAATCCTAGTGAGGCGTAATGTTTATTTTAAAAAAAAAGGACTTGTATTGCATTGTACAAGGTAGTTTTTTAACATAAGCAGTAATTATGTATACTGTACTATGTCACAGGAAGAGACTGACGTCGAAGACACAGGCTCGGCCTAGTTTAAACGTCAATGTTCAAATAACAAAAAATTGCAATATTCCTGTATCCTTAGCTTATGTATAAATTATTGTTATAAACTTTATTTGGTGGCAATAAAACGTTTTTATTTATTTATTTACTAGCTTCCGCCAGCTGCTTATCCCGCGTGGCATCTTTATAAATTATAGCCTATGTTACTCAGTAATAATATAGCATTCTGCTGGTGAAAGAATTTTTAAAATCGGTACCGTAGTTTTTGAGTTTATCCATTACAAACAAACAAACAAACATACAAAAAATCAAATCTTTTCTCTTTATAATATTAGTTTAGATTACATTTAAACTGTGCCCTCGATACAGAAGTAATCAAATTAATGTTTTTTCTTTTAAATAAAAGAAAAAATAGAAAAATTACGTAAACACCGTTAGCAGATTACACCTCAGTGTACGCTAGGTTTAACTTTCATTCACCACGCTGTACCCAAAGGATTGAACGACCGTGTAATCCCACAGATCATGTTCAATGAACATAATCTTTTGAAGTCTTTGATCATGTCCTCAGCGCAGTGAGCACGCGTGTTCGGATCTATTCTCGGTAGCGTGATGCGTGTCTGTTCATGTAGAATAAACTGATCCTAGTAGTTAAACTATATCAAGCAAATCAGGAAATGTGGTAGGCAGTGTTGCCATAATACAGGCACAATTCGACAAAATAAACTTTAAAAAAAAAGTAAAAACTGACTTCAAAAAACTAAAAAGTATAAAATAATTTGGGGCCACTGCCAAGCTACGAGTAGGTACATTAAAGAATTATAGGCCCCGACTTAAGAAGCTGTTAAGTTTTTTAAGAAAATTATTTTATACTTTATAGTTTTTTGAAGTCGGTTAATAATACACACTATACATGTCCGCCGATGCCGGCTTCGGCGCCATCGGCGTGGATGGTCTGACGGATACGGTTGTTTTAGATACAATCCAGACATATACTAGTAAACTAAACACTAGAAATGTCGAAATATACGCTTATTGGTTTATTTCGACGAATTTGTTTACGCAAATTCAATAAAATACCATTTTTATATGACCATAATCTAAATAGCGTTTTTGCCGATAACTTCGTCCGTCACAGTCAATTGGCGAATAAGTCTGGAATATTTTGTTTTAAATAAGATTTTCATCATCCACGCCGATGACGCCGCCGCGGGCATCGGCGCACACATCTAATACACACACGCAAACTCTTTTTACTGCTTTGCTCGACATCCGTATGTCATAACCGGGATCCAGCAGAATATCAGCGTCAGGTGTCATAGCCTGGCACATGCTGCGCTGGACACCCATTTGCTACAGCTCGGGACACACACCGAATAGTCAAAAGGCAAGGTGAGTCGGTGCAGTATATACCCCCATATTTTTTTTTTTTATTAAATTATTTTTTCTGCTTAATTTTACACTGTTGCCAACCTAAGAAAAATGTCTTCTCTGTCTATGCACCTGTCCTCTTCTTATTACCTATGTCTATCATTCTAGTGTGTCTTGTATTTGTGGTAAATAAATGGTCTTTCTTTCTTTCTTTCTTTCTTTCTTTCTTTCTTTCTTTCTTTCTTTTAATATACACGATGTAATTAAATAAACGTAAAACCTGAATATAGTTTATTCTTAATTTACTACTGCAGAATCGATATCAGTAACTTTTACTAGAGGTATTTTTACATTTTTTAACCCCAGACAAAAAAGAGGGATGTTATAAGTTTTTTGTGTGTATCTGTGTATCTGTCTGTGGCATCATAGCTCCAAAACGGATGGACGGATTTCAATGCAGTTTAGTTTATTCGAATATCATCTTAGGGGCAGGGTTTTTACCCCCCCCCCCCCCTCCCTCTTGGCGATACGTGGTGAGGATTAAGACTAACCCCCCGCCCCCCCACCCAAAATCACGTCTATTTTTTAGTAGGTACCTACAAAGAATCTTAAAATTATTAGAATATTATCTTTAAATACAGGTTTCATCAAGCTACGTTTGACGATAAAATAAATACACGTGATATATTACTACACCCTTGTGATATTTCGTGATTTTTGCTAAACCCCCTCCACCCGCTTTGAAGCCTCACGTGATTAATGAGCGGCCCCTTAACTATGTTTCACGAAAATCTGTTCAGCCGTTCAAAAGTTACAGCTCTTTTTCTAGTTGGAGTCGGGGGTTTTTGACGGTTAGGTTAGGTTAGGTTGGAAATAAAAACTTGAATTGATTTGATTATTGTGTTACGTCACTTCCAACAACACCTACAAGATTACATGGGAAGGATATTTTTATCTAAATCCATACAGTGACAGTACAGAGAAGATCCATCATTGTAAATTAACTTACAAATTATGTTGTATGATGTATGTATTATAATGGTAAGGGCCGACTCACACCGGAATGGCAGCGGCCGCTGGCAGCCTCTCGCGACCTCCAGACCCCACGCACCTAGTCTCATCTTGACTACAGAGAAATGGTGCGCTCAGTGTTGCGGCGGGGTTGAGAAGCGCGCGGCCGCCCGCGGTGCCGCGAGCAGCCTCGCGTCGCCGCTGGCAGTCGCGGGCAGAACCACCGACAAAACGCGCGTGGCGCGCGGCCGCTTGCGTAACCGCGGGCGGCCTCGCGACCTTTCAAGCTTTTCAAGCGATACTGGTCTTTTAAGTATGTAGATAAAGTTTAAAATTATTTCACAATGAAAGTGCTCGCCGCGTCGCTGCCGGCCACTCCCATTCCGGTGTGACTCGGCCCTAACTTGTTGCAGCACTTTTGCACAGTTTAAATATATGTAGTATATATATACTGTGACTTTTGTTGTTTGCTAACAATATACAGCGTGTACCTATACAGGATAATTTTTTATGTAATGCGCAAAATTTTCAGAGTGATTCAGTGTCCGTTCCCAAATGCAACCGCAGCACTAAAATTCACTCCAAAACAAAATAAAAAATTGATTTTGTATTGCTTGCGGTAGTAAATTATGCGTGTCCCCCTTACTAAGTAAAATTTTCGTTTTATTTTGAAGTGTATCCCAATACTACGGTTGCATTTAGGAACAGAGACTGGCTGTCCCAATGCTGGGCACGAGCCTCTTCTTAGAATTAGATGGATTAGGCCTTAGTCCAGCACGCTGGCCTGGTGCGGGCGGACTACACACACCATCGAGAACTTTATGAGGCCCTCTCAGGTGTGCAGGTTTCCTCACGATGTTTTTCTTTTACCTTTATCGCAAGTGATAATCAAATTGCGATCCGCACATAAATTTGAAAAGTCAGAAGTGTGGACCGGTTTCGAACTCAGACCCCCCTGCATGGAAGGCAAGCGTTCAACCACAAAGCTATAACTGCTTTATTTTTACTCTCTTTAACTCTAAATATTATTTAAAGCTAAAGTTAAGTTCACGTTACTGGAAAAATGTTATTATAATATAAAATAATTTATGGATGATAAATGGTAAATAATTTATATAATATAGAATTGATAATAGAATAGTAATAATATCTATTGTATTCAGTAAAATAATTATTATAATAAATATGTAAGATGGTAAAATTATTCTATTAATTATAACATAATATAGTATAAATAATTATAGATAGAATATTAGATATAAACATTTTAACATAACTTAAATATAATATTAATGTTACCGCCTGTCCTAATACTTGCAACACCCTAACAGGGTCATGTACCAGGTTAGTTTATAACAACTTATATGTACATTGTGCAATATATAAATATTATCTATATAAATTACTACCTTTGTAGGTAATTCCAATCCCTTCAAAAGGTTCACTCATCTTTATGAACAATTTTTATTATGGAAACAAACTTTAACCCTTATTTTGAATCTTGACATTATTTTTTGTATTAGATAAATAAAATAAATATTTCCCAAATAAAATAAAATGTCTATGATTTACGATAACGTAACCAAACTTTTTAGCAATACAATTGAAAGTAATTTTACTTTATGAAGAAAGAAAAGAAAGAAGAAGAAGTTTAAAGATAACATAACAGAAAAATAAAATAATAAAAACATATAAAAAAAACTCTTAAATAAATAAATATTATAGTTTATAAAAAAAAACTAAAGAAAACGCTTTTGTCATCCAAACTGAACGTGTATGCAAAATTTCAGCTCAATCGGAAACCGGGAAGTGGGTCAAATTTAACTTCCAAGATTTTTTTACATAGTTACAGGTGAAGCTAATAAAAGCGTTTTAAATATGATTGTACGACGAACGTCGCAGCTGTGTCAAAAAGGCTTCCGCTCAGCTTAAGCTGCCGCGCTGCGAGCAACCCGATAGCGCTGGTTTTCAGCGGAAGCCACACCCTATGGACGTTATAATACGAAATTTTTGTATACAGTTAAAAAATACCGGTGTTACAGGTGATAGTAAGTCCCCAGGCATGGAAGTATTACCTATAAATACTTAGAAAACTTGAAAGACAGCCTTTGTAAAATTAAAAAGCAACTCAACCGTAAAGACGATCAAAGAGTCCCTTTGTCTATGCTCGATGGGAAGTATAAGCCGATTAGTCTGTGGTCACCCGACTGACCAATCATTAGCCGAGGTTGCATGTTCTTTATTTAAAATTACTACGACGTTAGCCAGTCCAGGCTTGAACGCCATTGAGTGCACACGCTTCTGATCAAAGGGTGTTAGAAATTCTCGCTCTATTAAAAAATATGGAGGGTGAATCTAAAATAAGTAACTCTTAGCTTATTCATGTTGAATTTCCAACCTAATTGTTGTATTGATTTTTTTATGTTTTAAAAAGGGGTCCTTTTTTTCCGGTTGCTTAAGTTCAATAGATTTATTTTTAGAAAATAGGGTATCTATTTTGTGCATGTTCACACGAGTAGTCAATAAATTTTTCCATTTTCACAAAATAAAAACCAAATTAAATATTATAAAAATATAATTTATTAATTTAAAATTGTTAAAATAATATCATTATTCTATATTATACACAATATGCATTACTTACTAAATATATTTGTAGATTTATTTTTAAAATGTTAGGAAATTATTAATAATATTTTTTATACAGACTTTTATTTTTATATTCCGTGGAGTATCAAAAATAAGTCGAGGTATTGCCCTTCGATACAAAAACAGACAAAATGGTACCGATTATTATAAAACACGATTTAAAGTTTATTAAAATATTTCACAGTTCGCTCTTAAATTCTTCAATCCCATTATTATATCCTTTTAATAAAAGACGAAAATATTTTATAAACATTTGTCGGCTCTCAGAATTAGTATTTTTAAATTCTTATATTAATAAACAAGTTGTCAAGTATTTATAATAAAAATGCTATAATAATACCGAGAAATAAATGCAAGCATCTGCAAATTTTCAAGCCGATTCAATTTCATGCGCGTCCAAAAAGTGTTCCCATAGGCATAACGGGAAAAATTATTACAAATACTTAAAAAATTCTAAGTCTTACGCATTTAATAATTTTCTTGAAAATACAATAATAGCTGTTCCATAAACAATATATTGCATCTTACTCCTATTTTCCATGGTCGGTCAACTGGTCCCATAATTTAATTGGCCATAAATATTCATATTTATCAGTATTTTGAAAGTTTGCTTGTGCCACAATATAAAAACAAAAAAAAAATGTCTAACATTTATTTTGTAAGCCAGCTTCCTGAATTCAGTACCTCTACCATGAGTTTTCCGTGCCGTCCAACGTTCACGTTCACATGCAATATTTGTATAGTGACTTTAGTTCACTATTTATACCGCTAGAGGCGCTGAAAAAATACCCATACAAATATTGCATGTGAACGTGAACGTTAGACGGCACGGAAAACTCATGGTAGAGGTACTGAGTGTATATCTAAATACATTTTCTTATAACTAAATACTTTAATATAAACTAGCATTCGTTAAAAATATTTTTGATAGTGCACATGCCGCATACCCTATCTAAATAAATATGCGGAACTAAAACCACTAATTCTTCGCGGCTGAAGTATACTTGAAGATCCGTCGCTCTGGATACTATTTTAATTTGGTTCCTGATAGGGGTAACCCTGAAATGAAAGGCAAAGATTATTTAATAGAAAAAACAAGAAAAAAAAAAAAATTGCATGATGAAGAAAGATTTTTTTTTTAAATTAAAATAAATAATAATAATTATTATATTTTACTCTTTTACATTTTTAAATTAAATTAAAATGAATGATTTTGAGCGGAAAATCCCGCTATGCCCTACCTCTCTCATACTTACGGTATTATATTATTATTATATGGTATGGTATGGTATGGTATGGTTTATGGTTGTATGGTATTATTATATTTCTAAGTTAATTAAGGCCACGATTACAAAACGCAATACCCCCTGTACCTCTACCATGAGTTTTCCGTGCCGTCTAACGTTCACATGCAATATTTGTATGGGAATTTTTTCAGCGCCTCTAGCGGTATAAATAGTGAACTAAAGTCACTATACAAATATTGCATGTGAACGTGAACGTTAGACGGCACGGAGAACTCATGGTAGAGGTACTGTGCTAGTTTAAACATGATTAAATGATGATCATTCAACGAACATCCATCCATCCAATGAAATGAACTTCCTTCGTCCATTTTTTATTTTTATTTTTTTGTTGTTTGTTCATTCGTTCTTTTTTTTTTTTTTTTCATTTGTTGATGTTTCATGATTGATTGGTTTGATTTTGATGGTTTGTTTGTTTTTTTGTTTTTGGTTTGTGTGGTTTTGGTTTTTTTATTTTTGAGTAATTCTTATCACACAGCCAAAGATTAGGTACCTGAAATGGTGCTCATCGTGGCTGGAGTCCACTGCCAGCTTCCCATCATCCTCAATCTTCACTATCACGAAGAACCCTCCAGTGTATACCTTCACCCCATCTTTTACTCTGATCACTGCAAACCTGAGAAGCAAAACATTATTTAAAATTGGATGTAAATTCAAATAGCTATACTTAAATAAAATAAACTTAAAAAAAATTAAAAACCAACTTTAAGAAACTAAAAAATTATAATATAAAATATATAAAAAGTGTAAAAAACTAAAGTGCGGCCGCCGAGAGAATGCGTTCCTGACACCTGTCAGTTGAACATGTTTCTTTTTTATTAAAGATTATAATTAGCGCTAAACTATTTTAGTTTATTATAGGTTAATTTTAATAGAATTTTGTATCAGTAGTGCATGTAAACGATAGATATCTACTATTATGTAATAATGTTTCGATAACAAAAAATTCTCGTTTGTTCGTAACTGACAGGTGTCAAAAACGCATTCTCTCGGCGGCCGCACTATAAATAAGTAAAATGCTGGTTCGTAGGTTTGCAAAATGCACAAAAGTATTTAAAATAGCTCCGTTTAAGACATATTGCCAGACATTTTACACAGCCTATGGGTCAGATAATGCGCAGGTCACTCGATGTTCTGCGCGTCCAATATACGTAATGTATAATGGTTTTAGGATGCTGATGGGACTGCCCCACTTCAACAGTGCATCAGGTATGTTTGCTGAGGCTACTGTAGATGGCTTCAAAGCAATTTTAAGAAAAAGAATAGCCTCCTTGATGCTGCGTGTGCGGGATAGCGTCAGCAGCCTCTTATACACTGTTTTGCACAGGGCTGATTGCCCGATAGTGCGCCACTGGAACACTATGCATATGGGTTCCAGAGCGGCAATATTTGCGGTAAATTAAATATTAATTGTAATCAGTTGTAATTGGATATACTTAACTTAGTCATAATTCTGAAATAAATAAATAAAATAATTTTCTTAAAAATCTTATCAGCTTCTAAAGTCCGTGCCACTGCCAAGCTAGGTGCATTCAAGAATTAAATATAAAAAACAGGAAGAATATGATCCAAACCTGGGTACTTCAGTGCAATCAGCGAGGACGACGTTTTCCACGCAGTCTGATGTCATGATATGCTGTGTGCCTCCGAACAGCATCTGAACCAAGTTCTCTTGAACGCGACATTCTCCTGTAACGGATAGTATAGAATAGATCTTTATTTCATGTAAACCAGATACAGGCACTTATGAAATGTCGAGACACTAGGTGCACGGTTCCAAATAGTAGGTCCTATAGAGAAGAACCGGCAAGAAACTCCATGGAAACTCTTTTAAAATAATAGATAACAATCTTGATCAGTACAATGTTGTGGTAAGAGCTGCGAGAATAATGTAATTTAATGTGAATAAAAATAAATTCGAATATGATAAATAATGATTTGCCTTTAAAGATTGCCACGGCAGTTACAAGCTGACCAGTCCCGACAGACGGCACCCGTTCACGAGCATGACTCATCAGTCTATTATGATTATTTCTTTGTGATTACGATGTTGGTCCCATAGAGAAAGTTGTTCAGTTTGATGGTCTGATCCACATCCTTAATAAGACGACGCATTTTTGATACACGTTGTATGTAATGCTTTCCTTAAGAATATGTCTGTATCCCTCGCTTTAATGTTTAAAGTCTCAGCGCACGCGCAAGAAGCGCCGCACTCAATAGGTGTAGATGTACTAATACTAACGGTATAGTCCTAAGGTCTTCATAATTTGCATGTCCGTCCAGTTGTCCAGCAACCACGCAAAGTTATCGGACTTGAACTGCATTTCAGCTCCTTTGTTAACACTTACAGAGGCTAAGCCATTGCTTTCCTGAAAAATACAATATTTTGAATATCATTAGATAAGCCTAGCACCAATGTTTTTATAGTATCGTAACGTTAACGTAAATAAAAAGTAAAAACCGACTTCAAAAAACTAAAAAAGTCGGGGTCTTTAATTGTTCAATGCGCCTAGCTTGGCAGTGGCACCGACTTCAGAAGCTGTTAAGATTTTTAAGAAAATTATTTTATACTTTTTAGTTTTTGAAGCCGGTTTTTTTTTTTTCAAAAGTTTATGTGTTAATTTCTTGTTACTGTTGTGTTATCCTATGTGGAATAAATTATGTTTCTTTCTTTTTCTTTCTTTCTCAGCTCATCATGTTAGTTACCTTGATAACAGCTGTCATGTTCAGTGGCTCCTTGCTATAACTCCTCACCAGTTGACCCAGGGCTGTCTGCGTGACTATATCTGACTCTAAGATACCCATTTCTGATAGCTGCAAAAGAGAAACAGTATAGTAAGCTCCATTCGTTATCAAGAACGAGGAACGAGGTATGGTGTTCCTCCATTGAAAAGGGAGGATCCTCCGACCAGTACGTCTACCATGAGTTTTCCGTGCCGTCTAACGTTCACGATCACATGCAATATTTGTATAGTGACTTTAGTTCACTATTTATACCGCTAGAGACGCTGAAAAAATTCCCATACAAATATTGCATGTGAACGTGAACGTTAGACGGCACGGAAAACTCATGGTAGAGGTACCGGCCCTAACCATCTACAATTACTTACATTGCTTCCATAAATCTTGACTTCAAAATATCTCTCCAACTTCCCATACAAGTTCTGCGGTGACCCTTTGTATTTCAAGGTCAATTCGGAAGCAGGTCCGGACTCGAAGCAGTCAGTATTGTTTCCCGAGTACGTCAAGGTCAGATGCCCTTCGTAGGACGCTGGCTGGATGGAGACATCTGGGTCAGAAGCCGCATGACTTATATCTTGTTCTCGGAGACAGATCTGAGGGAAATGGTAAGTATTTATTTAGGGATTATTATTATTTCATAAGTTATGTCTATATTTTAAGAACACTATCGCATTAGGATTACCGACCTGTAATGGTAGATGTTTATGAAAAAAAAAAAAAAAAAAAAAAAAAAAGGCAAATTTATTTATATAGTGGTCGCCCGGTGCTCTAAATTCGACCGTAAGTTTACCTTTCTGCAGTCCTTCATATAAACTTTAATGGCAATCTCACACTCCTTCGTGCGCACAATTTCTCTTCACGTAGGTATTAATATCATACCTATACAGGGTTATTTGTAAAACACCAGCAATGCTTTAAGGGGTTAAACTACTCATCAATATGAACAACTTTTACTACGGGACAAACCATGAAATCGCGAATCAAAATTCAAACTTTTCATACATTTTGATGGAGCAAGGTTAATCTTTTGTATGAAAAGTTTGAATTTTGAAAAAAAATAAAAAATGTCGATATACTGCACCGACTGAACATCACCTTGCCTTATAACTACCTATTCGGTGTGTGTCTCGAGCTGTAGCAAATGGGTGTCCAGCTCAGCATGTGCCAGGCTATGACACTTGACGCTGATATTCTGCTGGATCCCGGTTATGGCATACGGATGTCAAGCAAAGCAATAAAAAATGGTTAGCGTGTGTGTGTGTGTGTTGTCTGCGGTAGGACTAATATTTTCATACAAACCCACCGTCCATTCCTTCCTGGGCACATTATCAGCACTCGGCTGTAGACCATGTACAGTCAGCTGCAGGTTGGCGTTACCTCCATTGTTCTCGATCTTGGTAATCGCTTCCATTTCAAAGAACACCTTCTTTGGATCTTCTTGACTGGAATAAAAATAATAAATATTATAGTTTAAAAAAAAAAAACTAAAGAAAACGCTTTTGTCATCCAAACTAAACGTGTATGCAAAATTTCAGCTCAATCGGAAACCGGGAAGTGGGTCAAATTTAACTTCCAAGATTTTTTTATATAGTTACAGGTGAAGCTAATAAAAGCGTTTTAAAAAGATTGAATTCGCCTCCGAAGTGGTAGATTGTGACCTAAATTAGTTTACTGTAATTTCAAGCCTTTTTCATGTTATAAATGATCTAATTTCGACTATTATGTATAACTAGTGGTCGCCTAGTGGTCGAAATTCGACCGTAATTTTAGCTTTCTGCAGTCCTTCTCCATATAAACTTCAACTATGCCAAATCACACACTCCTCCGTGCGCGCAATATGCTTAAAAAAAGGGTACAAAGATTTCTCTTCACGTATTAATGTCTTAATTTAATAATGTAAATTTTTTTTGCAGGTATATCTATGGTTACAGTTACAATGACATTTTTTACCAATTTTTTTTTAAAATAATATCAACATATTTTTTATACGTTTTCAAAATTATTTAAAATAATTGATGTTTCCGTTTACATAAAACCTCTATTCCTCCATGATTATGAATGGCACTAATATGAGGTCATGAACTCAACCACATGACCTGACGGGCTCGGCTACTCTGACACACACACGCATCGCGTCGCCGCGCCGCCCGGTCATAATACCTACATAATTTATGAATCTACTGTAGCATTAATTTGATATTTGAAATTAATTATACTCGTATAGAGCCTAGTTCTAAAATATTTTGGATTATTAAAATAAGACTAGATGACAAAAAAATATTTACCTGAAATAATTCATATTTAATGATAAATTAAACTGCGTTGTATCCTGGTTGATGCTCATCTGGATCAGTTGGATCTTCAGGCTCAAGATATCGTTCTCCGTCTTCATGAGGTGCTGTGGAGGAAGGATCAGGCCACAGGATCCTGAGGGAGGGGAGGTGAAGAGGAGTATGCTGTTCAGAATTATTAAGGAGGGCTGGATTGAGGTGAGGAAGCTGGAAAAAATATAGAAAACAGTACGCATAAATTATTCAGATCATCTTAGTACAACGTGTATCAGAAATGCGTGCTCATATTTAAGGGTGTGGATCAGACCATCAAACTGAACAACTTTCTCTATGGGACCAACATCGTAATCGTGAAATAAACTAACCGTCAAAAAACCCCCGACTCCAACTAGAAAAAGAGCTGTAACTTTTGAACGGCTGAACAGATTTTTATGAAACATAGCTAAGATGATACCCTATTAAACTAGCTTTCAACTAAAAGAAACTGCTTTGAAATCGGTCTATCCATTTTGGAGCTACGATGCCACAGACAGGTACGCAGAAACACACTATAAATTTATAACACCCGCTTTTTTTTTCGGGGTTAAAACTTATCAATTGGGATTATGTTTGGGTCAAGTAAGTATTGAAGTTTTGTGGTCAGGGTTCCCAACCTAGGGGTTTTCCCCCCAAATTTAGGGGGTAAATAAGTGGGATAGGATTTTTTTAGGGATATTTTTAGGGACTTTTTTATTACTCTTGACTTTTATTGTGAAGTTTATAATGATAGTGACGCAGCTGGCTGTAAACGTATTGAAATTGTTTCAATTATTTAATATTATTACAATTTATTTATTATTTTTACAATTATTCTTTTTTTAGGGGGATTCTAGGGGTTTTTAACTTTAGCTTTGGGGATAAATATTTTTGAGAGTTGGTAACACTGTTTGTGGTGGTATCGATGGTTATATACAGTTATATATCATAATACTTACTCATAACGATTATTTTTGGATGTAAACAGCTTGTCCAACACTTCAGCTCCAGTCATGGGCCTCTCGCAGTCAAAGAACACGCTTTTATTGTCAAGATTCTGAAACAATTACATTTTCAACATCACTGGCTAACAAACAACAATAACAACAACAAAAGCAAGAAACAACAACAACAACAACAACAACTAAATTGAACTATTTATATAAAATCTATAAAATACAGAATATTTTTTTATGTAGTGCGCCTAATTCGCAAAGTGATTCAGTGTCTTGCAACCGCAGTATTGGGATACACTTTAAAACAAAATCAAAATTTTATTTTGTTGTAGAGTAAATAGTACCTACTGCGGTTGCGGGATTTAGGAACTATCTACATATAATACAAAATATATCCTATATATATAAAACAAAAGTATAATTTTATATTATTATATATATAATTATAGACGAAGAATAATTATAAAATAATTATAAAACGAAGAAATCACCAATTCTATCACTCTTAAATCGTACTAAAGTTTATCTATAAGATAGTAGTCGTGGTCAAATCAAAAGTGGAATGTGCGTAAATATGGCGTCTACTCAGGTGATGGCTTGGTACCGGATGTTCGTCATCACAGATTTTTGTGTCCGTGGAGTTGGGTTTTCGTTTCGTTTATTTTAAATTACTTGTTGTTGTTTATTTAATAAGTATTATTATTATTTTTCTATTATTTTTTTTATTTTTATTTATGTATGATTTTATTTACCTCCGTCCGTGACTCACTGCAGGGTGCCAACTGAAAACCAGCGCTGGGTGTTTCACACCCAGCAAATGCTGAGCTGGCAACCCTTTCGATATGGGCGTGCTCGACGGTGCAATAAAATCAACTTTATTATATTATTTATCCGTGTTTGTTTGTTATTATTTCTTATTATTATTTTTGTTTCTTTCTGATCTCTGTGTTTAAATTTTATTTTATTTTATTTCTGTACTGACGATGTGTCATTTATCGAATAAATATTTTCTATTCTATTCTATTCTATTCTTTAGTATGAAATCTTTCCTAACTTATTCTGTAAACCTGTGCCCACTTTTGCGTGACTCTCCCTTGGTGGATATCCTGAAGATATCTTGGAGTCAATATGGTTTTAACCAAGACAACGACCAAGAATTTTGTTATTGCCTCCAAGATATCTACAATACCTTGTTATGACAAGTCGGTGCTACTTGGGACATTAAAAGGGTTGTCGATCTTGCACGCTAACGCTATTGAACAAAATGCTTACTAATCAAAAAATTTAAACTCTCAATGTTTGAAAAGACACTTACCGATGAGCTGTTCTCTCCGGCAGTTACAGTGGAGGTAGACTTTAAAGTAGAAGTTTCCACAGCGATCTGTGCGCGGGAGTGCATTGCTACTCCACCCTGCTGTTCTCCAGGATTCGGCCAGGTTAGTCTGAAAAGCGTCTGATCGTGAAAATACGGCATTTCTTTCTTTCTTTCTCTTTAAAGGTCCAGGATCAATTCAGGGACACTTGGTTACCACATGAGAAATAACCTAACCGTCAAAAACCCCCGACTCAAACTAGAATAAATATTATAGTTTAAAAAAAAAACTAAAGAAAACGCTTTTGTCATCTAAACTAAACGTGTGTGCAAAATTTCAGCTCAATCGGAAACCGGGAAGTGGGTCAAATTTAACTTCCAAGATTTTTTTACATAGTCACAAGTGAAGCTAATAAAAGCGTTTTAAAAAGAGCTGTAACTGTAGCTTTCAATTTGAAAACTGCATTGAAAGCGGTCCATCCGTTTTGGAGCTACGATGCCACAGGCAGACACACAGATACACAGATACACACTACAAAAATACATAAAAGACATTAGATAAACAAAATTTAAAAAAGCTGAGGAGGCACGAGGTATGGTGTTCCTCCATTGAAAAGGGAGGATCCTCTGACCAGGCGAGGTGATATTGCCTGGCGGGCCGAAGCCCGACGGTTGATGTCGGACAGTTGTATACGTGTTAGATACGATATTCTTTTTCCTTGCGCGATGCAGGCCTCGTAATCTGATTGGTCTAAATCATACTTACGCGCCACTGTAGTTAGCTTTTAGTTATTCTATGTGGCGATAGGTGTCGCTACGAAACAATAAATAAACTGTCGTATTCTTAATTTTTTCGTAATTATAAATTTTTGGTCATCTGTAAATGGGCGATCCTGTATTTTTTTTTATTCAAATTTTTATTGAGGCTTCAGTTCACCGTGGTGACTATGCCAGCCTCGTAAGGTCACTCTTAAACACTAAATGACAAAACTTAACATATACTTAAATTAATCATGACTACGACAAACTACTATAGAATTGGGCGATCCTGTATTAAACAATGATAAAATACTTACTCCAAAGACTGGTCGGTATAAGAGAATGATACATTGAACTTCATCGGCAGGTGAGCAACCAATGACTGCTGGATGCGAGCCGAGTGCAGTGACTGCACCAGCGGGCCGTCAGTGGATAGCGTTGTCACCGATGTTCCTTGGTATCTGGAAGAGGAATGGATGATAATGGTATTTAATGGTAGAATAAACTTTAAAAAAGGTAAAAACCGACTTCAAAAAACTAAAAACCACCACCAACCACCGACAACCAGCAATGGATGGTGGATGGCAACCAGTCGGCTTTCTTTTAAAGTGAAGGCGCGTGATCACATTCGTAGGAAGTTGGCAGAATTGGCCCAGCGATGACTTGCTGGATTCGTTTTTCACTATTTCGTATTTTTGTGTATTTTGACGCAGTATATCAATATGTATGTTTTCTTTTATGGTTTATAATAATATATGTATGTATCTATGTATTTATTCCTTGATCTTGAATTTTATTTTTCTTTCCAATTTTCGTTTATTTTACGTTGCACCCACCATGTTTGTCTCTGCATCACCCTAAGGTAGACTGGCAGAAAATGCCTATGGCATTAAGTCCGCCTTTGTGCAGTGTTTTTTTTACCTGTGCATAAAGCATTAAATAAATAAATAAATAAATAAAAAGTGTAAAATAATTTTCTTAAAAAACTTAACAGCTTCTGAAGTCGGTGCCACTGCCAAGCTAGGTGCTTTGAAGAATTAAAGGCGCTGAATTCAGAAGCTGTTAAGTTTTTTAAGAAAATTATTTCATACATTTTGCTTTTTTTAAGTTTATTTTATGTTTCTATTTTGAGTGCCATAAACAATACATAAACATGCGATTACAGCAATCGCGAGTGATATGCATTGAGTGATTTTATTCATTAAAGAGTTCCATTGTCTATCTCCGAAAGTCTTGATCAGATCTTCACCAAATTTAAATCGGACCACTTCGAGAGTAGGTATACCCTTTCAAACTAAGAAATAATTTTCCAAATCGATCTGCAATTGGCAGAGTAATTGCATAACAAAAATACAAAAAAAATATACAGTCGAATTGAGAACTTCCTTCTCTTTTTGAAGTCGGTTATTAAGTCGTCGGTGACGTCAGCCGCCGTCATGATTACCTGATATGGAGGTCATCTTTCCATGTTTCATCGTGATTAAATGGCGCAGTCAAGTTGCCTCGAATTGACGTGAAGGATAAAATAGTTGACTGTAGTCGTATCGGCGTTCCTGGTGACAAATAAATAGATCTTTATTTCATGTAAATCAAATACAGGCACTTATGAAATGTCGAGACTCTAGGTGCGCGGTTCCAAATAGTAGATCCTATGGAGAAGAACCGGCAAGAAACTCCATGGAAACTCTTTTAAAATAATAGATTACAATCTTAATTAGTACAATGTTGTGGTAAGAGCTGCGAGAATAATGTAATTTAGCAGTACAAGTAGTTGCATTCATAACATTCCAGCCACCCAGATTTCAAAACAAGGGAAGCGCTATTAAAATTAGCTTGTGAAGACAGGAAGCAGCGGGTCACCAGGGAAGCCACATGTGTAGAAGATAGTCACTTCCATACGTCTCCATCGTCAACATAGTCTTTGATATTGTAATAGGCTTTCTTTATGAGGACAAGTTTAACGCGAGTTTTAAACTTTTTATCAGTAAGATCGGTTAGTTCGTTGGTTAGTTAAAAACAGATTGGAAAATTTGCATCTGACTCACTGAAATGATCCGAATCACTGATTATGCTTCGTTTGTAGGTATCATTTGGCTCATCGGCTCAAAGGATATAAAACGGCGTGTACTCTTTCGGAACCGTATCACTGATACGGATAATTGAAGTATGCAAAAAACGACCTTATTGTATTTGATATGTAAGCGCCTTAGTGGTCATTTTTACGTGCATGGATAACGACAACGAAAAACTGTGAGAGTGTGAGTGATACACATCTCATTTAGTATCTCTTTCTGACTTGTATAGAGTGTAATTATGTCACCCGCTCACTCGCGACGCGCGAGTCAGTAGTAAAGTATCTCAGTGTATCACAATCCCAATCTCGCTCACTGCTCAGTGACTCGCCTGGCAAGCGACGCGTCGCGTGGATAGATGCAGATCCGAATGATGCGATTGAAACGTTGTTACTGAACCAATCTTTCGTGTCACTTCAAAGATTCGTATCAGTGAGTCGGTTCCGTAAAGAGTTACACACGCCTAATATACACATAGCTTACCCATCTCGCTTGGTATATTGACGTCTGTTTGGAAAGGGTAGTACACTATTTGTTGGTTAATATGGCTTCCGAAACGCAGAAAGTCTTCTATGTATGCCACTGAAACAAAATGTATATTTACCTATAATAATAATATAAATTAGGTTCCTCTCTCTGGAGCCCTAGCCGCCGGTAGCTTGGACCCTGTTCCCGATGCCAGTTGGTTCCTATTTTTTATGTTTTTAAATGTATATTTTATTTTATTTTATAATATGTATTTAAAAATGTAAAAAATATGTTTAATGATGAATAAAGGATATAAATAATAAACAATGTATAAGTAGTTATAATATGGCGTCACTTTCGAAGAGAATGCGGTCAAGTCCTAATAGCATTCTGAGGATATTAGTGGACAAAGATGCACCAATACTGAATCACTTCATGCAGGTATTGGTGAGGCAGAAGTGATATTATTTGCACGGCCGACGTATTTTTTAATTTTACTTTTGATTTTTTATACTTTTGTAGCACTAACAGTTCAGTGCGTGTTAACTAACAAATTGGATCTTTGTTGTCTAAATTAATTAATTATTATTATAATATTCTTAGAAGTAACTATAATCCTTCGATATATAAATTTATAGCGGTTTCGGTCGGTTTGTGTTGTCTAATAAATGTATTTTCTTTCTTTCTTTCAAAGACAAAGTCAAAGTCAAAGATTTTTATTTCAACTGGGCCTTTGCAGGCACTTTCAAAACGTCGTGATTCTAGGCGCACGGTTCCAAGTGGGTTGGTCCTGGAGAAGATACCGGCAAGAAACTCCATGGATACTCTTTTCATAAATCAAGCTTACAACACAACAAATGTGGGGCCGCGGGAGCAGCCCCGGCTAAAATTCGACCACAATTTACACAATATTACAATAAAAATAAAAAACAGCAAAAATCATAAGTACCACTATAATATTATATACAATACTAGTAGGTGCGTACTTAACACTCAAGTCAGTCACCCAACTAAGAAGAACGCTTCACTTGTACTTAAGTGAAGCGTTCTTGTTTTCTTTCATAAATAGCACACTAGATGTCGCTAAATACATAATATAACGTAAATTGATTAAAATATACTCACAATCTTCTCCACTGCCACTCTCAAACCTGGACTGATTCATGTGTGTAGCGAAGACAGTCTTGTCATGAATCTTGATCACCACATCTATATGAACCTGGTAAGAGGTAATGAATCATCATCCAAGTATTGATCAGGGGGCTAAAAAGGCCGCTTTAGATGAATCACAATATGATTCATATTACAAATGTCAAAATATCTACCTAATTGACAACTTAATGTCACCCGCATAAGGTTCATATTCAGTAATCATGTGTTTGACAGTTACTATGCAGATCAGTAGATGAATTGCTCAATGTGGCCTTTTTAGGCCCCCTGAAGCCCAATTCTCGTAATTAATTTACACTAAGGGAGGGTTGCACCATCTTACTTTAACTACAGTACCGGTTTAAGCAAAAAAATTCTTGCACCATTTGACAATAATTGTTAGCTAACGTCATAATTTTAACTGTAACCTTAACCGCCCACGCTTCGCTGGTTATTGTTATTGTTAACTATCTGTAACTGTCAGACGCGTCGAATATAACCTATATAAATCGTCTTGTCACTTGTCAAACTTTTAACTTTAACTTTTACATGACGGTGCAACAGTAGATAGTTAAATTCTATGGTCATTGTTAATGTTACTGTTAAAGTTAACTTTGACAGTAACAATAACGCAGCCATTGGTGCAACCCACCCTAAGACTGAAAGTTGACCGAACTGAGATTATAATAATATGATTTCTCACTAGGATTTCTCCTGTATCGAGGGTACAGTTTACAAACATAATACATGTCACATGCACAGAAAACCAGACCCGGAACAACTATCTGTAGATCATACAAATATTTGTTCCGTGCGGGGATCGAACCCGAGGCACGTAGCGCAGAAAGCTAATCGCTTAGCCACTGCGCCAACCGTGTCGTCAAATGTACAAACAGCAAATCTGTTTTTCCCGATTTTATGTTTGATCCCATAGTAAAAGTTGTTCATAATTATGAGTACAATACCCTCCTTTAATGTTTCCCTCTTTCAACCAGTCATCGTGTTTTCATCATTAATTGTGAAGGTGGTAAATTGGTACCTTTTCTGGCACTTTCACAGCCCACGCCTTCATCTTCCTCAGGACTTCGATCAAGTCTTCCACCTTCAGGGTCTTGGGGTTGAAGTGGTTCAGCTTCTTGAAGACGCTGGTGGCTACTCCTTGCATCACCAAATACACCTGGAAATAACCTTTTGTTAATATAAACCTAGAAATATTTTTTTGTTCCTGGCGAGTCCAGAATAAAACAGATTCCTTTCTTCCCTTTCTTTCTTTCTTTAAAAGTATCGAGTGTAGGGCCCTAACAGGATTTTTCCTGTATACTCACATCAGCCTTAAAAGGTCTCCTTCCACCAGTACAAAGTTTAGCTCCTATAAAGTTTGGGAGAACACCCTCAGAGTCTCCCACACTGAAGACCTGGAGCGAAGCAGCGCTGTCCTCCTCCTGGGCGCTGATGATGTAGTTGTTGGTCGCCCAGTAGAGGGGGTCGGGATTCGAGACCTGGTTCACGACGAAGGGAACGTAGAAAGAGCTGTGGATGAATAAAACATTATAGTTTAAAGAAAAACAGAACACGCTTTTGTCATCCAAACTGAACGTGTATGCAAAATTTCAGCTCAATCGGGAACCGGGAAGTGGGTCAAATTTAACTTCCAAGATTTTCTTACATAGTTAGTTACAGGTGAAGCTAATTAAGCGTGTTAAAAAGATACACTGCCTATTTATAAGTCCCGATACCTTTGAGAGGTTATTGTACTCATCATTATGAACAACTTTTACTATGGAACCAACCCGAAAACCCAAAAATCTGCTGTTCATTTAGTCGAGTAATCTATACAGGGTGGAATTTTCGAAGCGTACCTGGAGGAAAAGTACTCCAAATACTAAAGACAGCAAATTTTACTCAAAGAAAACATTCCTTTATTTTTGAAAAGAAACAAAACTGCATTATATTTTTTTTTAAATACGCTTGCCACTCACGGGAGTCGAGCCGACTAAAATCCGAAAAATTGGCACCTATACTTTTACGGCACCAATCGATAGGGTAAACTTATAACCCTCTTTTTTGTCGTAGGTTAAAAATTACTCACGTCACCCTGTATCCAGAAAAATGCTTGTTAGCCTCTAAATTCTTCATGGTGGCAAACCAAAACCTCTTCAACTGGCTATTGTCGCACCATCTGATGTAATTATGTAAGAACATAAAATCTGATTCTCCTACATTTGATGAACTCAAAAATGTATGTAATGCTACAATTCTTAGTTGAATGTGTTCGGTATCGTTCATTATTATCGGGAGTGTTGTTTCTAAGATCTGAAAAAGAAGAACATAATTCATACTTAATCAGTCAATAATAAATATTATAGTTTAAAAAAATCTAAAGAAAACGCTTTTGTCATCCAAACTAAACGTGTATGCAAAATTTCAGCTCAATCGGAAACCGGGAAGTGGGTCAAATTTAACTTCCAATATTTTTTTACATAGTTACAGGTGAAGCTAATAAAAGCTAAAATTACGGTCGAATTTCGACCTTTGGGTGACCACTAGTAGATCTGTATTTCATGTAAACCAAATACACGCACTTATGAAATGTCGACACTCTAGGTGAGTGATTCTAACTAGTTAGTTCAACGGAGAAAAACCGGCAAGAAACTCCACGGAAACTGTTTTAAAATAAAAGATTACAATCTTGATTAGTACAATGTTGTGGTAAGAGCTGCGAGAATAATGTAATTTAATGTGAATAAAAATAAATTAGAATAGGATAATAATAATGATTTTCCTTTAAATAAGAATGCCAGCATGCGTCATGCTCGTGAACGGGTGCCGTCTGTCGGAACTGGTCACTTGTAACTACCATGACAATCTTATTCAGAGGCAAATAATTATTATCCTAGTCTTATTTGTATTCACATTGAATTGCATTATTCTCGCAGCTCTTACCACAACATTGTACTGATACAGATTGTAATCTATTATTTTAAAAGAGTAAACATGGAGTTTCTTGCCGGTTCTTCTCCATAGGACCTACTATTTGGAACCGCGCACCTAGAGTCTCGACATTTCATAAGTGCCTGTATCTGGTTTACATGAAATAAAGATCTATTCTATTCTATTCTATCCATGGCAGTTACAAACTGATTAACAAATATTACCACATAAGGGTCCTCTGTCTTCGGGTTACCCGCTAGGGCTGCCCATAGTCTCTCATGTCGATCTCTCGTCGTGTCAGTGTGTATGATCCTTGTGTAGGATGCAGCAGAATATCCTATGTTGCACAACCCTTGGAGCCAAATCATCCGGTCCAGGTATTGAGGGCAATCTGGAAGAAAAAGTATTTTAAATTGGCTTGTATTTTTTGTATACCAAAAAAGGTGGCAAATAACCTTACGGCTCGCCTGATGTTAAGCGGCTACCGTAACCGTAAGAATATTCACATACCTTATTTATTTTACTACATATTTTTATTAATAATCTATATTTATATTTCAATTATATACTGTGAACCAATTTGATATGGACTATAAGAACGTATACTCTGAGATGACGTCTAATAGAGATGAATGGAAGAAGAAGACATATTGCGTCGACCCCAAATAAAATGGCATAAGGGCAGGAGAATGATGACTGTGAACCAATATTATATATATTTTATATCTACTTATTATCTATTCACTTACCTACGTCCGTGTGTCACTGCAGGGTGCCAACTGAAAATCAGCGCTGGGTGTCTCACATCCAGCATATGCTGAGTTGATAACCCTTTCGGTACGGTCATGCTCGACGGCAATTTTTCATTTTTACCCGACTACGGAGAGGTTTATATGTTTGACCAGTATGTATATATGTACCTATGTATGTATGTTCATCTGTTCCCTCATAACTTCGAATTTTTTATTTTATTTTTATTAGAAGTGTACCTATTTCTTATTTATTGTGTTTCGTCTATTGTGAATGTGGGCGCCGTCATTATCCCGTACGGAATAAAATTATTTTTCTTTCTTTCTTTAACCTATGGACGCTTGCAACACCAGGGGCATCGCTAGCGCGTTGCAGACCCTACTACCTAACCACGAACACTGTAGAGCAGGGGTGGTCAACCTGATTAGACCCAAGATCTACTGTTTACTGACGAAACCCTGTGCGACCTACCAATTACATACATCTTGAAATTTTAAATAAATATGATTTTAGATTAAACTAGCTTTCAATGAAAAAAAACTGCATTGAAATCGGTACATCCGTTTTGGAGCTACGATGCCACCGACAGATACACATTACAAACTTATAACACCCCTCTTTGTTTTCTTTTTTTTTCTTTTTTTTTATAACAAAAACATTTGTACATCTTGTGGAGTCCTGCCTCTTAAACTAGGTTAACACCAGTATCTTTTTCGACGGATTTAAAAATAAAATTTACTTACCGCTATACATCCGAAAATATTTGACGACAATATTGTCAAAATAATCTTGCTTCACGTGCGAAGTTTCCATGGTCTTATGCAACAGTGTCGCGAAGCTGAGGATGCCGGCGTGGCGGATATCGTGGGGGAAGTCTAGACCCAGCTTGCTGAGAACCTCCAACTCTTCGAGGAGGGCCTGGTTGGGAGCAGCCACGTTGAAAGGCAGCTTTCGAATCAGGGAAAGGAGGGCTGCATCTTCTATTTTTTCCTGCAAAGAGAATATTAGTTGTATTGTTATTGTTGCTGCTAAGCTATTAGCTTTCTGCGCTACGTGCCGCGGGTTCGATCCCCGCACGGAGCGATTTGTATGATCTATAGATAGTTGTTTCGGGTCTGGGTTTGTGCATGTGACATGTATGTTTGTAAACTGTACCCTCGATACAGGATAAATCCTAGTGAGGGGCAATGTTTTTTAAAAGAAAGAAAGAAAGAGATCCCACACTACCTACCTCTCTTAAAAGATAATGTAAGTCCTGTATCATATTGCAGAAATGGTTAATATCTGAGAGCTTCTACTCAATTGAGGAATATTTAAAAAAATATTCATGTCATTCCTACCATTATAGGATTACATTGTAAGGTCTTTATGATGATATTTGTTTACTAGAGTATGTGACTAAATATATTAATTATAATTATATTTCATTTAAATCTAATTAATTCTAATATTATTGTCTGTGAAATTGTGACTATATAATATAATTTATTACTATTTTGGTCACGTAGTCACGTGGTCACGATTTATATGAATAGACCTCACCAAAACATGAAGTTTGAGTACCAACATGTTGGGACTGCGTCCCATAGTTTGGGAGATATAAGCTTTCAAAGTTTTGGTCACGTGGCCACATAGATCCATATAGATCTCACCAAAACATGAAGTTTGAATCCCAACATATATTATACTATATGCCATAAGGGTTTTGAATTTAATTTTTTTTTTTGAGTTATTATGATTATCTAATAATTTATAATTATAATGTATTATTATATTTGCATGCCCATTATTATATGGCAGAATGTGTCTGCACTAAAATATGCTATAATGAACCATCTTTTATACCGCATTTTACGCAAATAAATTGATTTTATTTTGATTTGATTAAGAGATTATGTCACCAGAATGAGTTGCACAGCTCATTAGTACAGTTTTACGAAGTTTACCTTCTCCTCCAACACCAAGTACTTGATGAACCTCACGGAAGCGTCGCTCCGGGCGTGGGGCAGCACTTCTATGAAGATATTCCTGGCCGTTTCCAACTCGTAACTGGTGCCGAGGACTAGGTCTTCAAATAACCTTATTAAGGTGTCTTGATTCAATCTTGAAATGGTACTGAAAGTGACAAATTTATATTTATTTATTTATTAATGATACGAGATGTATATTGATGTTGATGTGTGTGCTGTTCAGTGATTGCATTACATGTTGCATATAGGATAAGTAGTAGGGTAGGTAGGTAGGTAGATGGATACAGAGTAGGTATGATAGAAAGGGTAGGGTAGTTAGGTGGTAGGTAGGTACGGTAGGTATGGTAGATAGAGTAGATAGGTAGGGTAGGTAGTAGGGTAGGTATGGTAGATAGGCTAAGGTAGGTAGGTAGGTAGGGTAGGTAGAAGGGTAGGTATGGTAGATAGGCTAAGGTAGGTAGGTAGGGTAGGTAGTAGGGTAGGTATGGTAGATAGGCTAAGGTAGGTAGGTAGGGTAGGTATTAAGGTAGGTATGGTAGATAGGCTAAGGTAGGTAGGTAGGGTAGGTATTAAGGTAGGTATGGTAGATAGGCTAAGGTAGGTAGGTAGGGTAGGTAGGGGACTGATATTTATAATGTAGCTGCACTCGTATTTTTGCAGAACATTTTTTTTTTAATAAGTCTTTGCCCCTCACTAGGATTACTATTACTACTACTAGGATAATTATTAATTATTAGGATTATTTCTTTTTCTGTGTGCTTACTTCAAAAGATCTATAAAATCCAGACTATGGATGAGTGAGGCATTTCTCACGATGTTGTCCGCATCAATGCCTTTCCTCGCGATTTTGAGAAGTATCTGAAACAATAGTTTTTTTTATTCTTATTGTATTTTCGTGTAAACCTCGCAGACTTTTACTTTGATCTGATAAAGAAAGATACAGACAATTTAATTAAGAATTCTTTAGCGTACAATACAATGTGTAGAAATGCGTGGTCATATTTAAGTGCGTGGATCAGACCATCAAACTGAACAACTTTGTCTATGGGACCGACATCTTAATCGCGAGAAAATAATCAACTGTCCCATACAAAACTTTAAATACCTACTCGACCCAAACCACTCCAAAAAATTGTTTAAATCTGTACCTTCCTTTATCGGACCATATAGAAGGTCAACCATTTAATTTAAATTCAAAATCAATAAAAATTATATTAATATGTATTTTCTCATTTAAGACATTTATTTCTCATGAATCATAAAGTTATTATTTTACCACTAGTAATAATAACTTTATGTCATGAATATAACATTCATTTGTCTAAGCAACACAAGATTGAAGTTAAAAAAATAAATGAACACAAGTGCCTGAGCGACAGTATTCAATCACAAAATAAACATAATTAATTTGGTGTTGTAGCGACATCTATCGCCACATAGAATAACTACTTACAAGTCATCAAACTGACAACAGTAGTGGCGCGAAAATACGAATTGACCAATCAGATTACGAGGCCTGCATCGCGCAAGGAAAAAGAATATCGTATCTAACATTACAACCGTCCGACATCAACCGTCGTGTTCGGCCCGCCAGGCAATATCACCTCGCCTGGTCGGAGGATCCTCCCTTTTCAATGGAGAAACACCATACCTCGTTCCTCCAGTGTACACAAAGTAAACATAATTAAAATTATGGTGATTAAACAAACCTCATAGGTGTTATTCTTCAAATACCCTTGGGTAACATTTCTGATCCCATTGGAAGGGTCTCTGAAGTCGCTGGCGACGTACTGTATGGTGGTCTGGAAGAGGTTCATCTTTTCCACACTCTTAGCTGCCGTGTCGTGGTCATAGGACAATGAAAGGCTAGAAATAGAACAGGTTATTTAGGTACGAATGCTGCTCCCCGACCCTCACTCGCGCCAGCCCGTGCTGAGACGATAGAATTAAATTCCCATAATAATAATGTCACAACACAGACACAGCAAGCCCTCTCTTGTTGCCCCATCAGCGTCACCCTAAGCCGAGGCCCGTGTCCCACTAGTGGACGCCCTTAGCTGCGTCACGCTTAAACTCACCTAATTTTAAATAGGTCGGAGACCCTTCAGATCTCACCAAAAGCCCGGTTAAACAGTAGAAGCTCAATGAGCTACATGTGAGAGACAAACCAAAAAAAAAACAAAAAAAGATATGAATTCTCCAATCGAAGTCTCGATATTTCATAAGTGCCTGTATCTGGTTAACATGAAATAAAGATCTATTCTATTCTAATTCAATGTTGCTTATGGGCTGAATTAAGGAGAGACGGAAAGTCGCGCGGAGCGCATCGCGGAGAAAGGCGCGTATCTCTGTTCATGGAGAGCGAGCAAGAGAGCGACACGCCGCGCGACTTACCACCTCTCCATAATTGAGCCCTAAAGCTTGTAGAACATAGATAGACTAGGGCCAATAATTTTTGGAACAAAAATAAATCTTAGCAGTATGTGGATGGTCGGAAAAAAGTTAAAATTATAAGTAAATTAAGAAAAATCAAGCAGACTCAATTAAATAGTTTATAAAATATCTAATCTTTATTTGAATAAGCTATTATTCTCAGTTTCCGAGATATTAAGGTTTATTACGTCATATGTGACTCGGATTCATTGCTCCCATTTGTACTATTGTACACTTACTCTGTATTTACAGCTAAAATGTGTTCATGTGTTTTGTATTGGTAACTAGCTCTCAACTCTACAGAACTCAATCCTTTGTCGTCATCGACTTCATAAGTCCTTTCTGCTGAAGACACTGAATCTATCTAAAAAGAAACAAAAATATTTTAAAAAATATAAGTATTAAATAATAGTATTTATAATATAAAAAAATCCAGCCCATTACTGTCCCACTGCTGGGCACGGGCCTCTTCTCAAAATGAGAAGGGTCAGGTCTTAGTCCAGCACGCTGGCCTGGTGCGGGCGGACTACACACACCATCGAGAACTTTATGAGGCCCTCTCAGGTGTGCAGGTTTCCTCACGATGTTTTCCTTCACCGTTAACGCAAGTGATTATCAAATTCTGATCCGCACATGAATTCGAAAAGTCAGAGGTTCGAACTCAGACCCATCGAAGAATATGTAATTTAAATCTGTGGTGATTTTATTTAGCCCGCGAAACGCAGTGCGGTTTGCATCAGGTAGTTGTTGTTGTTGTTTTGTAGTAAGTATACCTATTATAATATAATGTTGATAGTTTCGAGCGTATGGCACTCGTGGGTTGCAGCTGAAAACCAGCGTCAGGTGGCCAGTATCACTGCCTCCTGACATTATGCTGAGCTGCGGCCTTTTGGCACAATAACTCTTATATTTTATATGTTTTCTTTTTATTGGTTTTATTTATTTTTTGTTGTGCTAATAAAGTATTTTTCTTTCTTTCTTCTTTCTTTCTTAGTTAATTATTTCCTCAATAAAAAATAATTCAGATTTCTTTTTGTTTTATAATCACATGTGACGTTCTAACAGCATGACGCTTAGTTTCGTACTTTTAGGAGTTTGTATTTGGTTTTGAATTTGTATTTGCTTTTTTGGCCGCACTCTCGTGTTCCACGCGCTATATCTGTGTGACTGACATCTCGCGTCACACCCCTCCCGCACCGCGCAACTTCTTCATAAGCTCAGGCACCGACCGTCTCACTCAAACGACAACTCAAAAAAAAAAAAAAAAAAAAAACTTAGGCCTATAGGTTACTTACAACAACTCTCCCAGCATATTCCGCAGACCACGGCACAGAAGACCAGCTATTCCTGCTCCTTGCTGTCGGGACCTTGAGGCTGGTGTACTTCTTGATCACATTTCCTTTGGATAGGTAGATCATCGCGCATATGTCGTCTAGGCATGGCTGGAAAACGGAGAAGAATATGATATAATTTTAGTGAACTGCAATACGTTACGTGGAGTGAAAACTTTAAAGCTACTTAAAAAAAACAAAAAAATAACTATTGATTATTATTTATTTATGTATATTATACAATGTGTGGTCACGGGTGTCCGACCCGTTAAGGCAAAGCAATATAATCAATTTTATCGACAAATCCACCATAATAAGGCATTTTGCCCCTACTGTTTTGAAATGGCGGCCATTTTAATTATTTTTTTACTGAGTACGGTTGCGTCGATTTATTTTGCCATATCTACCGATATTAGAGGTCCTACAGGCATAAAAGTGGTTTCGTTCGATAAGAAAGAAAGAAAAATACTTTATTAACACAACAAAAAATAAATAACAAAGGAAACATATAAACTAAAAAAAAGAGTTATTGTGCCGGCGGGCCGCAGCTCAGCATAATGTCAGGAGGCAGTGATACTGGCCACCTGACGCTGGTTTTCAGCTGCAACCCACGAGTGCCATACGCTCGAAACTATCAATATTATATTATAATAGGTATACTTACTACAAAATAAATACTAATATATATAAATTCTAATTACATACATAAGTGCATTATAATAATCAATAAAGTCTCCATATACTTAATACGACAAGAATCAAATACCGACACCAAACCGGTCGTCGCGTCACAACTCACAATAGGTACAAAAGTAGGCAGTAAGTTCACGCTAACGCTCAAAAACTCCCAACTTTAAAAAATGTACTGGAAACTTAAAAAGTGTGAAAACTTTTGGTTGTTATTTTTACTATTTAATTGTTTTCTAAAAAAATACAGTAGGGGCAAAATGCCTTATTATGGTGGATTTGTCGATAAAATTGATCATATTGCTTCGCGTTAACGGGTCGGACACCGGTGACCAGACACATTATATATATCATACTGAGCTTGAACTGTGGCTTGAGCCACAATAATGCCGGTTACCAAACTCGTGGCTTTTCGAAGATGAATGCGATAGGCACAACCAATGACATTTTACAAATAGACGGGCCATACACCAACATTAATGCACTACAAAATGGCGTAAACTTTACTATAGCTACATAGCAGTACATATAATTATACAATGCGCGAAGAAAGGGAAAGAAAATGAAAGCCATCATACGCCATGTCGGTTGTTAGAAAAAGATGAATATAGACGTTTAGTTACGTGGCATTAGCTGCTGCATGCTCATTCTCTCAGTCGGTGCAGGGCATTTACCTTGCATTTATCTTGCCAATATAGAGCGCGGGCAACGCGTCTATTTGTAAAATGTCATTAGGCACAACTAATAGTTTTAAAAAAAAAGCTACTAACCTCATTTACATAGTATGTCCCGCTGTTCTTAGTCAGCTGAAAGTTGATAGATATAGCTCGTTTTAAGTTCACAGACCAGGCTGGCTCTTGACCCACGTATATTGACTTTATATAGCCATTATCCTGAAAATAATAATTAAATAAAGTATTGTTCTGAGGCCATATTCTCGTAATTAAAAATGTTCAAAATATAGTTCCGTTCGATAGCTTGAGTGATAAGTATGTATAGTACTCGCAAATCATTATGAGCCCTGAACTGAGCTCTGAACTCTCTCTCTCTCTCTCCCTCTAGCGTACTATTATAGGTGCTAGAGGGAGAGAGTTAAGAGGGCTCATAAAGATTTGCGCGAACTATACCTACTTGTATTGTTTAAATTATAGTGGTACTTATTATAATTTTTGATGTTCTTTTTATTTATTTTTTGTAATATTGTGTAAATTCAGGTCGAATTTTAGCCGGGGCCGCTACAGCGGACCCCGTTTGTAATTTTGTTTAAGAGTATCCATGGAGTTTCTTGCCGGTATCTTCTCCAGGACCAACCCACTTGGAACCGCGCACCTAGAATCACGACGTTTTGAAAGTGCCTACAAAGGCCCAGTTGAAATAAAAAACTTTGACTTTGACTTTAGACTTTATGTTTTAAGTTTGTGTTGCGGTCGGTATAGTCACATGGATCGGTTCATTGTTGCTGGTGTGGCCAGTGTTTGGTATGGATACTGCTATTTTTAATATATATGTGTCGTGTTTTTGCACGAATAAATCTAGACGCGGCGGCCAAAAGTAGGTACTTAAGTCAATTTTTGCGCAAAGTTTTAAAGAGTCACAGCACCCATGTTTTTGTATGTATTATCCGTCGACTGGAATAAGCACGTAAGTCACTGTCACTTCATTCAGTCGCAATAGTCGACTGTACCATATAACGTAAGTCGTATCAAGAAATCAAGCGGCGATATAAACCACTTAAGTTGACTTAAGTGCTTATGGCTTCCGAGTCTAGAAGTTATTTTACTTTCTTTGATGATGATCAAATGGGTAAATACCTGATATTCCAAATCCCAAGGTTCCTTCAAGAATTTGTCATCGGAAGTTTCGAGATAACGATTTGATCCATAATTTGTACAGCATACAGTTTTCTGGAACGTAAAAATAATTAAACACCAGCTCCAGTCGATTATAGACATTAAAGATAATAAATCTTTTTAACCCCCGACAAAAAAGAGGGGTGTTATAAGTTTGTAGTATATATCTATGTATCAGTGTATCTGTGTAACATCATAGCTCCAAAATGGATAGACCAATTTCAATGCAGTTAACCTAACCGTCAAAAACCCCAGACTCCAATTAGAAAAAGAGCTGTAACTTTTGAACGGCTGAACAGATTTTCATAAAACATAACTAAGATGATACCCGATAAAATTATCTTTTAATTAAAAAAAACTGCATTGAAATCGGTCCATCAGTTTTAGAGCTACGACAGACAGACACATAGATACACACTACAAACTGTCGGGGGTTAATAAGACCTGTACCTCTACCATGAGTTTTCCGTGCCGTCTAACGTTCACGTTCACATGCAATATTTGTATAGTGACTTTAGTTCAATATTTATACCGCTAGAGGCGCTGAAAAATTTCCCATGCAAATATTGCATGTGAACTTGAACGTTAGACGGCAAGGAAAACTCATGGTAGAGGTACTGTAAAAGTGACTGATAAATATTAATTGCAAAATAAACAATTACATTTACCTCCAAATCTTTTAAGAAGAGTCTAGCCTTGGTATGGTTGTCATAAACTTGAATATGCAAGTTTCCCTCCAGCTGCCAATAGGTGGTGCTTTTTCGAGGATTCCAGGTCCCGGTAGATACGTTACTCTTGAGAACGTAAACGTATTCTCTATGCTCTTGAGGGAACAGCTGCCGAAGACCGGTGTTCAGCGCAGATGTGGTGGTTATGGTCACTGGAAAATAAGATTTAAAAGAAAGAAAGAAAGAAAAGAAAAAAGTATTTATTTGACACAGCACAAAAACAATTTTAAAGATAAAATAGCAAAAATAAAAGAATAAAACATATAAAACAAAAAAAAACTTTTTTTTTATCTAAAATAAAAAAATGGATTTTTTATTATTTTTATTTATTTTTTATTACTATAGGTAGTAATCATTTATCTATAACTTTCATGGAGATGACGTCAGAAGCCCAATTCTCGTAATTAATTTACATTATTATGGCTGAAAGTTGACCGAACTGAGATTATATTATGAATTGACAAAAAAATCGGTATTTTATATAGTTCAGTCCGATTTCAGTATGATTTGAATTCAATCTTCTTACAGACTCATTTCAATCAAATTTTTGACGTTTATGTATGGTCGAGAATACCAATTTTATTATCTGTGTCGGTTCAAAAAGTTAGCAGAATACCGATTTGGCTTCAATCAACTTTCGACCTCATTACAATTTATAATTTCACGTTTGACGTTGTAAGAGAATACCATTTGTGACATTTATGATATACTAGATCGGAACTAGACTGGAATTATATTTTGAACATTAATTTCAATACGAGAATTGGGCTTCCGATAAGAGATGATTAAAAAATCTCCAGCCCATTACGGTCCCACTGCTGGGCACGGGCCTCTTCTCAGAATGAGAAGGGTTAGGCCTTAGTCCAGCACGCTGGCCTGGTGCGGGCGGACTACACACACCATCGAGAACTTTATCGGTCTTATTACAGAACAAGGTTTAAACCAAGTCTAACGTAAAACTCAGGTTTAGGCTCTGGTTTTAGAAAATTGTTATTACAAAACATAGTTTCATGAAAAATCTCAGTTTTATCACTGGTCTAAGCTAAACCAGGCCTCCCCCTAGTTTTGCCGTGGTTTAAGTGACGTGATCTACCTACGTTTCGTTTTCTTGAATACATTATATGCCTAAAAATCCTAGTGATTATAATAAATATTCTTTTTGGTATCGTAACACTTCTAAAAGCTTTTAAATCGCACTCTTTGTAGTCAAAACAAACTTAATATTATCTTAATTATTTACTTTCATCATAATCTAATGATCCAAATCTTGTAAGGTACAATTTATTTAAAGTAATCCTTAAAAAATCTGCACGAAACGAAACATTTCTACGAGGATGTGACTTTGGAGTATTTATCTGTGGCATTTTGGAGTGAATGAGTGAATGATAAACTAATACTCGACGGTGATTGGTCCGAGCTCGGTCTAAACTATGGTTTTAGTAGACCTCGGAAAAAACTGATTTTGTAATATAGTCGGATTTAAACCAAGGTCTTAATTTGACACCTGGTCTTGTTAGACCTGGCCTAAACTCAGGTTTAACACATATTTTGTAATGAACTTGAGTTTAGACCAGGTATCAAACTAAGACATTGGTTTAAATCCGACATTATTTTATGTATGGCGATTTAAACTTACAATAATTATGTTACGGTACCAAAAGAATATTATAATATATCGACAGTATGCTGACAATACCTTCTAACTAATATTTTTATCGAAATATTGTTTGGAACGCCGCGCCATCTGAATATTTATAATACTTGCTAACAGATGGCGCTAAAATAAATATTTGGATAAATGTTAATATAAATGTTAGTTAGAAGGTATTGTCAGCATACGGTCGATATATTTTTTATTATATTTATGGTTTTTTCGTCATCTCTATTGTATTCAGGAAATACAGAAAATAGTTTAAGTAAAAAAAAAAATCTTATAAATTCTACATCAAACCTAGTAGTAGGTCGAAGCCGCATCTCAAATTCAGTTTAAAAAAAATCGTAAAAAAATTGCGGGGCTTTTAGTTAATTGTCTTTTTACATAAAATGGAAAACCAAAAGTAAAGGAGTGATACCCTGCAGTCCGAATTGCGCTAAAAGTGATAATATCGCGAATCCGACCAAAGTCACAATTAATAATATTATTCAATAGCCCTTATTATTTTGTGACTATTAAATTTGGTCGTATTCGCGATATTATCACTTTTATCGTAATTCGGACCGGGATAATGTCACTTAAACCACGGCAAAACCAGGGGTAGGCCTGGTTTATCTTAGACCCGAGATAAAACTGAGTTTTTTCGTTAAACTTTGTTTTGTAATAACAATTTTCTAAAACCAGAGCCTAAACCTGAGTTTTTCCTCAGATTTGTATTGTAAGATTTAAACCAAGGTCTTAATTTGACACCTGGTCTTGTTAGACCTGGCCTAAACTCAGGTTTAACACATCTTTTGTAATAAGACCGTATGAGGCCCTCTAAGATGTGCAGGTTTCCTCACGATGTTTTCCTTCAAATAGAATTTTCTAAAGCTTATAAACTCCGGCATTTATTCACCAATTTTAATTAGTTTGTCAACGATAGTGTACTTTATCTGCCCACCTTTGAGTATTACTCAAAGCTGCCTACTATAAAGGAATACTTAAGTAAGTAGTATAAGTTGTAATTATATTGTACGCTTGTCTTTCTCACTCTATATCTTCATTTCTCTTTCACCCAAAGGTTTGCTGGAAGAAAACTCATTCTGAGTTCAGCTCGCCTTTGGGCATTATCTGTGAACTGTATTTTTTGTGTACAATAAAGACTAATAATATAAAATATTTGTCCGTTATTTTATTTTATTTTATTTATTTATGTACACACAAGGAAACATGGTAATAAAAATGTTACAGACAAATGAGCACAATGGAACTACTTATTTCTAAAGAAATTTCTCCCAGTAGTCCCGCGATTGGAAATAAGGATGATAGACACGTAGACACACCGTAGACTCCGTTATTGTATTTATTTATTTACTTTTATTAAAACAGTACGAAACCAATTTCAATAATAAAAGATAGGCACTTATGTAATTAATTACACATTTAAACAAAACAATACAGTCATACAACTCTCTCACAAAAAAGCAGACACTCCAACAATATATCCGCCCATACATCCGCAAACAAGTCACAGTGAGGATTGACATCCAGAAGAACGTAATAATAATAATGCTAATAGTCAACTGACATAATTATAATATGCACTTACCAATAAACATCAAGAAGATTTTGAGAGACATATCGAAGACAATCTGTAAATAAAACACGAAATCAGTGGAGCCTCCACGGGTGACGAATCTAAGATTGCCTGTCACACCCTGGGCACTCAACATCGATACCACCTTTGGTGGTACCTAGTAGTGTCTCGCTGGCATGCCAGCACGAATGGGTCGGCACGACCGGGCAAGTACTACCCTCCCACAGAATATCGACGTTAAGTAGCAGTATGCATACTGTTGCGTTTCGTTCGGTGAGTGTGGAGCACCGGAGGCCCAATTCCTCCCTTAGTCCCCTTCCTTCTCCTTTCCCTTTTTCCTAACACCATCCTAAAAGGTCGGCAACGCATCGGTGACTCCTCTGGTGTTGCGGATGTTCATGGGTGGCGGTGATCACTTACCATCAGGTGAACCGCAAGATGGTTTGCCACCTATACTATTAAAAAAACAACCAAAAAGAACATTGCTGGCTGCCTAATTAATTTTTCATCTCACTAGCTCGGAAAGGCTTTCTTTATTCTTCGAAATCTGAGCGCAAAAGTCTATTTTATCCGCTCGCGTGGAAAAGTTATTCGAAATTCGAACGTGACGAACTATGGTGTAGAGCACAGACCTGGGCCCCAAGTCTGTTGACGAAAGCATTCTGCCGCGAGTGAGGGGTTGGCGCGTTGGACAAGTGTAGAGTGGTGAAGAAGAACAATTCAAATATAATTAGGCATCTAACATTTTCCTCTCTGTAGTGAGATGAAAACTTGTGTGTTTCGCACGGCTGCAGAATTATTTGCGTCTCGTGCCTTTGAGTCCTTCGCTTGCTCGGTATTCAATACAAGCACTCGCACCAAATACCAACTTTGCAGCCTTGCTTATCAAATAACTATTAACATTCATCGTCATAAATCGTGCTATCCTTCACTCCTTTGGTTGTAATTATCACATTTATGTTTGAATTGTGATTATTCTTATTTTATGGCAGTAACGTACATAGTTAGGTTTGTCATAAAAACATTACTTTTTATTTATTTGATTTTGAACTTCTGCATTATTAACTTTGAGGTGACGGTAATGACGTATTTAATTGATTTTTTGGAGAATCACCCTTAAGAGTCCCATGTTCCCCAGAGAATATTGCCAATGATATCTGCGGTCACTGACCCTCACCAAACGTAAGACATTATTCCTCTATTTGGGCGTCGCCTATATCCAGCAATAGGTTTCAATAGGCTAGTATGTAAGCATAACTTCAGCACTTACATTCGTTTCACTTTCACGTTAAGTTTTAACACTCTCACTGCTGCTATTATTAATAATAAATAATATTATTATTGTATTATTATTATAAAACACTCCGCAGTGTAATGTCTTCGGACATCTCCGCTTTAATGACTGTGGATGCGGGTGATGAGCAAGTGGATTAAGAATAAAATTAGCATTTTTAGATTTTAAAATATATTTTTTTACTTTTCATGTATTTTTTTTTCCATCTTTTTAGTGTTTTTTCTAATCGCGCCAGGGTTATATTTGGTAAAAAAGAAAACACATTGTCTTTAATAAATAAATATTCTTTTATTTCAGGTTAAACAAATATTTACTATGAAAATTGATCACGTTTTTTTTAAAAGATATTATTAAAATGAATGAAATTAAAATTTGAATAATTAGTTTGAATTAAAATCATAATCATAATAAGTCTAAATTAATATTGATATTGATATTTTACAAAAACATTGCGGCTTTGCAATCGTCACTAAAAAAATGAACTTAAATTATTTTTACATTTTTACACACTGTGTCTACATGTCTATCATCCATATTTCCAGTCGCGGGACTACTGGAAGAAATTTCATTAGAAATAAGTAGTTCCATTGTGCTCATATGTCTGTAACATTTTTATTACCATGTTTCCTTGTGTGTACTATAAATAAAATTACAAATAAATCAAAGTCATGTGATTAAAAAACTACACAGTTTTACAAATTCTGTACTTATACCATTACTCAGTTCAAACCCTTATCAAAACGCGCTGATAAGTAAGTTGACCTATAACCCCTTGAATGAAAGACTCATTAGGATTCGCCCAGCATACTTTGATCCCCTATATCCTATAGTTTACCATCACCAGTACCAAAATGTTTGAGCTAAGCGGGGTGGGGAAGATCAACGTATATTGGTATTGTCAGAGTACAATTTCTTAAAGTTGCATGGAACACAAGGCCGTCAAAATATTGAAAAAATATCTAGTCTAGATAATTATTTTGGGTTATGACATCACAACCATGGAGTTTCTTGCCGGTTCTTCTCCATAGGATCTACTATTTGGAACCGTGCACCTAGAGTCTCGACATTTCATTAGTGCCTGTATCTGGTTTACATGAAATAAAGATCTATTCTATTCTATTCACAAAACAATATACTTTATTGAATAAACGGCGGGTGTACCGCGTAACTGAAATGGTAATGAACATCGACGCTGGTAATGAACTTCAATACGATCGTCAGAGGCTCAACTTCAAGCTACCTTGTAATTTTTTGCCGATTACGAAGTTGGGAGTCACGTCTTCGTGATCGGTATAATTCCGGTAATATTATGTAGGTAAATTTATGTTTATGAAACACAAAATAGAAAAATAAAATAAACTTTAAAAAAAGTCGTTTTTTGAAGTCGGTTTTTACTTTTTTTTAAAGTTTATTTTATCACTATCATTTTGAGTATTTCCTCCGGTAGGTCTATATGTATAATACTTAGTAGAGAAATTTCACTCGTGTGAAGCCGGGGAAAAGTCTAGTAACCATAGACTTTTAACTGTCTATGCTAGTAACAGATAAACGTGATATAAATGTCTACTTCAATGTTCCTTTACCTAGTCCAGGGGTCGGCAACCTTTTGAGTCAGAAGAGACAAAAATTACAATTTACAAAATTCTGTTTTTAAAGAGCCACAATTTTTTTTTTTTTTTTTTTTTTTCCACAAATTTTCTTCTATTTGGCAAAATAATGCCAGGACCACCTAGTGATTTGCGTATGGAACTAAAGAGCCGCAGCTTCACATCCAAAGAGCTGCATGTGGCTCGCGAGCCGCAGGTTGCCGACCCCTGACCTAGACGAATGATAGCAGAGTGCATGAAATATGATGCAAAAAAACTTGAGTAAAATTCTCAGATTTTTTGTGTAAAGCTTCAGAGGCCCAATTCTCGTAATTACAAATGTTCAAAATATATATAGTTCAGATCTCATTCCGATCTACTACCAATGTCTTAAAATGTCACAAAATGGTATTCCCCTACCCTAACAAACAACGTCAAACGTGAAATTATATTGTAATGAGGTCGAAAGTTGATTGAAGGCAAATCGGTATTCCGCTAACATTATAAACCGACACAGATAATAAAATTGATATTCTCGTCCAAACACAAACGTCAAAAATGAGATTGAAATTAGTCTGTAAGAAGATTGAATTCAAATCATACTGATATCGGACTGAACTTTAAAAGTAGTAGAATACCGATTTTTTGTCAATTCATAATATAATCTCAGTTTGGTCTACTTTCAGTCATATTGTAAATTAATTACGAGAATTGGGCTTCTGAACATGATACCACATATAGTCTGTCAAGAAAGTCATGAAAAGGATTGAGGGCGCCACTTGTATATTCTCTTGTTTATTTTTAATATATTAATGCCGAAAACATTTTTTTATCACAAAAAATCTACACAGAATAGTAAAATGAACACATCGTTGTACCCAAACTGACACCTACGGTACTTATTTAGGGTTGCGAGCGAAGAAGAATTTTAGTTCCTTCAAAATCCTTTTCATGACTTTCTTGACAGACTGTACGTGGTTTCATTTATTGTGATAATATTATCTGCATCACCCTGTATATTGTCTAGCACATATGTCTATGGTCTAGCATATAATTTTCGACCCGCATACATTAACGAATTATTGAGAAACACATTTGTTCTAATAATATAAGCTAAATTACTGACTTCGCTTGCTATTATACAAAACAATGAGCATGTTCGACGACACGGTTGGCACAGTGGCTAAGGGATTAGCCTTCTGCGCTACGTGCCGCGGGTTCAATCCCCGCACGGAACAAATATTTGAATGATCTACAGATAGTTGTTTCGGGTCTGGTTGTGTGTGCATGTGACATGTATGTTTGTAAACTGTACCCTCGATACAGGAGAAATCCTAAAGGACAATGTTTAAAAAAAAAAAAAAAAAATGTTTGGCGCCGCGGTTGAACGATTGGCTGTTGCGCTACGTATTTCAGGTTCGATTCTCGCGCGGACCAAATATTTTTACGGCTTAAAATATTGTTTTTGTACTCCAGCTTGTTACCGTACTGACACCCAATATAATGCTGAACTGCTAGCCCCTTTGGCACTAATCTACAGATTTTTTTTTTCGGTGTTTTTAAGAAAGAAAGAATGAAAAAATGTTTATTAGACATCACAAAGTAACCGACACCGAAACAATAAAATATAACATAAAAATTAATTATAATAGTAAAACTATTCTTAAACATACATGTTACATAACAAGGACAGAAACAAAAACTCGTACGTAAAGAAACACGGGAACCCACAGTCACAATATAGATACATCTGTATCTGCCTATAGGTACCATTTATGTGCCAAAAAACTATATTTCTTTCTTTCTTTTACACCAGTTTTGCAGAAGTACTAAATACAATTCAGGTTTAGTTCGTCGAAAAACAAAATCGTTGTTCTGGATCAAGGTGTGTTGTGTGTGCATGTGATTTTTAGGGTTCCATACCCAAAGGGTAAAACGGGACCCTATTACTAAGACTCCGCTGTCCGTCCGTCCATCCGTGCATCTGTCTGTCCGTCTGTCACCAGGCTGTATCTCAAGAACCGTGATAGTTAGACAGTTGAAATTTTCACAGATGATGTAGATATTTCTGTTGCCGCTATAACAACAAATACTAAAAAACAGAATAAAATAAATATTTAAGGGGCTCACATACAACATACATGTTTTTTTTTGCCGTTTTTATAGATAATGGTACGGAACCCTTCGTGCGCGAGTCCGACTCGCACCTGGTCGGTTTTTTTTAAACTATATCTTCGTTTCATGATCATCCTAATAGAAAAGGACAATGTAATTTCTTCTAATCAATGTAATCTGGAGAAGTTAATAGGTGCCTATCTAATCCACAAACTGACAGAGAGACTACTTTGTATATATATTAAAATATTAACTACTTACTCAACTTGATTTCGCAACTACCGTTTATAAATAAAATAGATGTTACAGTTTTTCATAGTTGTGTAAAAAATGTGTCGCCATATTGTGTTTTATTTGGTTATAATCATTTTGTTTGACAATGGTACGGTTTTACCTTTCATTAAGAAAGAATTTCACAATTGCCTTCCACTGCAAAAGAGAAATGAAAAACGAGTTCGTTATGAACTATTTTTAGACGACACGGTTGGCGCAGTGGCTAACTGATTAGCTTTCTGCGCTACGTGCCGCGGGTTCGATCCCGCACGGAACAAATATTTGTATGATCTACAGATAGTTGTTTCGGATCTGGTTGTGTGTGCATGTGACTTGTATGTTTGTAAACTGTACCCTCGATACAGGAGAAATCCTAGTGAGGGGCAATGATTAAAAAAAAAAAAAAAAAAAATCTCGTTCAGTCCTCTCCGCTAGACTCTTTGTTGGTGGAAGTACTTCTATGAAGTTTACCGTTGCGAGTCAAACGGAATCCATACGGAGCCCGCTCCGCTGCCAGTGGAAGTCAAATTAATTATTAACGAATTCGTTCTTCATTTCTCTTTCGCAGTGGAAGGCAATTGTCAAAACTCTTTCTTAATGGAAGGTAAAACCTATATTAGCTAGTTGGGGTCCGTTCCGTCCAGCTATTACTTGCTATCACCCTTTCGCAGTGGAAGCCCGGCTTGAGACTAATGCATTACTTTAAGATCCAACCTTTTTTATGTGTTTCTATATTTGCAGAAGTATTTGCATTGGAGAAGGTATCGAGGCAAAGAAGGTTAGTATACAATACAATCATCTTCTGTGCCGTTTAAAACACACAACTTTTCATCTCACTAAAGCGAGGAAAATGTTAGATGCCTAATTATATTTGAATTGTTTTTCTTCACCACTCTACACGCAGTCCAGAGCCCCAAGTCTGCTAACTCCTGCTATCTCAATCGTGGGAGAATAGGTTTATGCTCTAGGTAGGTACACCATAGTTCGTCAATCGTCGAGATGAAAAAAATATTATCCATATATTAATACGTGAAGAGAAAACTTTGTACCCCGTTATAAGCATATTGCGCGCACGGAGGCATGTGAGATTTGGTATAGTTAAAGTTTATATGAAGAAGGAGTGCAGAAAGCTAAAATTATGGTCGAATTTCGACCACTAAGCGAGTACTATACCTGTATATTCAACCTCCTATACATTCTCGTGATCTTTCAGGTGCATAGTTATCCAGAAGCAGTCAGGAGGCAGAGCAGACAGTGGAGAAGGAACTGATGACGAGGATTACGACTTTAAGAAACCACAACCCAAAGACTCGAGGCCTGACAGACTTCAAAATGATAAGATTAACGCCATGAACAAGAGAAATGATGTCGAGGTATTTTTTAATGTGTTCCTTGGGGCCGTAGTACACATGGATACTTTTTAACCCCTGACAAAAAAGAGGGGTTATAAGCTTGTTGTGTCTGTGGCATCATAGCTCCAAAATGGATGGACCGATTTCAATGCCAGTTTTTTAAATGAAAGCTAGTATAATCGGGTATCATCGTAGCTACGTTTTATAAAAATCTGTTTAGGCGTTCAAAAGTTACAGCTCTTTTTAAAACGCTTTTATTAGTTTCACCTGTAACTATGTAAAAAAATCTTGGAAGTTAAATTTGACCCACTTCCCGGTTTCCGATTGAGCTGAAATTTTGCATACACGTTTAGTTTGGATGACAAAAGCGTTTTCTTTAGTTTTATTTTAAACTATAATTTTTCTAGTTTAATTCGGGGTTTTTGACGGTTAGGTTATTTAATTCCATTTCTTGGGGCCGTAGCATAATTCTGATTATATCTACTTTTAGCATCAGCGACTTGAGTCACTTTTCGGATGAAATTATCTAAAATTATATAATACTTATAACATTAAATAAAACAACTAATTATAAATAATAAAAATTAAAAAATGCCATCTTCGAGCTACATTGTAAAAAAATTACCGAACCCATAGGACTCCCATCTTCATGAGAAGTATTTTTTTTACAAGATAGCGCAAAGTACACTAAACTAAACTAAATGAACTAAACTAAGCTAAATAAACGAAACTAAATAATTCTGTAATTAAAAGTGACTATAGCAATACCTACCTACTTAAGTTCACAATTTCTCAATTAAAAGTGACTATAGCAATACCTACCTACTTAAGTTCACAATTTCTTTTAAGTAAACAACGACACTTATAAACGTTTTTGTTGGGAGCTGTGCATCTTAAAATTTTAGATCAATGCAATAGGGTGGACAAATTTAAAAATAGGTCAATTTTAAATACTTTTAAACCATTTCACCCTCGACCAACTTAAATTATTTAAGGGTTGCACACCCTTTTTTTGAGTTAATGAAGCTGAAGGGTGGGTAGCAGTGCATTTTAATGCGGTTAAGCAAGTGGAGCGAGGACGAAACATGGATGGGTGGGTTTTTAGCACAGTAGCAGTGATTTGTGGATATTCCTTGTCGTTTATTTCTTTAAATAATTCGTTACACGTGGAAGTTCGTAATGCTAAAGGCGTGTTCACATTGGTACAGCGACCGTTCAAGGCTGTTTTACGATGAATACAGTAGTGTAGAATAGAATAGATCTTTATTTCATGTAAACCAGATACAGGCACTCATGAAATGTCGAGACTAGGTGCCCGGTTCCAAATAGTAGGTCCTATAGAGAAGAATCGGCAAGAAACTCCATGGAAACTCTTTTCAAATAATAGATTACAATCTTGATCAGTACAATGTTGTGGTAAGAGCTGCGAGAATAATGTAATTTAATTACTAGCAGCACCTATTGTGCACCTAGAATCACGACGTTTTGAAAGTGCCTGCAAAGCCACAGTTAAAATAAAAACCTTTGACTTTGACTTTAATGCGAATAAAAATAAGACTAGGATAATAATGATTTGAATAAGATTGCCATGGCAGTTACAAGCTGACCAGTCCCGACAGTGTGTGTAAAGATAAAACTTAATAAGTGACATTTTTTGGCGTATTTAGATATCTTTATTCTTTAATTGCAAAAGAACACAATCATGTAGAGGAAAAACCATTAATCTAAATACATAAAACAAAAGAAAAAATACATACAGCCCAACATACTACCTCCTCTTTTTTTGTAGTCGGTTAAAAATTGTAAACACTGGAAATCTATTAAATTCCCCGCCTCAAACTGGAGCATCCCCTTAAGTTGGCTAACAATTCTCTTTGATTTTCAGACTTTATCTCCAGAACTGCTGAAGTATAAGAAATTACCAAGCAAAGTTATGTATCGAAGGCTGCGAATCAAGAATCGCTTGCTAAGAAACGATTTTGATATTTAAAGATTAGAGAAACCGAAATGATTAAATAATACCTTCTGATGTGATGATGATGATGATGGTGTCTGTCTCAAATAAACTACAGTCTGTCAAGAAAGTCATGAACAGGATTTTGAAGGAACTAAAATTCTTCTTCGCTCGCAACCCTAAATAAGTACCGTAGGTGTCAGTTTGGGTACAACGATGTGTTTATTTTACTATTCTGTGTAGATTTTTTGCGATAAAAAAATGTTTTCGGCGTTAATATATTAAAAATAAACAAGAGAATATACAAGTGGCGCCCTCAATCCTTTTCATGACTTTCTTGACAGACTATACTCTTTTTATTTTCTATAAATAAATATACTTACATTCGGAAGCAATGAATCCGGGTCAATCTCGGAAACTAAGAATGTTAGCTAATTCAAATAAAAAGTATTTTTAGACTGTTTAATACATAAAATTATTAATAATAGAGTAAAAAAATATACGTATATACAAACTAACAAAATCAATAAGTTTACGGTTAATCAAAAATCAAATCAAACTTTCTTTATTTAGGACCCTAAAGGTTACAAAAGTTAGTTAAAGGTAGTTAAAGTTAGTTAGTGGTTAGGTTCTTTAATACTACTTAAGCAAAATTAACATAACTTCTTAGTTTTACATATAAAAACACATAAATCAAAAATGCGGAAAATTAATCGCATTTTTTTAATTAAATATCCTTTTTAGAATAGAATAGAATATTTGTTTATTTGCATAGAATGTAGGTACATAAATAAAGGTGTTAACAAAGTTTTCTAATTCTAGTACATGAATTCTACATTAATTTAGGCATGCAAACATTAGGATAAATTAAATGATCTCAAAATTAAATTAACAATAACAAGAATTAATAATATTTAAAGATGTAACTAAAGGCCAAATAAGAAAAAAAAAAAAAAAAAAAAAAAAACATAATAATTTAGTTATACAAAAAATTAATTATTCTTTTTAAATTACAATATAAGTGATTTTATATAGGTATAATTTTCTCACATTTTAATACTTTATATTTCATCCGTGTATTGTTAATACAGATGTCATGGGATTCGGTATACGGCACAAGGTTTCTGAGGTGACGTTAATCTTTGAGTACTATTCAAAGTGGGGAATATTCTCGCATTCCTCTATCAATGCAATTGTCAGCTGTCGAAGCATATTATTTGAGTAGTATTAAATAGTCTCTAAAATACTCTTTATTTCAATAAACTCATCAATCAATCAATTCAAATCAATTGACAACATAATTATACCTATTTAAAAATATTTTATTTCGTTTTATTTCATAATTGTCAACTTTTGATGTTTTTTTTTTTATCTTCTCTCTTATGTTGTCAATATGTCTGTGCCGAATAAATATTCTTTTCTTTCTTTCTTTCTTCTTTTAATCTTAGTTTCCGAGATATTAAGGTTTATTATGTTGGTGATCCGGATTCAATGCTCCCGAATGTAATTTAGGTTAATGGTAAAGTTAAAAAAATTAAAACACAACTACAGTGTTATATAATTTATTAATAATAAAATCAAATGCAATACTAAAACGATTTATATTATTTACAATCACAACTCAAATATTTAATTAAGTCTAGCTTGACCATTCTCACAATTATTAAAACAATATTTAAAATGAGCCCCATCTGGTTATCAGCAGCCCAATTCTCGTAATTAAAAATAGTAAGAATTTAATTCCGATCTAGCATCAATGTCATAAATGTCACAAATAGTATTCTCCTACACTAACAAAGAAGGTCAAACGTGAAATTATATTGTAATGAGGTCGAAAGTAGACTGAAGCTGAATCGATATTCTACTAACATTATTGAACCAGACAGATAATAAAATTGGTATTCTCGTCTCGTCCATACATAAACGTCAAAAATGAGATTGAAATGAGACAGTAAGAAGATTGAATTCAAATCATAATTAAATTGGACTGATCTTTAGGAGTAAAATACCAATTTTTTTCAATTCTTATTATAATCTCAGATCGGTCAACTTTCAGTCATAGTGTAAATTAATTACGAGAATTGGGCTTCAGAGCTCCAGGACACGGCTGACTGATCACTGACACAACAATTTTGTCGTAATGAAAATCTTTGAGATGTTTATATCGCAACCAAATTGTAGAATCCGCCACATTACAAAACACCTAGCCGCTTCACAAAACAGCTGATAGTTCCTACAGATCGAGGGGTCTACTGCGTAACTAAAATGGGAATTAACATCGACTCCGGTAATGAACTTCAGTACAATCGTGAGAGGCTTCGAGCTACCTAAAATCGGTTCAGCCGTTCAAAAGTTACAGCTCTTTTTCTAGTTGGAGTCGGGGGTTTTTGACGGTTAGGTTGATACGTACGTAGGCGTACCAATACGAACGTATACGCGCCGAAAATACGCCCACGTCCGCCTGATTACGTATGATGAATATGACAGTTGCTGTCGCAAATAAATGTCCTATCCTCTTATGAAAACGTCTATAAGCGAGAAAGGGATGCATTGTTTGTTGGTCGCCGTGACTGTCACATTTTTTTTACGTAATCAAGGCACTGGTATTTAAACGCCCTTATGGTTGAAAACGTCTCTCCCCGTGGACAGTGAAAATTTATTTAATAGTAAAACATAAAACAATTTTTCTAACAATTTTGTCTAACTAAGAATCATAGAAAGTTTTGATTTTCGATGCCGTCTTTTGTACCGCGGTACCAATGACGATCAAGTTGCATACTTCGCCGTCATTGTTTTTATACATCAAATGTATATAACGACTTTATATAAAGTTAGTCGGAAAAAGTAAGTGTGATCAATTTCCCGAGTCAACTGCGCAGGTACATCAATAAGCCACTTAAATTATATTTTACTGTACGCCCTTTCCAACTAACTTTGTATTTTCACTATAAGAAACGCATTCAAAGTACATACATTACAATAAATTACTTTAAAATTACGTATAAAATATTTCAAATGTACCTACAGTATATTTATCTAGCGTTCTTTAACATTTTTAAAATATATTTCTTAGATTAATATCAATATAAGTCAATCTCGAATGTATAGAGTGACATAAAATGTATACAACTCACTTTAGGTAGCTTCAAACTCATTTCAACTCATTTTAGGAAACTTCAAACTTATTTCAACTCATTTTAGGAAATTTCAACTCATTGTAGGAACTTCTAATGGATGGCAAGACAAGACAGGATAGGTATCAGGAGAATAGGTAAGGAGCAAGTGAGGTTTTTCTATCAGAAAACATCGGAAAACACTCACTGTGCCCAAAACGTACCTTTCAAAATTGATGAGTCGTTGATTAATTGATATTTTAATACATTTGCAGAAATACAAAATGTAGAATCGCTTTTAATAGAAATATTTGCAGAACATTTAAATATGACAATACACTAAAGAATTCTATACATATTTTAGTCATTTTATACATTCGATTTTGTGACAATATTTGGCAGTACTTTAAAAACCTTTCAATCCTTAATATGTATGTAATCTAATTGGTTATCAAATCATTTGTAAATTGTATCTAATCTTCAGTGGTTTTAATGTTAGCTGGCAGTGGCGAAGAGTCCATACAATCCGATTTCCATCGGCTTCCCTTTAGAAGTTAGTGCATAGGTAGACCAACGTAATATGGCTTATTATTCAGTTAGGTCGAGCTCTTCCAGATATGACTATATGTATAGTATAGATTACAAGAGACGGTATGGATTTTTGTCTTGCAGCATTAATTATAGCAATTTTTAGAGAGAATTTTTGGGACGGCTTCTCCTTTTAGAACTGTCACCCTTCGCCACTGTTAGCTGGTATTTTGTTGACATTATTCCGAATATCAAAGTAAAATCTAAGCTTTCATACTTAGTGATTGTACCATTTTCCGAAAGTATTTGGCTAGAAGCCGAGCAGAGGACTTGTGTGTGACACTTTCAGGTTTGTATGGATTACATACATTAAAGAAAACGTTCCATTTATATAAAAACATAGCCACATACACATTGCTGGCTGCAAATGACTTGTGAATGTACAAAATATCATTTAATTAGGGTTGCGAAGGATAATTATCGTTGATAATTATGTTGATAATTAAGTATTGATCATTATGCTGATAATTAAGTTTTGATAACTGTCCGCTTGCAATACTGTATCACACGGCCGCAACAGGTAATTATCGGTTCGGATAATATTAGATATTGGATAATTATCATATAATTATTATCGGATAATTATCAGATAAATATCAATGAACAAAATTATCTTGATAATTTGCAACCCTGCAATTAATACATTGATATATTTTTTTAAATACATAGTAATATGTCTATGATTTTTGTACATCGATTAAACATGTCATTTGTAGCTGTCAATGTATTCAACGATAATATACCAACGTTATTTTAAATATGCATTAATTATTTACATAAATAAGAACACAGTTTTATTTTGTATGTCTTTTTCTTAAAAATATCTCTCTAAACACTACGGTCGTATCATCATCAGATTAAATTCGTTGCCGGTTCAAATATAGTGCAAAAATTCGACTGTATCAAATCTAATGAATGTTGGTTTTCAAAGGACATTGCTAAAGTTATATAATATGATTTCAGCCTTGAAAAATTAACAGAAGAAGATAGAAAACAAGCCTTGGCTGTATGGGTTTCGAGCGAAATAGCGATCTTTAGAAAACAAATGGCATCATTATAAGTAGAATGCGGGTCAGTGACAACATCATACTGGAAACAGGAGGCCTTAAAAGGCAAATTGAGAAATTCACTACTGGGGGGCTAAAAAGGCCGCTTTAGGTAAATCACAATATGATTCATATTATGAATGTCAAAATATCTACTTAATTAACGACTCTTATTGTCATCCGCATAAGGTTCATATTCAGTAATCATCTGTTTGACAGTTACTATGCAGATCATTAGATGAATTGCTCAATGTGGCCTTTTTAGGCCCCCAGATCTGCATAGTAACTGTCAAACAGATGATTACTGAATATGAACCTTATGCGGATGACATTAACGGTCTTATTACAGAACAAGGTTTAAACCAAGTCTAAGGTAAAACTCAGGTTTAGGCTCTGGTTTTAGAAAATTGTTATTACAAAACATAGTTTAACGAAAAATCTCAGTTTTATCTCTGGTCTAAGCTAAACCAGGCCTCCCCCTAGTTTTGCCGTGGTTTAAGTGACGTGATCTACCTACGTTTCGTTTTCTTGAATACATTATATGCCTAAAAATCCTAGTGATTATAATAAATATTCTTTTTGGTATCGTAACACTTCTAAAAGCTTTTAAATCGCACTCTTTGTAGTCAAAACAAATTTAATATTATCTTAATTATTTACTTTCATCATAATCTAATGATCCAAATCTTGTAAGGTACAATTTATTTAAAGTCATCCTTATAAAATCTGCACGAAACGAAACATTTCTACGAGGATGTGACTTTGGAATATTTATCTGTGGCATTTTGGAGTGAATGAGTGAATGATAAACTAATACTCGACGGTGATTGGTCCGAACTTGGTCTAAACTATGGTTTTAGTAGACCTCGGAAAAAACTGATATTGTAATAAAGTCGGATTTAAACCAAGGTCTTAATTTGACACCTGGTCTTGTTATACCTAGCCTAAACTCAGGTTTAACACATCTTTTGTAATGAGACCGTAAGAGTTGTCAATTAAGTAGATATTTTGACATTTGAAATATGAATCATATTATGATTCATCTAAAGCGGCCTTTTAGCCCCCCAGTAGAAAAGAAATTGATGCAGTCGACTCTTTCTAAGCTTTTGTTGATACATCGAGCCCCATCCATACAACCCATCTCGATGCTTCAAACATTTTAATACAGGGTGTAAGTGACATCGTAACGAAAGCTGATAAAGATAAATTACGATAACATGGCGCGCCCCTCCAAATTACTGTTTCAATGTGTGTAGTCACATCCTTACCGAGCAACAAATTCTTGCATTTATTTGTGTTTGCCGGCCGTCTCAGTACGCACACATGCGTTGTGAGTCTTGGTGGCGCTTTGTAAATACTTTCAAAAGTTTTTAATTTGGAGAGGCGCGCCATGTTATCGTAGTTTATCTGTATTACTTAAACAAAAAGAAAATTCAGCAAAAAAAAATTGTGGTGGTCGGTGCGCAGCGCATGAAGGGAAGTACCGCGGCGAGGAGATGCGGAAAGTTGTCTTTAGTACAGTAATGTGATGCGTGTAGGCGGTGGGTGTGGGCACGGCTTATTATTGGTTTTTGCAATATCAAGCTAAGTAGCAAGTAAAAGTCGGTTATTTTCCAGGTATTAAGTGTCGTTCTATAGATTTTGAATACTATTTCTTACGCAATAGAAGTCAAAATCGATTGAACTCCATTGTATAAACCGACAATTATGAGACGATTGAGATGATCAGTTACAATGTCACTTACACCCTTTATCTTGTCATTTACTTTGCTGTACGCGTTTATTATTAACAAGCCAATGTGTACATTCACGTAACTAGTTGGTTAATTACTTACGATGTTGTGCTCCAACGCTACTTAACTGTTATTATTTTTAAGCAATCTTCAGTTTAAGCTGACCTCTCATTGTATTGAAAGCATATACAATGCGAGATCTGCTTATACTGAACATGTATAGCTTGATATGAAGCCGTGTCTATAAGACAATTACCATACTTTGAGAAATGTATAGATTTAAAGTTACTATTATTTCAGACCCCTGAGTATTTTTTAACATATTTTTTACATGAATGTACACATTGACTTAAACATTATAATTTTTCATAGGTCAGATTATACCACTTTTATATCACTGTACACAAGATACATTACCATTTAAATGTATGGTTTGACTTCAACTTACCTTTGGCACTTTAACAATTATAACATGTCAAAGATTTGTTAAAATCTCTAGAACATTATAAAATGCATCATTTTACACAAAAGTTCTGTGTAACAGATCTTTGACAAATAGTATTTACCAAACTTTTTTAAATGCACACACAACACATCAAATATTTAATGTTAATGTTCACACCAGAGACCAGACATGAAGCACTTTGAATGTATATTTGGACTTTATAAAGTCATTTCTCATAGTTCATAGGCCATTCAACTACATAGCTTACTACACGTGCACATAAAAAACACGTGTCTTCTTAAAAGATAAGCTACGCCACAATCTGCACGTGCTTCTTCTCTCGGGGCTCTTTTAACACATAAGAAGTAGTTCTTCTTAAAGAGCCAACGGAATCTGTAAAAGAAAGTATTTCATTATTATTTTATAACATTTGACTAATTATTATAGAATTATTAAATTCCATAAGTTTAACTATCAATTTCATAAACTCAATCATTCGATCACCAGCTCGATGACCACTCTAATACAATTGTCGTAGCTAATTTAAAATAACACAAATTATATGGTCTCAGTAAATCTTCTGGCATGAGTCTGAAGTGTCTTAATTATGAATTATTAAAGGTCCAAGTATAACTCCTTGCGGCATACTCACTGTAGTGTCCGGTATGCCGAATACCGGGGGCGCGGGGCGGGCGCGCGGGGGAGGCGGGCGCAGACGCGGGGCCGCGCCCGCGCAGGCGCTACGACCAGCGCAACTCTTTCAGCTCCACGCTGCTGCTGCGGGAGTGCTGCCGAGCATGGTGGAGAGAGTCAAAGGCCTGATAGGGAATATAACACAAGTGAATTATATTTTGTGTCTTAGTAAAGGATGGATAGGTAGAGAAATTTTGGATGAATGGAGTAAAAGATACGACATAGAAATATACTAATTGGCTAGAGTTTTAAGAGTACCTATGGCGTTTCCTGAAGAAAACTTTTCGATTTCGAAAAGATATGGATATTTTTGAAAGAATTACATGAATTCTTTAATATTAATAAATAATTTATTTCAAGTATCAAGACTCAGAGGTTTATTTATAGTTTAACCAATGTATTCTTACCTCGTATCTAGAAGTCGCAGGTGGTACATGTGTAGCTGGAGAACATCTGGAACATCCAGGTCTCAGCACTGTCCTACTGGAGGAGCCTCCCCGCATCGCAGTCCTCAACTCCTGCATTGAGAGATAGAAAATCAGATTTACCACTGAATTATTTCAACCTTTTACTTTCGGCCCATTTTAGGCTGCCGACTTTCAGCAGTCCATAGCATGAATTAAATCCTTTACTAAGTTTTCCCACAAATAGGCCATTCCTTTTCATACATCTTTAAGATAGAATCGCTTCTTAAGCTTTCGTTTTCAACCGACTTCAAAAAAGGAGGAGGTTCTCAATTCGACAGTTTTTTTAAATATGTTTGTTCAGCGATATCGTCAACACTTATAAACCGATTTAAATTTTTTTTTTTTTAGGGATTATTCTCCCAAAGTGTTAAAAATTTGGTAAAGATCTTATGTAGACTTTTAGGGATAGCTACTAGATAATTACAATTACTAACATCTCATGTATCAATATTCACGCAAAATAAAGTATTTGAATTCGAAGGGGTGCCAACTGAAAATCAGCGCTGGGCTCTTCGCACCCAGCAAATGCTGAGCTGGCTACCCTTTCGGCATGACCATACTTGGCAACATAATGCAATAGGATGACTATTCTAATTTAATTTTTATTTTCTTCTCTGTCTGTTTTTTTATTTTTTATTGGTTAAAGGTTTATGTTAATTTTTATTTTATTTTTCTCTCGTGTGTTGTCACTGTCCATGCTGAATAAATGTATTTTCTTTCTTTCTTTCTTTTATTTTCTAAGTTAAGGGAAAAATGGAGGGAGCTACATCAACTACACCGACCAGAGCAAGGCTCTTATGATTAAACTTACTTGTCCCATTTCACTGCATAATGATTGTCTTCCTTGAGACGCGTTCTTCCTTGTATTCCAGCAAAATTCTAGTATAGCTACAACTATCGCTAGAGCGAGCCCGCATAGCAGAGTCACAAATACACCACCTGTAAGAAACAATTAATTATAGTAGTATAAGATACTGTTGCATAAGAGGGAGTATTAAAACACGAGTGTAATAGTATCACACGAGTGTTTTAATACCTAGTTATGTGCAGTTTCATACACAACTTTATCTATACTCATGTTAACAAATTATAAAATAGGTAAATCAAACACAATAGTGGCGCCGAAACCTAAGTCACCGCGCATGCGCCCTAGGGCGCGCCACCATAGACAATGTGCAGCCACTATAAAAATTGAATTAAAATCTCCTTGGTGGATCCGAAGTGTACTATAATAGAAAAAAAAGTTATTTTATAGGATTATTTTGTTAACAAAACTTTTTATTATAGTTGCATGTGCATCAAGTCTGTCATTATAGTACTATTTTTGAATTCATAATTATAACTTTACGATATGAGTGTAGATAAAATTCATTATACCTACGTTACCTTCAAACCTGAATCTTTTATGAACCGTGGGCGAAGCACGAATGTTTTTGACATATCATAAAGTTACTATCGCATTTTGGTTGCCGCATTGCCCGCGGCCGTTTTTTGGCATTATTGTAACGGCTATTAAAAAAAACCTGATTAGATATAGAAACAATTATTTTTGTATGTTTTAGTAATATTTTCCAATCTCATTCAGTTCCGAAATTAGTTATATTTCTATTTAAATTATTTTTTAATAAATAATAAACCATACAGACAGAGTTGGAAATATTTTTAGGTTTTTTCTTTGGCATTTTAACACTTAGATGCACCTTAGATGTATTTTGAAATATGACGTCACGAAACTTAGTACTCCTTCCACCCCTTGTCACATAATGTCACACTTCGTCGACCCGCTCCCCCCTCTTAACGTGTGACGTACTTTATGGATGCTACCTAATTAACTTACCAATATTCTGAACTCCCAAAGGATTAGCCTTGCTATCTTTTCCGTCTCTGTTACACACATCTCCTGTGTTCTTCCACCATTTATCATACAGGATCTGTATGACTCCCTTCTCCTGAAGCTCTAAGATGGCCAGAGAGATCTTGTCGCGCCATGGACTCCCTTTCCAAGTCGCTATACCATAGCCCTGAGGACAACATTAAAGATTTTACATTATTCTAACAGCCGTTGTGTGGAGGAACGAAGTATGCATCGATATCTATAGATATGCTTAGTGAACTCAAAAAGTGGGACCTGTCCGGTACTCCATTTTCAGAAAAATGGAGTGGTTGATCACCTGTCAAATGCCGGTTACAAACATAATTATTAATTTGTGTATTGAATAAAAAATATATAATAACAGTAGCTATTCCATTAGTGCATGTATCGCTGTTCTATTTAAATATAATTCGAACATTGTTGAATTTAGATTTTGACGTCTTCAAAAAATATGTCTCATTTTTTTAGCTTCCTTTTGTATGACAGAGCGTATCTATTAACATCGATGGAAGTATGGTGTTCCTCCATTGAAAAGGGAGGATCCTCCGACCAGGCGAGGTGATATTGCCTGGCGGACCGAAACCCGACGGTTGATGTCGGACAGTTGTATATTATGTTAGATACGATATTATTTTTCCATTATATTTTTTTTTTACATGAATTATCCGTGCGGATGAAGAATGGGATCAGAAATGGCGGCTCATCTAGTTGTACTGTCAGCATATACACGGTACTTACAGCGTGGATTGGTTTCTTTGTCTACGACTTACAGCGACGACGACGCACATAACGTTATATCAGAAGAAATAACGATATTAAAACGTTATGTTAGTTTATCAAAAATAACAAACCAACAAATAACTTTAACAATAACTATCAATCAATAACACGGAAAACTCTCAGAACCTCAGAATGATTTATCCATAGAGATAATACATAGTACCTTGTACTATTTCTATGGATTTATCTCACAGATTAGCGCACAGACTTGAGACTATTATGATAATACGTATGACTGAAGTTATAACTCAAAAAACTGATATCGCAACGCGTGAATAACGTGGACGCTACCAGCGTGTGTGAGTACAGACAGCGTCAGTGTGCAAGCGAGAGGTGAATAGAGGCGACGGCATTTTTATTTCCATTCTTTATGTGTACGAGTAGTATTCTATTCTATTTTGATTAAACGAAGAATTTTAATTCTGTGTTATTTTTAAAATGTCTTCTCTGCACCTGTCCTCTTCTTAATACCTATGTCTATCATTCTAGTGTGTCTTGTTTTGTGGCAAATAAATTGTTTTTCCTTCTTTCTTTCTTTCTTTAAACATTGCACATGTTTCATGGCAAATCGTTATTTTACAGAGACTTTGTATAAAGTTATTCCCAAGTGACTTAAGTAATACAGGTGACCTACCTTAGAATCCAGTAGGCCTCCAATCTGCGTCAGGTTACAGTCCCTCTGCACTCTGTGGTCCAACATGGTGGACTCCATGAGGAACGCGTAGTTCCCTGCGAGGACTTGCTTCACTCCTTCCTCGTAGGAGGAGACGAGCGCCGGGGGGGAGGCGCTCGACATATGAAGCCACATCTTCTGGTAGATATCGATATTTGAGTCCTGGAATGGAAATTACTTATGTATGTACAATGTACAAAGGCGGTCTTAATGCCGTAGGCATTCTCTACCAGACAACCTTAGGCTGAAGCAAAGACAATGAAGGTAGATGCACCAAAAAACAAACTTAAATGAGAGGTATCATAAATTATGTTTAAGAACAATTATAATAAACTTACATTAACATTACCAACATAATTATATATAACTAAATATGTAATAAATGCTAAATAAACTTATTACACATTCATAAATAATAAATAAAAATACATCATAAAAAAAAAAACAAGAAAAAAAATCGTCGAGATGAATCTGCCGACGACGTCTTGTCACGAAATGATTAACGTAGATTTGAACGAGAGCTTACTGAACTATTTATATTTAATACGTCAAGAGAAAACTTTGTACCACTTTTTAAGCATATTGCGCGCACGAAGGAGTGTGGGATTTGGCATAGTTAAAGTTTATATGGAGAAGGAGTGCAGAAAGATAAAATTTAATACATACTTATAACATTATAGTCGAATTTCGTCCACTGGGCGACCACTAGTCATAATTTATACAAACTGATCCAGTCAAAGAGGAGTGTTACTTATAAGTTTTTAGTGTGTATCTGTGTATCTCTATAGGGGTACGTCTCTCTGTGGCATCGTAGCTCCAAAACGGATGAACCGATTTCATTTTATTAAAAGCTAGTTTAATCGGGAATCATCTTAACTATATTCCATGAAAATCTGTTCAGTCGTTCAAAAGTTACAGCTCTTTTTCTAGTTAGAGTCGGGGGTTTTTGACGGTTTGGCTATCTTCAACTTACCCTGAAAAATGACATAGTAGAACCTCCATTCAGCGTTCCGTACTGTATGCTGTTCTGAGCGGCCAGGTCTGCCGCGCTCTGTATAGGCAGCACTGTCCGTTCCACCGTCAGGAATGCGGCCAAGTTAGCCGTGTATGAGGAGAGGATGATCAGCGTGAAGAACCACCAGATACCGCCGACAATGCGGGTGGAGGTTGCCTGGAAGAAGAGAAAATAAAAAAAAAACATAATTATAGTGCCACAAACTTATCTGACCCGGTGACCAAAATTGGAACTAACGTCGCTACAGAACAAAATTGACTTCAAAATGTCATTTTTGTAGGGAGATGACATTGGTAAAAGCGACGGCAGCGACGCCACGACCGGGTCAGATAAGTTTGTGGCACTGTATTGAGGTCCACAAGTCAGTCATTTTTCCATATTAACGTAATAATTGTCATTTTTTGTTTTTTTTTTTAACTTTGCCCTTCTCTATTTTGCGATGTGGCTCCCGCTGAAAACCAGCGCGACAACTTAAGCTGAGCGGAAGCCTTTTTGACACAGCTGCGACGTACAATCCATTTTTTATTTTAGATTTTTTTGTTTTTTTTGTTTTACATGGTTTATTCTTTTATTTTGTTATATTATCTTTAAAATTGTTTTTGTGCCGTGTCAAATAAATACTTTTTTCTTTCTTTCTTTCTCTATGGTTTCTTTTAAATATCGAGGGTTACTGTTACTGTTAGCCTGTATCATCCCACTGCTGGGCAAAGGCCTCCCCTCTTGATTTCCATGCTGTTCTAATATAATACAATATCGGGGGTACAGATTTTTTTTTTTTTTTAATTCAAATTTTTCAAATATACATCTCACATGCACACACCCAGACCCGGAACAATACAAAATAATAATAAAAAATATTAAAGCTTATCTTTTGATATAACTTTTTTATGGTTTCATGATCGAATTACAGCAGTTCACGCTTTTTCAACGCGTGTTAGAAAAGCGCCCAATTATGACAAATGGGAATTTTCTATTCAAATTCGATTCTACGCTTGATAATCCAATCTGGGGATAAAAAAGGCGCCCATAAAAAAGCGCTCCCGTTCAAACAATGTACAGATTCCCCATATTCGGGCGCTTTGCTAATGTGCGTTGAAAAAGCGCCCGTGTGAATGAGGGCTTAGTGTCATCCTACCACAACGCAATTATTATCTATGGTTTTATGTTTTAAACATTCTAAGAGAACAAACATCGGAGAATGCCTTTGATTGACCAATGAATGATTGATTGATTGAATGCCTTTGTTAATACAATTTCCTTTGGGCGTTTTTATTGTTTTTTTTTTTTTTTTTTTTGTCGTATTAAAAATTTTGATTAAACGTTTTTTTAGCATTGGTTATCTTTAAAATATTATATTTACATCAGTTAGATTTACAGAGGTTCAAAAAGTTTAAAAGAACTACAACCTAGACTAATTCTCCTCACCTTAGGATTCAAGCCAGACCCTTGCCTCAAGAAGGTGCCAGTGATGAACCAGAAGGAGTTGCACACACTGAACTGATTCGTCAGGAGCTTGGTCTCGTGACCACACACGTGGGTACTTGTGGACCTAAAACAAGCAAGATTTAGTAATAATAAAATATTATAGTTAAAAAAAACTATAGAACACGCTTTAGTCATCCAAACTGAACGTGTATGCAAAATTTCAGCTCAATCGGAAACCGGGAAGTGGGTCAAATTTAACTTCCAAGATTTTCTTACATAGTTAGTTACAGGTGAAGCTAATAAAAGCGTTTTAAAAAACAAAAATAATCTAAAACCCGATTGCTTAACAAGTGAACTTTAAATAATAAATAACTTTATTAAAGTGTTTTTTTTATTTAAAATCCACTTTTTAAGCAGTCGGGTATTACACTTTTGAGATTAGGTACCTTTTTTTTCTTACACTTTTTAATTAGCATTTCTCACCAAATTACATTTAAACATTTAAGTTTTATAATTGCTTAGGTTGTGGTTGCATTTGGGAACGGACACTGAATCACTTTGCAAATTTTGGGCACTACATACAATTAGCGCAGCTTGAGAAATCTGACAGACAGACAAAATTTTCTAATGATTGGGTTCTGGAGATCAGATGGCAGTCGTTCCGTATAAAATTCTAGTATTATACCGCATCAGTTTAGACTGGGAGCTGACGCCTATATCATTTTTTTTTTTTTTTTTTTTAGCTTGGTAAAATCATCAAATGAGTCCTCCCACCCCGGGCAGGGCGGGAGAGACTGTCAGACTTGTACTGACTAAAATCCACGGTGTTCCTTCAATAGCCCTTTACGTTCCGGGGTCACGGTAATAAGATAAGTCCCGCGACCCCGGCAGGCTTCGGCCCTCTACAGGGGGGGCCCCGTCATCTTGCTGACGTTTTTTGAGGGTTGCGTGGAACACAACGCGCCGTCGACCCGGGCATGGTCCATGGTCGGACAGCGAGTTGCCCTTTACTCGCTGTCCGCATTCCCGCGCCTACGGTGGCCGGAGATCGTCGACGCCAACATCCTTAGGAAACATCTAGAAAGATCATGAAGCTACTTACCACTCATAAGGCGAGAACCTGGCCATTACGAAGAGCGTGAACGACACCAGGATATAAGCCGCTAAGACGTAGAGCCATATCTCTATAGCCAGTGGGTTGAGAAAGCTGAACAGCCGCGTTGGCTGTGATGTTGGCACCTGTGAGAGAAATTATATAAATAAATAAATAAAAAGCCTTATTATTACCTCAACAAGTGGTTTAAATATAGTCTAAATTAATTATAAAGTTAAGGCCCCTTTTTGTGTGTAGGCCTCCTCCAACTTCTTCCAAATTTTTCTTTCGTTTGCCTTCGTTTTCCAGTTTTCTCCAGTAAGTTTTCAAATTTCATCAATCCAGCGTTCTCTTGGTCGTCCTCTAGCTCTGTGGCCGCTTGGGTCCGACCATGATGTTACATGTGAGAGAAAACATCAAGTGATAAAGTCTATGGTGCCAGATTCCACCCCCACCATCTTATTTATTTATTTAACAATTTAGTTATAGAATAAAATAGAATAGATCTTTATTTCATGTAAACCAGATACAGGTACTTATGAAATGTCGAGACTCTAGGTGCGCGGTTCCAAATAGTAGATTCTATGGAGAAGAACCGGAAAGAAACTCCATTGAAACTCTTTTAAAATAATAGATTACAATCTTGATCAGTACAATGTTGTGTAAAAAGCTGCGGTTCACCTGATGGTAATTATTTGTTGGAGTTTCTTGCCGGTTCTCCATAGGACCTACTATCGTGCACCTAGAGTCTCGACATTTCATAAGTGCCTGTATCTGGTTTACATGAAATAAAGATCTATTCTATTCTAATAATTAAATTGCTTACTTTAAATAGTATGCCGATGCCCAGGTTCATAAACGGCTTGGTGAAGTCTATGACTGCTTCCCGCGCATAATTGATCGTCATTGAAGCGACCGCTATGTCTGCTTTCTGGAACGAATATATAAAATAGTGAAAAAAACTATAGAACCCGCTTTAGTCATCCAAACTGAACGTGTATACAAAATTTCAGCTCAATCGGAAACCGGGAAGTGGGTCATATTTAACTTCCAAGATTTTCTTACATAGCTAGTTACAAGTGAAGCTAATGAAAAAATTGATTGAAACCAAATCGGTATTCTGCTAACATTTTGAACCGACATAGGTAGGTCATAAAATTTGTATTCTCGTCCATACATAAACGTCAAAATTATAACGTTGGCACCTTAGATTATGCATCTAAGGTTGGCACCCACTATGAAAGTACCTATTTCTATTATAATCATTCATATTATATATCATTCATATTATTATATGAATATTAATCATTCTTAAAGTTAAATCCATATTTTCCATTTGGCGTTTTGGTTAGAAATAAAGAAACACGTATGTCACGATTTTAGAAAATTCTAGCCCTATTCTATTTAGGGGAAAAATAGAGGATGAAAGCTTGTTCGAAATTCTACCATATTTTATAATATATCGACTTTCACGTGAACAAAACCGCTTGCAACAGCTAGTTTGATATAAAAACTTTTCTATTATATTATTTTTCTTTTCTATTATTTTTATATTCTATCCTATTCCTTTTCCATTCCAATATTTTTCTATTCTATTGTTTTATATTCTAATATTGTTCTTTGCTATTTTTTTCCATTCTATTCTATTATTTTTCTATTCTATTCTATTATATTTCTCATCTATTCCATTTCTATTATTTTTCTATTCTATTCTATTCAGTCGAGGGCCACCAATCCTGCTATCTATACTTACTCTATCCATGAGTTCTCTAACGATTCCGTTCCAGTGTCCAGTGTGGGGGTCCCTCGCGCCGTACATGTTGTCGGGCACGAGCCGCAACCGGTAGTGGAAGCCTGCGCGCGCCGCCACTCTGCCCAGCAGGTCGATGCAGAAACCTTCGAACCGAGCGTTCCCTTGGAGGTTCCAACCTTCTTTTACCATTACGTAAGGCTTTTCCTGTGGAAGACCGTAATAGTTTTGAAGTCTTGAGGAAAGTATGTGAAGTCGCGTGGTAAATAATATTGATTTTGTGCTGTGTCAAATAAATACTTTTTCTTTCTTCTTTCTTTCTTTCTTCTTTCAAATATCACAATATGTCGTAGCCGACAAATTCGCTTACTCGGAATTACACGTGGTCACACGAATATACAAGAGATTGTCCCCTCCCTCCCATTAAATAACAATTTGAGGTAACATTTTTAAAAATTCCTAAGAATGAAACATCTTCTTAAACAATCCCCTCCCTATCCCTAACCTTCACCCCCCTCCGCCTTCCACGTAAGTACGCATCCCTCCCCTGCCCCCGTCTCTCCCCTTCCATCCCCTCCCTTTCCCCCTTCTCTCCCCTTCCATCCCCCTCCCCTTCCCCCTTCTCTCCCCTTCCCCTTCTCTCCCCTTCCACCCCTCCCCTCCCCCTTCTCTCCCCTTCCATCTCCATTCCCTCCCCTTCCCATCCACATCGCCCCCTCACCCCTTCCCTCTTCCTTGCCACCCCTTCACCCCCTCCCCCCACTCGCCTTACCTCCCCCACACCCCACACCCCCTCTCCCACGACTCAGCCAATTACACCAAACCACCACCAAATTATCTAATACTCACTTCAACAGTAACCACAGTTAATGTAACATTGGGTGGTGGATCCCTGGTGTACGCCGCTGGGTCGGTGATCTCCAGACCTTCTGCCGGAGACCAGCGCCCTGACACCACCATCCCGCCCTTCTCGCCACCTAGTAGCCTCATGAGCTGGAGGTGGAAGTTCGTTCTGACACCGTTCTTGAATTCTATTGGGCCCGTTAGACCGTGAGCTTGGATCTGTGGAAAGAGTATGAATTATTTAGTCTATGGGTCAGCTCACACCGAGACGCGACGCGACGCGACGCTGCGCGCACATTTTAATAGAGTGACTCAAAATAGAACTTTATTTACTACGCGAAAAGATACACATTTCATTGTGAGAATTTAGAATACGTTGCTTCATGCAGCGCTGCGCCTCGTGATGCCTCGCGGCGTAGAGCGATGCATCGCGACGCAGCGGTGCATCGCTGGTACGTGCGGCGAACGATTTTACTATGCGCCTCGCAACGTTGCGATGCGTCTCGCGGTGGCGCACGGCGCAGCGCGAAATCACTGGCCTCTTCCAGTATCGTCGCGTCGCGTCGCGTCTCGGTGTGAGCTGACCCTATGGAGGAAGACAAGAACCACCACGAGTGATGAATCATGAGCTCGTCTGGGGCTCCCTGGGCAGTCAGCCACTGCTGCTGTGGTATCTTTCCACTGGCCACATGACATGTTTTAATATCTTTAGTTTGAGAATTTTAGTGTTTTCGTAATTATTGTATTTATTATTGTATTATTATCATTAGTTAAAATATTATAAAAAAAAAAAAAAAACTTGTTTGACATACTTAGTGTTCTTAACTGAACTACACAACGCCTTGGTGTTACACTGATAAGTTGTGTATTATGTGTAAATAAATAAATGACAGATTCTCATGTGAAAGCTTATGCCAACTCCACAGAACAAAGCCTATGGAAGTTTCCTTAATCATCACTCATAACTCAAGCCCAGGGCATAAGTCTGACATTCAGAGACATGAACATGAGATGGGCGAAGACCGCTCTAACAAAGTCGTCGCTAAGCGCATCTTCAAAATTCGTATTCAGAGTCGCAGTGTAAGCTTAGCTAAGACTCTCAAAGTCAAAGTCAAAGTCAAAGTCAAAGATTTTTATTTCAACTGGGCCTTTGCAGGCACTTTCAAAACGTCGTGATTCTAGGCGCACGGTTCCAAGTGGGTTGGTCCTGGAGAAGATACCGGCAAGAAACTCCATGGATACTCTTTTCATAAATCAAGCTTAGGTACTACACAACAAATGTGGGGCCGCAGGAGCGGCCCCGGCTAAAATTGGACCTCAATTTACACAATATTACAATAAAAAAAATAAAAAAAGAACAGCAAAGATCATAAGTACCACTATAATATTATAATTATACAATACTAGTAGGTGCGTACTTAACACTCAAGTCAGTCACCCAATTAAGAATAGGTACCTACCAAAAAGGTACAAGGGAAGCGTTAAAATTAGTGTGTGAAGACAGGAAGCAGTGGGTCACCAGGGAAGCCGCATGTGCAGAAGATAATCACTTCCATACATCTCTATCGTCAACATAGTCTTTGATCCTGTAATAGGCCTTCCTTATGAGGATAAGCTTAACACGAGTTTTAAACTTTTTATCAGTAAGCTCGGTAATACTTTTTGGGAGTTTATTATAAAAGCGTACACCGTTACCTAGAAATGATTTGTTTGTTTTGGTCAATCTAAATTTAGGGACTACTAACTAATAACAACTAATAAATAACTAATTTAGGGTGTACTTATTTCTAGTATTAATTTTATGAATATCGCTATTGATACTAAACATATGCAGGTTTCTTCGGACGAACATAATATTCTCCAAAATGTACTGTGATGGCAGTGTTAGAATGTCGGTGTCTTTGAAAAAGTCTCGTAAAGACTCGCGTGGGCCCATGTTATAGATCGCACGGATCGCCCTCTTCTGCAATATAAAAACCGAATCTACATCAGCCGCTGATCCCCACAACAGAATGCCATAGGACATAATGCTATGAAAATATGCGAAGTACACTAATCTCGCCGTAGCTGTATCGGTTAACTGTCTAATTTTTCTAACTGCAAATGCCGCAGAACTAAGTCTTTTGGACAGAGCTGTGATGTGAGGACCCCACTGCAACTTGGAATCAATTGTTATCCCTAAGAATACGGTTTCATTAATTATATTTAGTTCATTTCCATCAAGCATTAAATTTAAGCCTACATGAGCTACATTTGGCAGTGAGAACTTTAAACATTTTGTTTTATTAGCATTTAGTAATAAGTTATTAGCTGCGAACCATTTAGAGAGTATAGTTAAGCTATCTCTAATGTGTAAGACTTCCCTATCTTTTCTACTTATTTTAAAAATGAGGGAAGTGTCGTCCGCAAATAGTATTATATCCGATATTTCGCTCATTATATATGGGAGATCATTAATATAAGCCAGAAACAAGAAAGGGCCAAGTATTGAGCCTTGAGGCACACCCATTTTAACCAAAGAGCCCTCAGATATGACACCATTGACACTTACTTTTTGTTGCCTCTGAGATAGGTAGGATAAAACAAGATCAGCAGCTCGTCCACGAATTCCGTAGTGGTTTAATTTACGGATAAGTGTATCGTGGTCTACGCAGTCGAAAGCCTTGGAGAGATCACAAAAGACGCCAATTGCATCCTGTGACCCCTCCCAGGAATCTAAAATGTGTGTGACTAATTTCACTCCTGCGTCAGTGGTCGACCTACCCTTCGTGAAGCCGAACTGCTGACTATGTAATACTCCGTTTATATTAAAGTGTGTTAACATTTGGTCAAGCATGATTTTTTCAAAAATTTTACTTAATGCGGGTAGTACAGAGATTGGTCTATAATTGGAGGGATTATTCTTACAGCCAGATTTGAAAATTGGAATTACTTTACTATGTTTCATCAAATCCGGAAAAGTACCGCTATCTAAGCATTGGTTGAATATATCTGTAAGTATAGGGGCAATAGTATCAATAATATCTACAATAACCTTAACAGAGATGCCCCACAAGTCTTCATGGTTTTTTATATTAAGACTTTTAAATGCTTTTTTAATTGTACTAATACAAATATGTTTGAACTTAAGGTTCGGCACGTCTTTACGGAAATTCTCTCTAAGCAATGATTCAGCTAATGTACAGGACGAGGCAAGGGTTTTCGTAATCTCTATCGGGATGTTAGTGAAGAAGTTTTCAAATGTGTTGGCTACTTCCAACTTATCAGTTATAGTACCTTTGTCTGTTTTTATAAATAGTTCGGTATCGCGCTGTTTTATGTTGCCAGTTTCGGTGTTAATTACCTGCCATATAGCCTTTATTTTATTACTAGAATTACCTATCTTATTACTTATCAATTTAGATTTGGCATGGGTACAAACCACCTTGAATAACTTGGAATAATTCCTTACATATTTATGGAACGTTAGATCAGAGGTGAGTGATTTTTGTTTATATAAATCGTATAACCGATCTCTACTTTTCCTAATGCCTTGTGTAGCCCATTCGTTAAATTTTGATTTATTTGTCAGTTTTATTTTCTTAATTGGACACGCTTTATTAAATTCTTGGCATAATGTAGAGAATAGAGTAGAGTAATTTACGTTGGGGTCTCGTGAAGTGTAGCAAGAAGTGGACACTTTGATTTTAATATTTTTATTTAAAGTTTCCAACTTTTTTTTAGATAAAGATCTTAATTCAACTATTTTATTTGACCGTATCTTATTTTTTGATTCAAAATTAATTAATTGTCCCATATGATCAGACCTAACACCGCTAATCAAAGAAGAGCTCTTTATCATGCAATTCGTGAATATATTGTCTATGCATGAGGCTGAAGAAGCAGTTATTCTAGTGGCTTCATTAAATATATGATTTAAATTAAAAGATTTAAATAACGACAAAAGTTTACATTTTTCTGGTGAGTTGCTTAAAAGGTCAATATTCAAGTCGCCACAAACAAATGTCAAATTATTATTTTTAAAAAGTTTTGTGAGTATTTCTTCCAATACAATAAGAAATGAGAGAAAGTTTGATGCAGGTGGTCTATACACACATAAAATAGTATGGCTTTCTATTTCCGCACATGCAACCTCGCATAAGCGATCAACAGAACAGGAAGTGATGTCCTTTCTTTCCTTACGTCTGAAACTACTACTACACAAAATCAAGGTACCACCACCCTCCGCTGATAGTCTGTTGAACGCACTGGCAACCACATAATTATTTACATTGAATAACATTTTATCAGGCTTTAACCATGTCTCACAGAAACATAAAATACCCATTTGGTATCTATCAATTAACAATTCAATATCTAAAATTTTGCCAGAGAAGCGGTTAATGTTCTGGTGATAAAGAAGAATGTCCTCATAATGCTTCTCTATTGTCGGCTCTAAAAGTTTAAACAATCAATGACAGTATCATTAGTACAACTAAGCAATACTGACTCATCAATTAACCTAGTCTGCGTTATATTTCCTATAACAGAGTTAATATTAATATTATATGCTATCAAAGTAGCAATCAGCTGTCTGGATTTCTTGGGAAGAAACATAACTTCCCGAGTAAGTGTAAACTCTCTTCTCTATGGCCATTTTTAACAGCAAAATGTTTATCGGTAAGTTACTATTTTTATGAAAATGTGTAAGCAGGGGTATATAAAAATTAAAACAGGATAGCAATATATACAAAATGCAATTGGAGTGAGCGAAACAAAATATCTGATACATAAACCTATTTATTTAAGTTATGAGGTTGGTCAGACTTGAAAATCTCAAATTGTCGATATTAACTCCACCTTAGCCCACTTGGTGGCGCTAGTGTCGTCTTAAGTAGTCAATATTCACTACTTGGCTTAACATAGTTTACGTTAAGTTTAAGTCGTGTTCCGAACGTCTCTGAATACAAATATGAGCGCAAGCTGTTGATTTTGACAGATGGAAGCGTAAGTTCACGCTTAGACTCGTTTCTGTCGTCTCTGAATGTCAGCCTAAGTCTGCTAATTTCTGCTATCTCAATCGTATCAGAATTGTCTCATAATTGTCGGTTTTTGGCTTTTTGCAGTATCGTTCAACCTATTTTGACTTTTATTAGTAAAAGTATTAGTAAAGTAGTATTAGTATTAGACTTCAAAACGGGGTATTTACCATGTTTATATCTTGTATTGTGTTCCCGATATTTCGGCACTGTTGCAAGCGCCATGGTCACGGATAAACTAAAAAGTTTTGAACTCTAATACTAATGTTAGTGACCATGACAGTAGAAGAAGTGTGGGAAGACCGGCGGCCAGATGGACAGATGAGCTGCTGAATCGCGGGAAAGACCTGGATGCGATTGGCACAGACCAGGGAAACATGGCATGAAAAGGAGGCCTATACTCAGCAGTGGGTAGAAACAGGCTGTCAATGATGATTATGATGATGATGACAGTTTAAAAACTTATAAAGTAGTATTAGTAAGTCGGTTATTTGCCAGTTATTAAGTGTCTTTTTAAGACGCATTTATAAGAGCTAAGACAGGAGTGACAGACATCCTCAGCAAGATAGACCAAATGAAATGGAGATGGACGGGTCATATGCTACGGAGCCCTCAAGATAAATGGAGCAGACTCCTAACAGAATGGTACCCTAGAGATGGCAAACGGAACAAAGGTCGACAACGCAAAAGATGGGAGGATGAACTCAAACTCACAGCAGGACAAGAGTTGCAAAGGACAGAAAACAATGGAAATCGTTAGAGGAGGCCTTTGCCAAGAGGCACACTGAACTCAGAGACATATTATAAAAATAAAAAAAAAACAACAGGAAACGAATCTCAGGAAAAAGGGGCTATTGTATTGTATTGTATTGTATAAGTGTCTTTTTATAGATTTTGACTACTATTTCCTAACTTACCGTATTAATATTATCGTACAACGTCGTTCCATGATTCCACGGCGTATCCTTCTCACAGGACACGTTTCCTGGCCGAAAATCCTCTGTGATAGCCAACGCTTGTGACAACACTTGTACCGCATCATAAACGAGAGCTGGTTCCGTCTGAAATGGGATGAGATGGCAGTTTTAACCGACTTCCAAAAAAGGAACTGATCGAGATTGTAATATATTATTTTAAAAGAGTTTCCATGTAGTTTCTTGCCGGTTCTTCTCCATATGATCTACTATTTGGAACCGCGCACCTAGAATCTCGACATTTAAGAAAGAAAGAAAGAAAAAAAAAGAAAATTGCGTTTATTGGCACAATTAAAATACCTACATAACAAAAAATAAAGCAAAAAAAATACTAACTTTATTTAACAACTGTAAACGAGCTAAAAACTGAGGTTCACAATACAATTTTCAATATTGTGGTCAATAACACAACTAACTTTTAGTAGCATGTTGTGGTCAACACGCTACTAAAAGTTACTCAAAATAAATTCCTTAAAAGAATAAATTTGTGCATCCAAGAAAATGGAGCTCATTTGGAGCAACTAATTACTCGTTTTTTTCGTTCGAATAAAATCAGTTTAGATTTGATGGTTTTTGTTTAATTTAATTTACCATGTTTGCTAGAGAGATTTGATCCTTATGATTGACCCTATTGATTGGTGCCATAAAAGTACAGAATGCTATTTTTTCGGATTTTAGTCGGTTCGATTCCCGGGTGTGGCAAGCGTATTTTCAAAAATCAATAAATGCAGTTTTCTTTCTTTTTAAAAATAAAGGAATGTTTCCTTTGCGTAAAATTTGCTGTCTTCAGTATTTAGAATAGGTACTTTTCCTCCAGGTACGCTTCGAAAATTCCACCCTGTATTGTATAATTATAAATTTTAACTTTCTGTACTCCTTCTCCATATAAACTTTAACTATGCCAAATCTCACACTCCTCCGTGCGCGAAATATTCTTAAAAGAAGTTGAAAGTTTTCTTTACACGTAATAATATTATAGACATTATAATATTTGTTCAGCGATAGTGATTATTTGTTTGAAAGGGTATTCTCCCGAATAGAATAGAATAGATCATTATTGCCATGCCTTACCTTTATATGTCCCCCGCTGATAATGGACGCTCCAATCGGATGGAACTTCTCCATCACCTGCAGCGACTCCTTGACTTTATCTGAGTCTCTATCCACGAGCCTCCACCCACTCATATTCACTCTATTGTAGTAAAAGTCTTCCATATCGAAAAGTTCGAAATCCTGAAGATTAAAGAGATATTTATTTATTTATTTAAAATGCTTCAAGAACAATGTGACGACACGGTTGGCTAAGCGATTAGCCTTCTACGCTACGTGCCGCGGGTTAGATCCCCGCACGGAACAAGTATGTATTTGTATGATCTACAGATAGTTGTTTCGGGTCTGGGTGTGTGTGCATGTGACATGTATGTTTGTAAACTGTACCCTCGATACAGGAGAAATACTAGTGAGGGGCAACGTATTTATAAAAAAAAAAATACAAAGGCGGTCTTAATGCCGAAGGCATTCTCTACCAGACAACCTTAGGGTGATGCAGAGACAATGTAGGTAGATGCACAAAAAAACAAACTTAAATGAGAGGGTAGGTATATTAAATTATACTTAAAAACAACTATAATTATAAACTTACATAAAAATTAACATAATTATATATGAATAAATGTGTATTATTATATGCTATTAAAATATATACAATTCAGAAAAATTAGAGTCGAGATGAATCTGCCGATGTCTTGTCACGAAAGTATTTACGTACTTTAAATTTAAATGAGAGCTTACTGTTAGCCATCCTGATTTCAAGGGGGAGTGCATTCCATAGTAGATATACTTGACCTTCAAACGTATCGGTACATACGAGTATACAGGATGTCCGGTAATTAATGGATAAGGCATAAAGGATGTTCGCAAAGTTAATGGCCGTTATTGTTTTAACCCCCGACAAAAAATACCAAGGAGAGGGAGAAGGAATCAAGGAGGAGGAACAAGGACAACACACAAGGAGGACTCTACAAGGAGGGAGGAGGAAGGGGGTGGGGGAATCAAGGGGGAGGAACAAGGACAACACACAAGGAGGACTCTCTACAAGGAGGGAGGAGGGGGGTGGGGGAGGAGGAGGGAGGGGGGAGGAGGTAAGAGGAGAGGGAGGATATAAGTTTGTAGTGTGTATCTGTGTATCTGTGGATCTGTTAATTTATTATTTTAAAGGCTAAATGCTTATTTCTTTTCAAAAATTTAAATAACCTAACCGTCAAAATCCCCGACTCCAATTAGAAAAAGAGCTGTAACTTTTGAATGGCTGAACAGATTATCATGAAACATAGCTAAGATGATTCCAGATTAAACTAGCTTTCAATTAAAAAACTGCATTGAAATCGGTCCATCCGTTTTGGCGCTACGATGAGATAGACACAGATACACAAAACTTAAACACCTCTTATTTTTGTTGGAGGTTAAAAAGAGAACGGTTTGATATTTTTAATACAAAAAGATACTTACAAAAGATGTAAAAACATAATGATAGTCCTCGTTATTCATCTGTAGCTGGAGAATCTGTAAAAAATAAGAATTCAAGGTCATTCGCCTTCTCTGGTATTCGAATGCTACCGCTTAATGAAAATGGTAATGAACATCGACTCTGGTAATAAACTTCAATACGATCGTGAGAGGCTAAACTTTGAGCTACCTTGTAAAAAAAATTACCGATCATTAAGATATAAATCCTAATTTAATGATCGATAATGTTTTTACTGCTACTGACGTCACAGAGTTGTCTGAAGATTTCAATGTCTTTTGCACACCAGCTAAGAAGTCACACTAAGTAGTCTTCACAAACTTGTGATCGTCATTAGCAGCAAAAGTAAAATAAAATATTATAGTTTAAAAAGACTAAAAAGCACGCTTTTGTCATCCAAACCATATCCAAACTAAACATGTATTCAAAATTTCAGCTCAATCGGAAACCGGGAAGTGGGTCAAATTTAACTTCCAAGATTTTTTTACATAGTTACAGGTGAAGCTAATAAAAGCGTGTTAAAAATAAGCGAAAATTTACTACTGCTCTAAAAACAAAATTATTGAAATTAGATACTATCTAAAAAGAACCTGTAGCGACACCTATCGCCACATGGAATAACTACTTAGCAAGGCAGCAAGCTAACTACAGTGGCGCGTAAATATGAATTCGACCAATCAGATTACGAGGCCTGCATCGCGTAAGGAAAAGAATATCGTATCTAACAAATATACAACTGTCCGACATCAACCGTCGGGCTTCGGCCCGCGAAGCAATATCACCTTGCCTGGTCGGAGGATCCTCCCTGTTCAATGGAGGAACACCATACCTCGTTTCTCCACAGTGGTGACCCCGACGTTATAATTCGACTTAGCACGCTGCTCACGAAGCACAAAGGAAAAAAGATTACATTACAAGAAAGCAAAGGCATACTTACGGCTCTCGCCAACTGCCGCACTCTCTTCGGATCTGTGTCCACTACAATATGTTCTATCTTCTGTGCCTTCAGCAGCGCCAGCCCGTGTCTATACTCTTTGGCATCATGGCATCGCACGGCATACATGTCTCGTCCATCTTTCGCAATGTCCAAAATATTCAGCTCCCCTGGAATAAAAAAAAAAATTCATTGTTAATCGTCTTCTTAAAATGGAGGAGGTTCTCAATTCAAAAGTAGTTTTTTTTTTTTTATTACTCGGTTACCCCGACAATGGCAAACCTATTTTTTAATTAATTTTTTTTTTTGTTTGAAACGGTATACTCTCGAGGTGGTCCCATTTAAATTTGGTGAAGATCCGATGAAGAACTTCGGAGATATACAATGGAACTCTTGAATGAATAACAGCATACTCGTATCACTCGCGATTGCTGTAATCTGTAATGTATTGTTTATGCCACTGAAACTAGAAAAATTAAATAAACTTAAAAAAAAATAAAAACCAAAAAGTTAAATTATTTTATAACTACTTTTTATTTTTTTGAAGTCGGTTTTTATTTTTTAACACGCCTTTATTTACTTCACTTGTAACTACTAACTATGTAAAAAATCTTGGAAGTTATATTTTACCCACTTCCCGGTTACCGATTAAGCTAAAACTTTGCGTACAGTACTGTGGTACTACCAACTTATCTGTGAAGTGGCAGAAAATGGAACTACAACAAATTCATACGATTTGACAGTTGAAGTCTTGTCAAAAATGCTTTTTCTTAGCCAACAGCGCCATCACTCTGTTCAGGATAACGTGGTCGAAGTGTACATCATAGAAATAGTACAGTACTATGTATTATCTCTATGGTGTACATACACGTTTTGTTTGGATGACAATGCATGTGACGTCATTCCAAATCCAAGGTGGCTAGTATCACACTGCCTCCTGACTTTACGATGAGCTGCGGTCTTGCACAATAACTCATTCAATTTAAGAAAAAAAAACATTTTTCTTTCCTTTTTTATTTTGTTTTGCTAATAAACTCTTTTTCTTTCTTTCTTTCTTTCTTAAAGTTAAGAACTTGGTGTAACTCACCGTAGCCATAGTCTTCGTAAATCACACCCATTCTTGTCCAGTTCAGATACGAGAGAAACTCTGCGAATGCTTTGGTCAGAAGATCCTTTGGAGGAAACAGGTTCACTGTGAATGTGTGGTTGGCTGGAAAGAAAGATTATTTTTTATTCATTACCAATAAGCAGTGACAGACAGTGACATGCACAGCAGTGGCAAAGAGTCCATACAACCCGATTCCCATCAGCTTTTTTTTAGGAATTGGTTAGTGCATAGACCAACGTAATATTATATTATTTACTCATCTAACTGACAAAAAAAGGCTTGTTATTCAGTTAGGTCGAGCTGTTCCAGACATGACTATATATATATCTATAGATTACAAGAGACGGTATGGATTTTTGTCTTGCAGCATTAATTGCAGCAATTTTTAGAGGGCATTTTTGGGACGACTGCCCTTTTTAAAATTGTCACCCTTCGCCACTGTGCACTGCACAGTCATTATTTTCTTTCAGGATAGACAAAAACAATTTAGTGTTGTATTGTCAAGTTAAATAATGTTTGTGATTGGCCACCTCACCCTAAGACTTAAATTAACTGATATTACAGACATATTAAGTTTATATTCCTTAATACTTAATTTATTGGGTAGGCAGTGTCTTTTTAACCCCTGACAAAAAAGAGGAGTATTATAAGTTTGTAGTTTGTATCTGTGGTATCCATAAACTGAGAATATTTTCGCTTCCCTCACTAAATCTATGGTGGTATCTGCATCTGTCTCTGGCATCTTAGCTCCAAAACAGATGGACCGATATCAATGCAGTTTTTTTTTAATTGAAAGCTAGTTTAATCGGGTATCATCTTAGCTATGTTTCATGAAAATCTGTTCGGTCGTTCAAAAGTTACAGCTCTTTTCTTAGTTGGAGTCGGGGGATTTTGACGGTTAGGTTACTCGTCGAGGGTTAATAATTATTATTATGTATATGTACTTACAATTCTCATGCACATACGGCCCAACAGTCAAGTGAGGAGAGTGTAGACTCGTGCTCATATGGTCCAACGTGTTGCCCAGCAGTGGGCCTACGCCGCTGAACAACGCTACAGCACCCGACTGAATTTGCGCACACGCTGCAACAGAAAAGGTTGAGAAAATGATGTTTATTTTTATTTTGTTTATTTTAATACATTTTTACATAAATATTTACAATGACGGCCTTAATCTAAAAAGGTATAATGTATTACGATCCTACCTGCGGGCCTACCGCGTAACTAAAATTGTAATGAACATCGACATCGGTATTAAACTTCAATACGATCGTGAGAGCCTAAACTTTGAGCTAACTTGTATTTTTTTTACCGACCATGAAGATAGGAGTCCCAACTATATGATAGGTAATTTTTTTACAAGTTAGCTCGAAGTTTAGGCTCTCACGATCGTATTGAAGTTTAATACCGATGTCGATATTCATTACAATTTTAGTTACGCGGTAGACCCGCTGAACTAGGATAAACTTGTACCTCAGGTATCAAAAGTGCAGGAATAACTTAAGTATTATATAAATATTTCCTAAGATTCCTTAGCAATTTTAGGGACTTACTTAACGAATTAATAAAAGATGTTTAAATAAATTAAAAATGTTGTTTAACATAGAACAATCAACAACTTTTCTGATGAGATGATGAAGTGGACCTATACAATATATTTTTTATGTAGTCCTCATAAGTTGTAGAGTGATTCAGTGTCCGTTCTCAAATGCAACCGCAGTACTGAAATTCACTCCAAAACAAAATATTTTTTTTATTATGCATGGCTTGCGCTAGTAAATTATGCGAGTCCCGTCGAATTTTCGTTTTGTTTTAAAGTGTATCCCAATACTGCGGTTGCATTTAGGAACAGAGACTGAATCACTCTACAAATTATGCGCACTACATAAAAAAATATCCTGTATGTATGTATCTAACGTTTAAATATAAGGTTTTAGGTATTTTATTAGCGGAGGTCAACAAATCGCGAAAAAAAATCAGCTGTTCCATATATTTAGTGGATAGTTATTGAATTATTTGTTTGAACACACCGACACAGTACTCCTCCTCATCGCTGAGCAATCACATAATTGTGATTATGTCAATCCTACTGTCAAAGTCAAAGTCAAAGATTTTTATTTCAACTGGGCCTTTGCAGGCACTTTCAAAACGTCGTGATTCTAGGCGCACGGTTCCAAGTGGTCCTGGAGAAGATACCGGCAAGAAACTCCATGGATACTCTTTTCATAAACTGTACATACTTAAATACTTTATTTTTAAAAATCACCATTGTTTTTTTTTTACTTTTTTATGTTTGTGCACTGTGTTGCATGAAGCCCAATTCTCGTAATTAATTTATAATATGACTGAAAGTTGACCGAACTGAGATTATATTATGAATTGACAAAAAGTCGTGTATTCTACTCCACTTAAAGTTCAGTCCGATTCCAGTATGATTTGAATTCAATCTTCGTACAAACTCATTTCAATCTCATTTTTGACGTTTATGTATGGACGAGAGTATTAATTTAATATCTGTGTCGGTTCAAAATGTTAGCAGAATACCGATTTGCCTTTTAGTCAACTTTCGACCTCATTACAATATAATGTCACGTTTGACGTTGTTTGTTAGGGTAGGAGAATACCATTTGTGACATTTATGACATTGGTAGTAGATCGGAATAAGATCCGAACTATATTTTGAACATTTTTAATTACGAGAATTGGGCCTCAGATGTCTAGTCCGAATAAATGATGTTTCTTCTTTCTTTCTTCTTAAAAACTAGTATAAATAAATCCAGCCCATACATTTTTACCCATTGTCCTTTCCGTATAACGAGACAAGTCATTAACGCATTGAAATTTTACCAAATAGCATTTTTTCCTCGAAATACACACTCAACTTTTATATTACGGTTCCATATTTACTTTTCTCGGGGCCATTTTCATTTTGCGCTATAGTGAAGGATCATTCAACCGTCACATCCGGTGTTAACGCCGCCATATTGCGTTTCCGGTGCGGTTTATAGTTTCCGTCGGAGTGTAACCTGCGGGAATTGTTTGGGCTTGCTGTCGTTGGGTTAAGTTGATTTTCTATTTGTTTTATTATGACGACAGTGTTGATTTACAGTTGATTTATACTGAATCATTAATATTGTAATTTAAAACAAAAAATAGGTGACAGGTACATTCTAGATTTTGACATTTTTTGTATTACTAATCGCGTATAGGCCGCGCGGCCCATGACGTCATTTGCATGACTCATCAACATTTATTTACATTTTAATTAATTTATAATTTCAACTTTTATTTTTATTTTTTATTATTATATATATTTATTATAAAGCTCACCCGCCATTATTTACATTTTTTAAAATCATCCGATTCGGCTATAATTAGTTTTTAGCGCGCGTCTACGGGCCCATCGGTTAATATTATAGTTTATATTTTTTAGTTTGTCAGTTACTAACATCCTTTAAATATTATTAATTATTGATATTGTAATTAAAATTTTAGGGTTCATTTAATTTATCCTAATGTTTGCATGCCTAAATTAATGTAAAATGTACTAGGATCAGAAAAAACCTTTATTTATGTACCTACATTCTATGCAAATAAACAAATATTCTATTATATTCTAAAGTATAAGCTTTGGTCGAATTTCAACGAATCGGTATTATAAACATAACATACAGGATTTTTTTTTATGCAGTGCGCAAAATTTGCAGAGTGATTCTGTGTCCGTTCCCAAATGCAACCGCAGTACTAAAATTCACCCCAAAACAAAAAAAAATGATTTTCTATGGCTTGTGCTAGTAAATTATGAGTGTCCCCCATACTAAGTCGAATTTTCGTTTCGTTTTAAAGTGTATCCCGATACTGCGGTTGCATTTAGGAACAGAGACTGAATCACTCTGCAAATTATGCGCACTATATAAAAAAATATCCTGTGTGACTGTCTATTACACACAGTGTTGAAAGTTCACGTTTTAAGGCCCATTCAAACCTGAGCGATATTCGCTGCCGCTGTGGGTAGAGGTACATACCGCGCGGGTTTCGCTCAGGTATTTAGTATCAAGTACCGCGGCTAGAGCGACCTGAGCGATATTCGCTGCCGCTGTGGGTACAACGTGACTGACGTGTATATTCTTTGGCGACTCAGAAATGACTAACTGCCGAAAATTTCTTACCTCTCTGAGCCAAACTCGACTACCGCGCGTTATTCTACCCACAAGGATAGCGAAATCCGTTTTGGTGTGAACAGTAATATTACCGCATACCCACTGGGTTTTCCCTGCCGCAGACGGTAGCGAATACCGCTTAGGTCTGAACAGTAATATTACCGCATACCCACTGGGTTTTCTCTGCCGCAGGCGGTAGCGAATACCGCTTAGGTCTGAATAGGCCTTAATTGATCATAGTTTTTCTTTTTTAATTATCCTGTATTCAGATTATTATTTCAGTACTATTACCTTTCTTATAAGTCTTGAAAGTATCCCTCGCGGGCGTGTATTGTATATCATACACGAGCGTACTGTTTGGCAATAGACTCCTCTCCTTATTGATCCTGTAAACTGCGTACTTAAAGGCCAGCTCCGTGCTGCCTCCTCGAGCGTCTTCCGTGAAGACTGCGCCTGGAAGAGAAGGAGAAAATAGAGTTCAAAATTTCCCCCTAATTATCGATGTAGCAGACTATTTGCGACAAGCGTAAATCACGCGGTAATTGCTGTCAAACATCACTTTGGTATTAGAAAGAAAGAAAGAAGTATTTATTTGACACAGCACAAAAACGATTTTAAAGATAACTTAACAGAAAAATAAAAAATGAAACATGCAAAACAAAAATAAGATAAAATGGATTGTACGTCGCAGCTAGGGATTGCAATCCCGCAGCTCATTCAATCCCGCGGGATTGATATGCGGGATTACTGAATCCCGCGAGGGATCACGCGAGATCCCGCATCTTTGAAATTATGTTATAAAATCAAAGGCAAACGCCCACTCTTGGCCAGTAGGTAGGCAGGTTCGTTACACCAATGTGAAAAATACAAAAAAAAATCTTATTTAGTAACTAAAATATTGTTATTATTTATTTGTTTGTAACACTCGGGAATTAAAAACTTATATTAAAAAGACATTCAATCAATTATGCATGTGATGCAATCTTGCAATCTTCATTTCCGCACGTTATGTCAATCTTATAAAAGTAGTGATGGCAAATGTCACAAAAAATCGAAATCAAATAAATAGAGAACTGAATGATCTTCTAAAAAACTTTTTAACGAATGGGCATATCCCTTTAAACATTTCTTACATTAAGCAACAGAAATTATTTCTTTTCTATTAATTAAGTACCTTAGATATTATGTAATTTTTAGCGAAATTTTAGCGCCAAATTTTTAATTTGCGGGATCCGCGGATGCGCGCTTTGAAGGTACGGGATCCAGCAGATTAATGAAAGCAGCGGGATCCCGCGGGAATGCGGGTTCCCGTTTTGCGTCATTGCAATCCCTAGTCGCAGCTGCGTCAAAAAGGCATATACTGCCGCGCTGCGAGCAACCCGACAGCGCTGGTTTTCAGCGGGAGCCACATCGAGTGACGGTATGTGTGCCTACGTGTACAGAAAATAAATAAATTAAATATTAATTAAAAAATTAACAGAACTTGTGTGTTACGACAGATACCTATAAACTACCCAGCTGTGTTGTAATATCCAAAAATATAGTAGTAACTCACCAATCTTAACCACCGGAGACACAGCATCGACAGTATTTAGCATGAGCACGATCCAGCGCCAGCCTGGCCACATCGTGCCTCATCATCAGCCCTTGACGTTGCCCACACCACCTGCAGACAAGAAATATAGACCTTAACACCAGCATAGACAATGCCAAAGACAGTTCGGGATGGATGCAGTATAGCCATGACACATCGCGTCTCATTATCAGCTCTTTAAACATAATATTTTTTTATGTAGTGCTCAAAATTTGCTGAGTGATTCAGTGGGAGTAACTAAATGCAACCGCATTACTGAAATTCACTCCAAAACAAAATAAAATTTTGATTTAAGCGCTGCTTAACCCCAACTAAGCCCCTCAATTCCTTTGGGAGGATAGGATGGTTTATTCTGTGCAACCACACGGCCAACTTTTCCCAGAATAGCGACGAAATTCATGATATAATTTACTCCCGCTCCGCACCTACTCGTATTTAACACTCATAGCTATGCATACAGAGTGCTACACACGGCGGGATCGATCGCCCAACATGTCGAGGAAAGAAAAAATAATAATTTCGAACTTGCACAAGAAATTACTTAACCATACAAAAAGAAAACATTAAAATAATAATAACAAAAAACTAAACGTGTATGCAAAATTACACTTCAATCGGAAACCGGGAAGTGGGTCAAATTTAACTTATTTTTTTACATAGTTAGTTAGTTACAGGTGAAGCTAATAAAAGCGTTTTAAAAATACCCCGATATTGATGAAATTTTACAACGAATTAGTGTCCATCATGAGGAAGAACAAAACAAAAAACAAACAAATCTAGACCATTAATGTCCCACTGCTGGGCACGGGCCTCTTAAATGAGAAGGGTATAGTCCGCGCGGAACTATTTGGCCGCGCCTTACGTCGAGACAGGAGTGAGGACGGCGGGTTGCCTAGGTGTTGACGGCGCGCCGTACTGAGTAATGACAGCAAGCGCCCCGCCCCTCCGTCCCACCGCTCACATACCTTTAAAGGCGCAGCCAACTAGTTACGCGCGGACTACAGGCCTTAGTAGTTCACCACGCTGGCCTAGTGAGGGCGGACTACACACATCATCGAGGACTTTATGAGACCCTCTCCGATGTACAGGTTTCCTCACTATGTTTTTCTTCACCGTTAACGCAAGATACGAGGAAGAACATAGTCTATTATGTTTTACAAGATTCGGATCGTCCGGTTTCCACGCGGACAGAGTCACGGACACAGCTAGTATAAAAACCGGAAAAGTGCGAGTCCCACGCGCGCACGAAGGGTTCCGTACCATTATCTATAATTATAAAACCGGCCAAGTGCGAGTGGGACTCGCGCACGAAGGGTTCCGTACCATCATCTATAAAAACGAGCAAAAAAAAGTCACGTTTGCCCCTTAAAATATTTATTTTATTCTGTTTTTTAGTATTTGTTGTTATAGCGGCAATAGAAATACATCATCTGTGAAAATTTCAACTGTCTAACTATCACGGTTCATGAGATACAGCCTGGTGACAGACAGCGGAGTCTTAGTAATAGGGTCCCGTTTTACCCTTTGGGTACGGAACCGTAAAAAGAATCAACAACTCAACCATTTATAAAAAGAAAACGAAATGCCACATCATATCAATTGCATAACATTTTCATCCCTTTTAAGTATAATACCGACGAGGAAATAAGCAAAAATTTAATTAATTATATACACTGCTCCCGACTCTCGCTCAGCGACGGATGGTTACGAACGAGGCAAATAAAAGCCCGCGAAATATAATTTTAGAATTGGTTATTCAATATCGTTACTTTTTTTTGTGGGATTTTTCCGGGTTGTACACTCGCGAGCAATGAATCCGGATCACCAAAATAATAAACCTTAATATCTCGGAAAGTAAGAATGATAGCTTATTTTGATTAAAGAGTATTTTTTGACGACACGGTTGGCGCAGTGGCTAAGTGATTAGCTTTCTGCGCTACGTGCCGCGGGTTCGATCCCCGCACGGAACAAATATTTGTATGATCTACAGATAGTTGTTTCGGGTCTGGTTGTGTGTGCGTGTGACATGTATGTTTGTAAACTGTACCCTCGATACAGGAGAAATCCTAGTGAGGGGCAATGTTTTTAAAACAAGAAAAAATTAAAAATATTATAGACCTATTTAATTATACTACTCAAATAATAATAATATGCAGCTCAAAATTGGATTGATAGAGGAATGCGGGAATATTCCCTAATATTGTGTTAGAAACTTTGTGCCGTATACCGAATCGCATGACATCTGTATTAACAATACGCGGAGGTAATACAAAGTATTAAAATGTAAGAAAAAGATATGTGAAAAAAAAATGCGACAAATATTTACGCATTTTTAATTTAAAGGTTACTAATAAATCTTATTAATTTATTGTATATTGTTTGGATCACTTTGTGTAAAATTTCTTTATTTCGAAGTATTTTATTTTGATTTTGTTCATATAATATTTTTTAATTAGTATTAAGTACCTATATTTATTTATTTATTTGTATCGTGGTTGCCCGTGGTGGCATCACTACAACGGTCCCATCAGAATACCAGCGCTGTGACATTTTCTATTTCTAAATGCCACAGCATTATGCTGAGATGGGAGCCATTTTTGGTCTCGTTCAGGTGGCTTTGACTATTGTTTTACCATTGTTATTTTTTATGTTTTATTTGTTGTTTTATTTTTTGTACCTTTTACTTTTATTCGTTCCTGGCGAGTCCAGAATAAAAATATTTTCTTTCTTTCTTTCTAATAAGTACAACAAATACCTATGAACTAAGAAGCTTTATTAATTTTATTTGAGTAGTATTAAATAGTCTATAAAATACTGTTTATTTGATTAAGCTAACATTCTTAGTTTCCGAGATATTAAGGGTTATTATTGACCCGGATTCATTGGCTCTGAGTGTAGTTTTCAATTAAAAAAACTGCATTGAAATTGGTCCATGCACTTTGGAGCTACGATGCCACAGATACATAGATACACAGATCCACAGATACACACCACATTATGCATTATGTTGAGCTGCGGCCCGCCGGCACACTAACTCATTTTATTTTATACTAGCAGTGCCCACGACTTCGTCCGCGTAGAGTTCGGATGCATCCTTAATGCCCCAAAATGTTGCGCCATCCTGTATACAGAGCATTAATAACGATACCATTCAACTAAATAAAGACTGGATCGAGTGAGAATACCATTCAACTAATTAACACAGAAACTGTGAAAATGAAAAGAATATTTATTTTGCTTAGCCCCCTAGAGGAATAGCGTGATGATTTATATTACACATTGTGACCGAACCTATATGAAGTATACAAATATAATATTTCATAAAGATTCGTCAAGTAATAATGAAGTGGTAGCACCTTTTAGTAAACAGATATAATGCATTTCAGCTCATCCCCATTAGACAATAGCGTGATATTTTATAGCCTATATGTTGACCAGCCCTTAGGCGGATGTTACTGCAAAATTTCAACTAAATCTGTCCAGTAGTTTTCAAGTTTACCCGTAACAAACAAACCGACAAACAGACAAACAGACAAAAATTTTAAAAACGTATGTTTCGGCTTCTGTATCGTTCCTAGTATACGTAGCACTTAGTTTTTTTTTTTTAATATTCAATGTACAGATTTAGCCTCGTTACAATTTTATTATAAGTATAGATGTTTTCTTTGTTATTGGTTTTATTAATTTTTTGTCGTGCTAATAAACACTTTTTCTTTCTTTCTTACAAACTTATAACACCCGTCTTTTTTGTCGGGGGTTAAAAACATTTGTGCTCGATCCACAGTTGCACAGCTTTCCAGTCCGTATGTCACACGCGAGGGGTCGGGTCGCTTGCATATTTTCACGCGACGATAACCTTCACAATGGTGGATTAATATTTATACCCCCATAATGACAATGCGCGTAACTCCAGAGTTTACGTGTATGAATCTCTAGACAGATAATAAAATGCAATGTTTGTGAACGTATAAAACTCTACGTAAGTTATACAGCTTTGCTCAGCGCCACGCTTGGCTATAGCGTAGTACTAAGCGTGCGGTATGGGATGCTGACCTAGGTGCTAGGTGCTCCTGGTCCCCTGGATCGACAGGGTAGTGGGGCCTCGAGAGGAGGTTCGCCGCCTCTACGGGGGGGTCGTGCGGTCCGTGGTCCTTTACGGGGCGCCTGTATAGTCAGACTATCAGGCGTTCGGCGCTGCAGAACCCGGAAGCGAGGGTGTATCACCGGATCCGTGACATTCGCCAGGGCGGCGAGATCGCGCCGACAGCGGCGTTCGAGAGGTTAAAGCGGCAACCACCTCATCCTGCCGCTCATCACCTGGCGGGGGCCACCGGGGTAGCGAGCGCACAGAGTGGGGACTCTGGTGCGTTCTCACTGAAGTGACCCCCGAGAAGACGGCGCGCATTAGTCAGTCATGCGCGCCGTGCATCACACAGCGAGGGTACCGGGAGGACCTCTTTATAGTCTCCCCCGGGGCGTGTCTGGGAGACCTCTTTACAGACTTCCCCCCGAGAAGTGCCCTAACAGGCGTGGCACCTTGGTGGGCTTCGGCGCGGTCTTCTAAGAGTACCCGAAGCCCACCTGTAGGTGCCGAAATGGACTACCGTGGTGAGTTTAGCTGGTAGGAGTCCGGCATACCCATCCGCCTCCCCCAGGCGGAGGTTAGCAACATGATGGGTTCTCATCACGCGAATAAAAAATGCTATTTGCTACACACTGAGTGGGGACAAGAGTAATTATTTTTAATTGTTACATCTTTTCTATACAAACAAATTCTTCATCATTTTAATATTAAAATACTCTTCCAAACTAAATACAATTTAAAGTAATTCCAAACGCAGTTGAAACAATCAATCTGTTTCGAAATTAGTTTTTCTTGTAAATTATAACAAAACGGAACTTCTTCCAATATCGAATGGTAATGGCGGCTGATTTAAATACACAAAACTTCGCTGTTCCGACCAGCCACCAAGTGGCAAAGTTGTATTGCTTGAAGTTATAAGCGACCCATTCAATGTCAGTATTTTGAAATGAGTTCCACGATATTTTCATGATTTTTAACATTTATAATTTTGTTTTTAAAGTCGTTTAAATTCTGAAAATCGAATCTCTGGTTATGTTATAACAATAATTATAATTATTAATTTATGTAGCTTGAATCCTGTGGGCCGAGCACGAATGTTTTGACGTATAGTAAAGTAAACGTAACCAAATTTAGAACCAAAAATACACGTTTAATCCATGATATTTTTTTGGAAAGACATGCAATATTTTTACATTTTCATGAAATAAGTGCGTTTGTTGCATAAAATTGAACAAAAATGCAATAGATTCATCGTATTTTATACTCAAAATGTGCTTACGTTTACGTTACTATACGTCAAAACATTGGTGCTCGGCCCACTGTTCTCGATGCCGCATTTGGTTCAAATTTTTTATGGTTTTAAATGTGTATTTTGATAAATTTTATATTATTTATAAATGTAAAAATATGCATATAAAATGAACTAGCTTCCGCCAGCGGCTTCGCCCGCGTGATATCTTTATAAATTATAGCCTATGTTACTCACTAATAAGGTAGCATTCAGCTGGTGAAATGGTTCACACTGGCTCTAGACCGAAAAGCCTGGAAATCATGGGGGGAGGCCTTTGCCCAGCAGTGGGATGATGTAGGCTAACAGTAACAGTAATAATTCTTTTTTTAGTAAATACACAGTTACAATTACAATAGAAACAAAATAGAAATGCATACAGAAAGCTTGTATCTTGGTAACCCAAAACAAATCCGACAAATCCGACAAATACGACAAATCCGGTTTTACAAACGACCCTATAATCTTTCGAAATTCCGAACACCAAAGCCGGAGTTCCGGAGCTCAAGCCCCGCCCTAGTCGAGCTCGCAACATGGAACACTATGATTGTCTATGATCATGAATATTTGAATCTGTAATCAAGCAGAGAGCGACAATTTTCCATCTCATTTCTAGGAATCAAAGGTGAATATTGAGGTGACACAAATTTTCAAGACAAAGCCCTATTTTAAAGGTCATTGGCGCGGAAAATTGAACATTGAGAACCTTTTGATCCCTATCTTATCTCTATTCAATGTAGCGACATCTGTTTTTAGATAGGTGTACCCGGTGTATCAATTACTGAAGCAAGTGATTTTGAATTTGGAAGGACGGGTTTGTCTGTGGTTTAGTGTCGTGTGTGAATAGGTTGCAAAACAGTGCTGGTAACCTAACCGTCAAAAACCCCCGACTCCAACTAGAATAAGAGCTGTAACTTTTGAACGGCTGAAGAGATTTTCATGAAACATAGCTAAGATGATACCCGATTAAACTAGCTTTCAATTAAAAAGACTGCTTTGATCGGTGCATTCGTTTTGGAGCTACGATGCGACAGACAGATACATACTACAAACTTACAAACTACAAACTAATGACACCCTTTTTTTCGGGGTTTTAAAAGGGACTCTAAGGCCCAATTTCACTAAGGCTTTATGCGCATTGAACCTACATCAGAGTAACTAAACAAGATTAAATTTATTCTGGTGTAAAGTGTTGAAACATAAACGAAGTTATCCAAGAGTAAAATATGGAGAATTAAATAATTCCTGGTATAGTAATTAGAGAATAAGAAAGTTTGGTGAAACAGCCCTTAGATTTTTAGTAAGGCAACTTAATACATATAGTTATTTTACAAGCTGTTCCCCGCGGCTTTGCTTGGAAGTAATTATTATGGATTTAATTAAAACATAACAGAATTTCTCAACCACCAATTCCACAATTCAATACCACAATTTCTCGATGAAAACCAGCGTCATTGGTGTTGCCAATGACAACAAGCTGATCGATGCCCATTTTCTTGCACATGAGGGACACACACTTCCATGCTTTATTTTTCATTGTTTTTATTTTATGTAATTTTCTGGTTTATTTTTTTATTTTTTATGTTTGTTATGTGTGCATGCTCGGTGTCCTATGTGCAAAAAATAAATTGATTTTCTTTCTTTCTTTCTTTTCTCAACAAACTTTCCTCCCCTATTTTACCCCCAATAAAAATTAACAAGAATAGGATAACCTTACAAACAAAATAATATTTTTTAGTATGGCCCTATAGGCAGTTGTTTTAGAAGTTAATAAGCACGAGCTATGAACGACCGAAGCCGTGAGTTTTACTAGTTTTAAAAACAAACCCAATGATGTAATGTAACACTATACTGTGCTTGTATGGTTTCTGAACGAAATTGAGAAATGGACACATAGTAAGGGTGAAGGTAAATTCCCCTGTTCAATAGTTAACGATTGAGTATTTTTGGAGTACATTAATAATATACACTATGGGGAAATCCATAAAGTACGTCACAGTTGATCACATTTGTGAGACCCCCTCCCTAGTGTGACGTCACATATTTTGCAATTTTACATCTAGAAATTATTAAATTAAAACAGCAGTTCCGAAATTAGTTTTATTTCCATTTATATTATTTTTTAATATAATTTTGAAATGTGACGTCACGAAACTTAGGACCCTTGTCACATAATGTCGCACTTCGTCGACCCCCTCCCCCCCACCATCTTAAGGTGTGACGTACTTTATGGATGGTCCCTATGGTGCTGCGGCCTTTTGGCACAACAACTTTTTTATATTATATGTTTTCTTTGTTGGTTTTATTTATTTTTTGTTGTGCTAATAAAGTATTTTTCTTTCTTTCTTTCTTTCTTATACAGAATATTTTTTTATGTAGCACATAATTTGCAGAGTGATTCAGTCTCTGTTCCTAAATACAACCGCAGTATTAGGACTCATTTTAAAACAAAACGAAAATTCGTCTCAATATGGAGGACACGCATAATTTATAGCGCAAGCATAGAGTCTTGACATTTCATAAATACCTCTATCTGGTTTACATGAAATGAAGATCTATTTCTATCCTTGTAATTTAATGTAATTTGTGAAAAATATAATATAATCTGCTCTAAAGATCTCTCGATTCAACGTTTTTTACAAATAATTTTTATATTGTGATTCTTGTTACAGCCCCAAAAATAGTAAATCTTAAAAACAAGTACACTTACCTTCTGACACGATGATACGAATCTGACAGTAGTACACAAAGATTTGTGGTAAAACGACGAAAGCTCAAACAAAGCTAAGGGGAGGGGTAAAAAGGGGGGAAAACAGAAAACCGTGCAGAAAACGTACTTATGTGTGAAAATCATGGACGCGTGGTCCAATATTGACGTGTCACGGAAGAATGAATTCGAATCTCCCCGGGATAACTATGAGACTCGGCTTTGTAAAGGTATAGAGGTTTTTAACCCCTGGATATTTTAGGGTTATACTTACAGAGAAAAAAAAATCCAATAAAAAAGAACGAGAGAATACGATGTTAAATTATGATATACAGGGGTGGTGACGACGTTACGACAATAAATGAAACCACGTATTTGGTATGACGTTCTGTGACCGTATACAAAATATCTATCAAATCCAATCAATAGTTTAGCCACAGGAACTCATTAAAATTTTCTTAATTTTACACATATCACGATCTCTAAGTGAAATTTGAAAAGTCTCTGACTTGTTCTTACCAAAATAATCTTTATTTACACAAAAAGAATAGATAAAGCTGACATAAGTTTCTACTTTGATGTCCCTTCAAGACGAATGAGAGTAGAGTGAAATATTATGCAAAATTTATATGCGTGAAAATCGTTGACTTTTTGTGCACGGCTTCAGAACGTGACACCAAATACGTGGTTTCATTTATTGTCGTAACGTCGTCACCACCCTGTATATAATTATATATCAATTTTTTTTTGTAATTTGTAATACTTTCTACTAGATTTCGTATTTTATTATTTATTTTATTAAGAATTACGATGTAAACTTTAAAATTAAATATGGCAGCATAATGTGGGTTGGACCCTTTTCGTGTAACTTTTTTGTTTTTTTTTTTTTTTTTTTAATAACGTTGCCTCTCACTAGGATTTCTCCTGTATCGAGGGTACAGTTTACCAACATACACCACACATACACCCAGACCCGAAACAACTATCTGTAGATCAGACAAATATTTGTTCCGTGCGGGGATCGCAACCGCGGCACGTGGCGCAGAAAGCTAATCGCTTAGCTACTGCGCTAACCGTGTGGTTAAAACTATGCCCAATTAATCCCAAGACATAATGCCATACTATGGATACTCCTTACCTGTCTAGTCTTTGTGCCCCTCCCAGAAATAAACTCTAAATCCGCCCTTGGTGCCAAGGCTTGTATATTGATGATACATCTTATCCAGATACCACCAGATACGGATATACTGTTAGCCTGTATCATTCCACTGCTATATTTCATAAAAATCTGTTCAGCCGTTCAAAAGTTACAGCTCTTTTTAACACGCTTTTATTAGCTTCACCTGTAACTAACTATGTAAGAAAATCTTGGAAGTTGAATTTGACCCACTTCCCGGTTTCCGATTGAGCTGAAATTTTGCATACACGTTCTGTTTGGATGACTAAAGCGTGTTCTATAGTTTTTTTTAAAACTTTAATATTTTTTCTAGTTAGACTCGGGGGTTTTGACGGTTAGGTTATTTATAAACTACCAGAAGTTAATAATAATGCCCGCGGCTCCAGATTCTCCCAAAAAAGTATTTCAACCTCCACAAGCCGGTGTATTGAAATTTAAATTTATTCAACGACCTTACTTTTGCCTATTCTCCATAATTCACTTGCGGATTAAGAATTTTACTAACCCCAAGCGTGGCAAAGTTATGGGCTCGGCTCTTATAAATAACAGGCTATAAAAGTCCACGTTAAATATGAGGGTTACCCACAGACTGATAACATAACCGTCAAAAACCCCCGACTCCAACTAGAAAAAGGCTGTAACTTTTGAACGGCTGAACAGATTTTCATTAAACATAGCTAAAATGATTCCCGATTAAACTAGCTTTCAATTTTTAAAAACTTCTTCAAAATCGGTCTTTCCGTTTTGGAGCTACGATGCCACCGATCCACAGATACACACTACAAACTTCTCTTTTTTGTCGGGGGTTAATAAAGTGAATGAACATAACATAACGACTGTATTTCCTGGCGAGGTAGACTGAGTCAATTGCAGGTGGCAATTGACTCAGTCTACCTCGCCTTTTGATCAAAGAATAGAATAGAATAGATCTTTATTTCATGTAACCCAAATACAGGCACTTATGAAATGTCGAGACTCTAGGTGCGCGGTTCAAATAGTAGGTCCTATGGACAAGAACCGGCAAGAAACTCCATGGAAACTCTTTTCAAATAATAGATTACAATCTTGATTAGTACAATGTTGTGGTAAGAGTGTGTCACTGTGGTGTTCACGAAAAATGTGTCCCGAGTCAAATTCATAGTCAAAGTCAAAGTTTTTTATTTCAACTGGCCCTTTGCAGGTCCCTGGTTAACCTATAAGTATAAGTATAGGCACATTTAAAAAAATATAAAAATCTATAACATGCTAATTCAAACCGTATCGTCATTAGTAAACAGCTTAATTTTACTTGCGACAATTTATCAGCCTATTCAACTTTTTCACGAATTTTGACAAAACAAAGACAGGCGCGCGATTGGAACTCTTTTGGCTCGAGCACTTTTGCGCGGACTAGATGTGTGCGCCGATGCCGGCTTCGACTTCATCAGCGTCATCGGCGTGGATGGTGAAAATCTTATTAAAAACAAAATATGGCAGTTTTATTCGCCAAATGACTGAGACGAAGTTATCGGCAAAACGCGCTATTTAAATTATGGTATATAAATGGTAATTTATTGAATTTGCGTAAACAAATACGTCAAAATAATCCAATAAGCATATATTTAGACATTTCTATTGTTTAGTTTACTAGTATATGTCTGCATTGTATCTAAAACAACCGTATCCGTCCGACCATCCACGTCGATGACGCCGAAGCCGGCATCGGCGCACACGTCTAGTGCGGGCCCAATGTTCACTGTAGTAGGTCAATGATGGACTAAAAATTTGTTCCCACACTTGAAAACCAGACGCTGGCAGTAGGCCAGACTATGCTAAAAAGAAAATAAAGGACGAGTTTTTAACAATAAACAGTATTTATAGGATTAAAGTGCGATATTTCATTCACTAATAATGTAACTAAATAACTTTGTAATACAAAAGTTAAATTTAAATTTCGACAATAAGTTAGATAAAAACTTGTTATTCAATGTTCAACGCTTCATATTAGTGGGTAATTATTACCTTCTACCCACTTTTATTATAAAATCGCAGAACATTTTTAGCTTTACTTTGTATTAATTAACTCAACTATTGTTTGCCTAGCTCTGCATGCTTCGTCATTAGACGACAATATATATAATTTAATTAAATGTAAATTTCTCATTTAAGTGAACTGTAATGTTCTTTTGAGAATAAAGATTCTTTAAACCTATATTTATTACTTTAAAATAATGTTGGCATTCTTCCTAGTTTCCTTTGCCATAAATCTTGGAACAAAAAACAAATCTGAAAGTCAAAAAACGTAACGTTTAATTAAACTTAAAAAAAAAACTATTTAAAATACGTAAGATTCTAAAACCAAATGACTATTAAAAAAAATGGAACAAAAAAACAAATCTGAAAATAAAAAAAAGTTACGTAGGTATAATTAAACTTAAAAAAAGAACGATTTAAAATAATTAAGATTCAAAACAAAGTCAAAGCAAAAAAAAAAACTTGATTCCAGCCAGGACTATGCCACCCCGTTCTTAACGCAAAGGACATAAGAGCCGATTATAGGACATACTACGCTGACTACTTTTTACAAAAGAATCGAGGGTTTTTGCGGTCATTGGCTGCCTTTTGCTTACAAAAAGTGAATACCGATCGCGAAAATGCGTGATTCTGCTGTAAAAAATAGCTAGTGTGATATGCCCCTTAGATAAATTGATATCTGAAATAAAAAAGACATCAATAGCTACTTGCTATGGCTACTTGAGTAGATATATTGTATTCCAGGTCAAGTATGGTGATTATCTTTAGCAATATTTCTACAATCATTCTTAAAGTCGTTTGAAAAGAAGACCCAAATTCTGCAAACGACGTTTAATCTCATTGTTTTGAAGTTATTTCTAGGTATTCATGTTATCAAAGCGAAAAATAAAATAAAATGTTTTATTTGCTTCAATTTAAGACACGTTTTTACTAAAAAAAATCGCAGTAAATATCTATTGTAGTAAGTACTACCGATTGTCCTCAATAACCCTGAAATGTCATTTTTTTTTCTCCTAAATCCATGAAATGTACATTGAAATTAAACATCAAATGGCAGTACTGTAATGTCTGTACAGATTTTTTAGCTACTAACTGCTATAATCGTTTTTTAACACATTTATTTTCGTTAATAACATATTAAAACACTATATAATTAAAAAACCTACCATTAAAACATCTATCCAGGTCTTCAATGACATCAAACTATCAGATTTTGCGATTACCACTGTATTTCACTCAAAAACGCACTTAATAATCCATAGTCATTATTTTTCCAAAAAAAACTCATATCATTTTCCCGCGAACCGCTTTCGATATTCTGTTTTTTTTTTTTTTGTTAATTAACAAAAAAGCATTCAGCCTATTCGTTCTTACGCGACCGATGGTCCCTGATATAAGGAACTTACTGATTATTTCATGGCAGCGAAGCTATACATAGTTAAGTAAAACAACTTAATTTTATATACACAGATAATTTTATACCTTATTTTAAAAGTGATAGAGTTGATATTCTTGTGGAATTAGTAATGGGGTGGCCACTCTACCTCATCCCTCTTTACGATATTAGGGATGTCCAATCGATTTTGTTTCGCAGTTTCGTTAAGCTTGTTTTTTCGATATCAAACTTGCTTGGGCTCAATGGAGTTTCTTGCCCGATCTTCATCATAGAAAATCAACCAATATTTTCGATTCCCGTGCTGCCGTTTTCACGAGACATGTTGCGCTGCTTGTCTGATAGGCTGCGGCAAAGTCTAGTTTCTGCTTGGTATTTTAATTTATTTATTATTTATGTAGACACAAAAACATATGATATTACCAATCTAATTAAGACCGTAGTCAAATTAGTAACTATGTATAGCCATACATAAAAAAATATGTTTTGTACTCAGCCGAAACAGAATCAACATTATTATCATAACTAAAATAACGTAACACATTACAGATAACAGTTTTTTTTCTGACAACTGTTGTACTACGCACATCACTAAACCACCCCTACCCAATGTTGCCAGCTTACAAAAATTATATTCTGCTAATTGTAATGTTGCAATTTAAAATCTACTAAGTCTTTATTAAATCTTTAATATTCTCTTTTTGCTTTAATAAATGTTATCTACAGAATATGGAAAAAGAAGAGGTTTTGTTGGAACAATAATGTTTATTGTCAGAGGTCAGAGGAGACAACGATCCGTCAACTAGAGTAATCGGCGCCTTAATTACAACGAATGAAAAATCACACAGCCACAGCGACCAACAAACAATGCATCCCTTTCTCGCTTATAGACGTTATCATAAGAGGATACGGAATAGGACGGTTATTTGCGACAGCAACTGTCATATTTATAATACGTAATCAGGCGGGATTCTTATTTAATACACTAGTTATAGTGACTCACTGCAGGATGCCAACTGAAAACCAGCGCTGGGTGCTCCACACCCAGCAAAATATGCTGAGCTGGTAACCCTTTCGATATGGGCGTGCTCGTCAGTGCAGTAAAATCTCGTGTTAATTTTGTATTCGTGTTTGTTATTTTTTTTTGTTTCTTTGTGATCTCTGTGTTTCAATTTTTATTTTTTATAATGTGCTGACCATGTGTATTCTGTATCCAATAATTAATGCTCTATTCTATTCTATTCTAATACCGTCAACTGTGATGATACGGTTGGCGCAGAGGCTAAGCGATTAGCTTTCTACGCTACATGCCGCGGGTTCGTTCGAAATATTTGTATGATCTACAGATTTTATCACTATATTAGGTATCAGCAGTGATAGCCTAGCGGTTAAACGCTCGCCTTCCATGCCATCCATGCAGAAGCGTCTAAATTCGAACCCGGCCCGCACCTCTGTCTTTTCGAATTTATGTGCGGATCAGAATTTTCTTATCACTTGCGATAACAGTGAAGGAAAACATCGTGAGGAAACCTGCACACCTGAGAGGGCCTCATAAAGTTCTGGATGGTGTGTGTAGTCCGCCCGCACTAGGCCAGCGTGGTGGACTAAGGCCTAACCTTTCTCATTCTGAGAAGCAGTGGGACAGTAATGGGCTGGATTTATTTATTTTGAGGGTAGATTTGCATCAAAGAGTAAAAAGGTAAACTGATTTGCATAGTATTAACATGTCTCAAACATACTGCGCATGTCTGTAATTATGTATAGTCTCAATGTCAAAGTGCTGATAAATATGTTTAATTTATTGAAATGTTCTCAAGTAAGTGAAATTTTGTAATTTCTTTTTGAGAAATAAAATTCTTTAACCTATTTTATTAGGTATCATTATCGTGTGTTCGTATTTCCGAAGATTAACGAAGATTGCCGAGGTGTAAGTAAATCCTAGTACCTACTGTAATGGGCAAAATTATGATTACTAGTAGTCGTCCAGTGGTCGAAATTCGACCATAATTTTAGCTTTCTGCACTCCTTCTCCATATAAACTTTAACTATGCCAAATCTCACACTCCTCCATGCGTGTAATCTATATATTAATACGTGAAAGGAAAACTTTGTACCCCTTTTTAAGCATATTGCGCGCACGGAGGAGTGTGAGATTTGGCATAGTTAAAGTTTATATGTAGAAGGAGTGCAGAAAGCTAAAATTACGGTCGAATTTTGACAGCTTGGCGACCTCTAGTATGCTTAAAAAGGGGTACAAAGTTTTCTCTTCACGTATTAATATATATATTATGTGCGACAGCCCTGCGCTCCTTTCTCACACTGTGTTCCATGTTCAGAAGCAATCGTTGCGACTACGTGCGATGTCGTGCGGCAAAGCATGATTTTGGGTACGTACCTTAAACCCTACGCCCGTAGCAGATCCGCTACGTGTGTAGCTATGCTGCTACGAACGTAGCTGGTATGCGGTAAAATGTAAGGCGTCGCACTTTGTTCTGTAATTTATTTCATTTTGCATTTATTAATCCTGTTTGTTAACTTTTCACGACTGGCTGAACCGATATTGATGAAATTTGACTAGGAAATAGTGTGCATCAGGGGTCATCCATATAGTATGTCACACTAATTATTTCGTGATTGCTTTACCCCTCCCCGTCCTTGTCACAGTTGATCACATTTGCGAGACATGTGTGACGTCACATATTTTTCAATTTTACATCTAGATATTATAAAATTAAAAAGTTCCGAAATTAGTTTTATTTTCATTTAAATTATTTTTAATATGATTTTGAAATGTGACGTCACGAAACTTAGGACCCCTCCCACCCCTTGTCACATAATGTCACACTTCGGCGACCCCCTCCCCCCTCTTAACGTGTGACGTACTTCATACATGATATGACTGATGACTCATGAGAAAGGAAAAGTTTTTTTTTTTTCAAATATCTCGTCACCCGTTTTCCACGCGGACGGAGGAAGGCGCTGGGATTCCTTATAAAGTAACTATTTCAGTGTATTTATTATTTTCGATGTAGAAAGAAAAGAAATAGAGGCAGATAAACCAAAAGATGGAAAGATGACATCAAGAAAATAGCTGGTCCGGTATGGACCCGTTTAGCAAGAGATAGAAATACGTGGAAATCTTTAGAGGAGGCCTTTGTCGACAGACAAGCTGTTCCACACAAATATCCAGTTGCCGATCATTCGAATGCTAGATAAAAATGATTAAATCAAATATAAAACAAAATAGCCTTTATCGCTGTTTCCTTTTTTACGTTCTCGTACGTCTTCTTTTTCTTAAGAAGGAAACAGCGATAAAGGCTATTTGTTTTATTTATTTATTTATTATTTTCGATGTAATTTACAAACATTGTATTTAGAAAGTAGACGACACGGTTGGCGCAGTGGTTAAGCGATTAACTTTCTACGCTACGTGCCGCGGGTTCGATCCCCACACGGAGCAATTATTTGTATGATCTACAGATAGTTGTTTCGGGTCTGGTTGTGTGTGCATGTGACATGTATGTTTGTAAACTGTACCCTCGATACAGGAGAAATAATAGAGAGGGACAAAGTTTTTTTTTTTTAAATAAAGAAATGTCAGCGCCGGTATAGTTAACTGACAACAGACAATAATATTTGTATAAAAAACGAAGGATTAAGGCCTCATTCGCACGGGCGCTTTTTCAACGCGCGTTAGAAAAGCGCCCGAATGAAATAAATGGGAATCAGAGGAATTCACGTAATTTTATTACGCACCGATTATATTGCAGTGACGCTCGAACGTTACGAGAGCGTATCTCACTCAAAACGACACTTGGTAATATCTTTATATCGTTTTGATCAAAATACAACAACTGCGCGGCAACTGCACTTCTTTAGTTACATTTGTAACGAGAACGGTTTTTTAACACTGCGTTTTTTTATCACGCGCTATTGGATTTTCAACGCTCGGCATTGAGCATTGAATCGAATTTGAATCGAAAATTCCCATTTGTTTCATTCGGGCGCTATTCTAAGGCGCGATGAAAAAGCGCCCGTGTCAGAGGCCTAAATGAAATAATATTGACGTTAAAACGACCGCTAATGAAGGGTACGCAAAGATGTAAATATTACCCAAATTAGAACAAACTTCCGCCTAATTTCGTTTTAAGAAGTTCTTGAATTAAAATTATTGTTTTTGTTTTGGTTTGATGTTGCTATGCAAGTTAGAACATCGGTCATTTTGGAAATAAAATCTATATACTACAGGATATTTTTTTATGTTTGTAGTGTGTATGTGTGCCTATCTGTGGCATCGTAGCTCCAAAACGGATGGACCGATTTCAATGCAGTTTTTTTTTTATTGTAAGCTTGTTTTATCATGTATCATCTTAGCTGTGTTTCATGAAAATCTGTTCAGCCGTTCAAAAGTTACAGCTCTTTTTCTAGTTGGAGTCGGGGTAAAGTTAACAGCTTCTGAAGTCGGGGCCTTTAATTCTTCAATGCGCCTAGCTTGGTAGAGGCACTGACTTCAGAAGCTGTTAATTTTTTTAAGAAAATTATTTTATACATTTTAGTTTTTTGAAGTCGGTTTTTACTTTTTTTAACAGTTTATTTTTCATGAAAATCTGTTCAGCCGTTCAAAAGTTACAGCTGTTTCTAGTTGAAGTCGGGGGTTTTTGACGCTTAGGTTATTCTTTCGGAATTTCAGTTTCGGTCCCATAGTAAAAGGTGTTCATAATAATGAATACATTAACCACCACCAATACACTATTTCTTCCAAGTCATGTCCATCCAAAGGTTGTCTGGAAGACATCGCTTTTAGCGATAAGACTGCCCATTGTACATGTATATATATATGATAATGTTTTTTTTTTGTATTTCTGGTGTACAATAAAGTTTAGTGTATTGTATTGTATTATATTAACCCTTTAAAGGGATCGGGACTAAAATGGACCTTTTTCCCGGTAAATCTAAGTTAAACCGGGGTACAAACTTTTAAAGTAACATCAGGGTTATGTTAAAAGTACACAGAAAATTGTGAAAATGTCAAGGTAGGTACCTAAAACCGGTAATTATTACTTTGTTGGGCTTAGAAAGGGCTATTCTGTTATTTTTTATTTTTTTATTTAATGCTTTTCATACAAATATGTACAAAGGCGGTCTTAATGCCAAAGGCATTCTCTGCCAGACAACCTTAGGGTGATGCAGAGACAAAAACATGGTAGATGCACTCATTAACTTAGAATATTTTCGCTTCCTTCAACTAGTCATTATTAGGTGAGGATAATATACCTGTAGAACCTAATTCAATACACATAATTATGGTCGCGGGACTTATCTCATTACCGTGACCCCGGAACGTAAAGGGCTATTGAAGGAACACCGTGGATTTTAGTCAGTACAAGTCTGACAGTCCCTCCCGCCCTGCCCGGTGTGGAAGGATTCATTTGATGATTAAACCAGGCAAAAAAAAATAAAAAATAAAGTACCTACACATAATTATACTTACATTAAAATATATGGGAACATAACATTATATGTGTACACACACACACACATACAAGATCTTATATGTTTCTTAAGTCCCCAGGCACCGTGAGGACCTATTTGAAACATATGAGATCTTAAGGCCACCACCATAAGTATTAAGTAATGTACCAGCTTCTCAAATAATAACCTTCACAAACACTTTCTGTGCAATCGAATAGTCAGGGCGTGGAATAAGCTCCCAGAAGACGTAGTCTCAGCCCAAAAATATAAATCAGTTCAAGAATCGACTTGACAAATATTCTCAACTGCAAGAATAAAACCAAGTGGTGAACAGCAGGATACAGGCACTTATCAGTTGGCGACTGCCTGCCTGATAAATAAATAATAGATACCTACATACACGTACCTACATAGATAATAATATATACTATAAAAACTTTTTAACTTTACGCCCCACTACTATTTCTCCTGTATCGAGGGTACAGTTTACAAACATACCAAGAATATTAGATAGTTCTTGAAACATACATCTCACATGCACACACACCCAGACCCGAAACAACTATCATTCTGTAGATACTGCAAATATGGCCATTACCATTTATCCGCCACATAATTTCCTAACAGAAAAATACTTAGGTACACCACTTAACCCAACCTAAGAATTGAATCCAGAAACCATTAGACGGATGGTTTGCAGTAATGATACTTCTACTGCTAATGGTCATAGTTAATACTTGAGACGTAATCCGCTTATCTAAATAGAACACACCCATCATTTCGCGCCAAGCCGTGATTGTACCACGAATCCACGATATGACCTCTTCTCTTCGTTATCAACAATGTCCAAAGAAGCCTCTCTCAATTATGTAATCATTATTATTTGACTGTGTTAGTCTGGCTGGATTTTTTATTTTTTATTTAAGCAAATTTTAGCGAATTCGGTTAAAGGTTAAAGGACACCTAAAAAAGAATCCAAACAAAAATATCGTGATAGATCGTGATTCTTTTTTTAAAAAGTAGTCATTTCATATTGTATTTCGCAAGTGGCACTCTCACTGCACCATAGAAATAGTACTATATATTATCTCTATGCACTGCACCAACTGCACATAGCGTAAATTATAAACGAAAATTATATCGAACGCGCTTTGTTATCGCGTTCCAGACCTAAGATTTTTATTCTTTTTTATTCTTGAGCATTAGTTCGAAATTGCACAAATCAGTGAATCTGTGAAAATAAGATAACCTTGAAAAAGAAAATATAAAGTTTGAATAAAATAAATAAATTATCTTACAATTGTGGTATATTTATCTAGAATTATTTATTTGAAATCATATAATGTTCGATGCTTAAATTGTAAATAATACTGAAGTGAAACGTAACTATCATGAAAAAAAAACCTAAATGTCAAAATAACCTACAAAGTTTAGACTCGTATTTATGTTCATGAGAAAATAATTTGTAATTAAACACTTTACGATTGCCACAGAGCATTTAATTAAAACCATAATTGTAGGGACATCTTTTCAAAATGAATATAGCCCGTAAACTCTGCACAATCCACCATAGTTACGTCAGCCGAAATCTTTACCGAAAATTCAGATTTTCGGCTATAAACTACGACTCTTCAACCTCATCACAGCCCAAAGTACAGGAAGAAAAGTTTGATTTCGAAGATCTGAACGTCCTAGAGCGGGTCGAGCGTCGTAAAGCTAAAATTGAGCCATTTATGAAGGATGTGTTCACTTCGATTTTCAACAAGGATATGTTGACATATCCTGAGATTTTAAACAAGGACGAGACCGAATCATTAGACAGAAGGATCGAGGCTATACAAAACGTGTTTATCGACCCAAAAAAAACAGCCGAAGACCGCAAAAACATACTAGTAAACACACGAATGTATGGCGCTCCAATAAGTCTAACTAGAAATGGTCTTGCAGCGAATATAACAGAGACTCTAAGATATTTGGAAGCTATAGCAGGCGATTTCCAGCTGGGACAAGAGATTAGTGACCACTGGGTGGCTCTACAAGTGTTACAATGGGGTTTGACTCCAGAACAGTTATCAATGATCGTTGATGACCTAATATCAGGAGAAAATACAGTTTCTCTTGGTATTAAGGAGCGTATAGCTGAGAGGATATCGCAGGCTGATTTTAGGACTTGTGCTGAAATGGATGGTCAAGGTCAGTATATTATTAAAACTTGAAATCTGTGGCTTCGCTCAATCCTTAGGCGAAGTGTGTAAAGTTCTACTTTGATGTTCCTTTACCTAGTTGAATAATAGCAAAGTGAATTATGATTAAGGAAAAAAAAACTTTCGTAAAAATTTCAGATTTTAGTGTCTAGCTTCGAAACATGATACCAGAGGCCCAATTCTCGTAATTAAAAATGTTCAAAATATAGTTCGGATCTCATTCCGATCTACTACCAATGTCATAAATGGTATTCTCCTACCCTAACAAACAACGTCAAACGTGACATTGTATTGTAATGAGATCGAAAGTTGAATAAAAGGCAAATCGGTATTCTGCTAACATTTTGAACTGACACAGATAATAAAATTGACACTCTCGTCTATACACAAACGTCAAAAATGAGATTGAAATGAGTTTGTAAGAAGATTGAATCCAAATCATACTGGAATCGGACTAAACTTTAAGAGGAGTAGAATACATGACTTTTTGTCAATTCATAATATAATCTCAGTTCGGTCAACTTTCAGTCATATTATAAATTAATTACGAGAATTGGGCTTCAGATATGTGGTTTCATTTAATGTCATAAGGTGACAATATCTTTATTTAAATATAAAGATATTACAAACTTATTATATAATAACTTTTTGAGGGCAGGCACTGATTATAAATAAAAGACCTGTCTTCTTTGTGTCACATAATATACGACAGTGGTGTGCACTCCAAAAAGTCAGTGCCTACCCTAAAAAAGTTGTTACTTATTAAGTTTCTATTTACTTCTTGTAAATACCGAAGGTTGCTGGCATCTAATCGTAAACTTTTTTTTATTTTGTTTTTTTTTTTCTCCTTTTTATCTGCAATCAGTCTCTGAGGGCTAATTCACGTAATTTTAAGACGCGCCGATCGTATTGCAGTGACTCTCGAACTTGACGCGAGCGTATCCCACTGAAGCTCAGAGGATACCAAATGGCAGAATAGTAGACATTGGCTCAATTGCCATAACGAAAGAAGAAGAAGAAGATTACCATAGATTAGATAGTGTTGTTTTGATCAATATTTTATTGCAACTGCGTGGCAACTGCACTTCTTTAGTTACGTGAATTAGCCTACTGGACTATAAGCGGATTTGTTGAGAGCAATGGCTATAGCAGAAGTAGAAGCCAGTGCCTTTCTTCATTAATTTAATAGAATGTCAGCTCTTTTCAGTCTTCTGACATCATTGGTTGTATCCAACAGTTTGGTGACAAGAGGATTTGGGTGACATTGAAGTCGTTCTTTGTGGGTCATGCTGTAAGTTGACTGCTTTTTAGTAAATTGTCATCTCTACAGGAATCTGGCGCATCAGCGGTGAGAAGGTCTGCCGCTACAACAACGGGTACATACTAGTACTGGCGGCTATTGAAGCGTCGAGGCTCAAGGCATTCCTCGTCCACCCTGGAGCCCGTGGCATCAGCAGCAAGGATTCCTTTGTCACATTTATGCAAACTCCAGGTAATATTCTACACTTTTCAGCTTATTTCTCCCACTCCACAATCTCCAGGATGTTGACCCTTTACAGCCCTGTAACGACATCTATCGCCACATAGGATAATTACAAACTTGTTTTATGCAAATGTAAACATACTGCATGTATTTTCAATTCAATTAACAGACCCGCAGGGTAACCACGATACACACTCGCAATCGGAATCGATTCAATTTTGACAGTCCAACAAACTACATTGCGCGGTATGTTTTTAAAACCACTACGCCCTACAATTTAAGCAACGCAATGAACACTGTTGTAGTGACAAAATTGAGTCGATTCCGATTACGAGCGTGCATCGTGATTAGGTAGCATGTTCGAAACACCACACTGCGCTCCAATACGCAAATCATTGACATAGCTCAGAATGCCGCGAAACTCATGATGATTGCGCTGGCCACATCTGCCGTATGCCTGATAGCTGTGGGCCAAAATTGCCACTATATGAAGTATATTGTCTAAATAAGTATTTTGTCATTTTTACACACAGTCTACGTGTCTATCATCCATATTTCCAGTCGTGGGACTACTGGAAGAAATTTCATTAGGAATAAGTAGTTCCATTGTAAGATGATGATGACATTGAACGGGAGCGGAGGGCGTTGTCGGTTAGGGCGACCATGCTGGCACGCAGGTTTGCACGATGCTCACTTCCAGTGAAAATCACGCTCTTTCGAGCTTACTGTACTGCGTTTTACACGTGCAGCCTGTGGGCTAGATATACGCAAAAATCGTACAACACTCTCCGCGTTCAATATAACAATGCGTTTAGAATACTGGTGGGGCTGCCCCGTTTCTGTAGTGCGTCAGGGATGTTTGCAGATGCGCATGTAGATTGCTTTTATGCAACAATGCGTAAAAGGTACGCAGGGTGTGGGGCGGCTCCAACAGTGTTTTAAGCATGTTTGCGAGTCGCCTGGACTGTGTGTACGTGGGTCACTGTTGTGCCGTCTCTCACGGGATGTCACAACAGTGACCAACCATGATTTCTGTGTGTACTTTTCCTTGTTTTTGTTCTGTTTCTGTGCTTACTAACATAGTTATAAGTTTTACTAATAATCTTGTTGAGTCTTGGTTACTCAAATAAAGAAAAATTCTATTCTATTGTGCTCATATGTCTGTAATATTTTTATTACACTGTTTCCTTGTCACATAAATAAATGAAGCATTTCTAAACATCTTTCAGCCACTCCGCTGGACATGATCTCGGAAACCAAACTGGCACACACCCTCGGACACTCCCGGTTGTATGCATCAGTACTGTCCCGCTGTAGACTCACGACTGCCGTCCGGAATATTGTGGAGTACACCAGACCCAGGGCTTTTGCTGGTGAGTACAAAATAGAATAGTATAGAAAGAAAATTGTGTTTATTGGCACAATTAAAATTAAATTAATTGGTCAGCTCGTAACTGCCATGGCAATCTTATTCAGAGGCAATTCATTATTATCCTAGTCTTATTTGTATTCGCATTGAATTGCATTATTCTCGCAGCTCTTACCACAACATTGTACTGATAAAGATTGTCAAGATCTATTATTTATTTGAAAAGAGTTTCCATGGAGTTTCTTGCCGGTTCTTCTCCATAGGATCTACTATTTGGAACCGTGCACCTAGAGTCTCAACATTTCATAAGTGCCTGTATCTGGTTTACATGAAATAAAGATCTATTCTATTCTATCCTATTCTAAAACACAACATTTAATAGATAAAATAAAGTACATTTATGCCAAAAGGGCCTTAGCTCAGCATAATGTCAGATGGCAACACCAAGTGCTACCACCTGACGCTGATTTTCAGCTGCAACTTACGGGTGCCAATAGATCGTTACCTTCTTTCAATTTTTACCATAAACTAAAAATTATGACCTGTCAAAACCCCCGACTCCAACTAGAAAAAGAGCTGTAACTTTTGAACGGATGAACAGATTTTCATGAAACATCGCTAAGATTATTCCGGATTAATCATTCTGTGATAGGCCTCTTAAGGATGGTAGATAAGGGGGGATGGATGGGGGGGTCTTAAGGATGGTGGATGGTGGTAGGATGGTTTGATGGTTTTCCGATTGTACTTCTAAAACGTCATAACTCCAGAAAAGAAAGAAAAGTATTTTATTTCTGCAACAAAAACGACACACATACAATACAAATAGCAGCATCCATACCAAACATTTGCCATCCCAGCAACAAAACATAACATATAGCCCCATAACTTATTAATTTCACTCTTGTCCATCCAAAGGTTGCCTGGAAGAAATCGCCGTGTGCGATAAGGCCGCCCATTGTACAATTTATCCATGTTTGTGCAAGTTTTATGTGTATATTTGTTTTACTGGTGTACAATAAAGAATATATAAATAAATAAATAAAACAATGAATAAGCAAGTATACCGACCGACCGCAACACAAACAAAAACGTAAAAAGAATTTATAATCTATGCCGTGCCAACAACATTCCTGCCAATCAAGCAAGACACAGATTATAAATAATGACTAAACTGAGTTTCCAGCTTAGAGTTTCCAGTCTATACTCTAAGGCTGACATTCAGAGACATGAACTTAAGACGGGCGAAGACCTCGCTAAGCGGATCTTCAAAATTCGTATTCAGAGTCGCAGTGTAAGCTTAGCGAATACTCTCTTCTCTATGGCCATTTTTAATAGCAAAATGTTTATCGGTAAGTTACGGTTTTTATGAAAATGTGTAAGCAGGCGTATATAAAAATTAAAACAGGATAGCAATATATACAAAATGCAATTGGAGTGAGCGAAACAAAATATCTGAGACATAAACCTATTTATTTAAGTTATGAGGTTAGTCAGACTTGAAAATCTCAAATTGTCGATATTAACTCCACCTTAGCCCACTTGGCGGCGCTAGTGTCGTCTTAAGTAGTCAATATTCACTACTTGGCTTATCTTAGTTTACGTTAAGTGTAAGTCGTGTTCCGAACGTCTCTGAATACAAATATGAGCGCAAGCTGTTGATTTTGACATATGGAAGCGTAAGTTCACGCTTAGACTCGTTTCTGTCGTCTCTGAATGTCAGCCTAAGATTTTGTTAGTAGGAAGAGCAAGTATTGAACCTACTGTACTAGATGTATTGTAACTACAGTTCTATGTCATACCATACCCCGGACGATGACTGCGCTCAATGCTCTCCTGGACTCAAACCCAGACTTTGATTTGTTTGCGGATGCATGGAAGACGATTCTGTCGGAATGTATGAAGTATTGTGAGAAGAATGCATGAATGTGTTTCTTGTGATATTTAATGTTTAATGTTTTTAATAGTTGTCTTTATATAGTTTAATTGGTATTGGCCGTTCTATGTAAAGTAAAATAAATAAATAAATGTCTATTCTTCAGGCAAACCTCTAGCTGATGTTTCCACGATCCAGTCCACGATAGGGAATGCTCTCATAGATATCTACGCGTGTGAAAGCGCGGAATACTTCACTGCAGGATTACTGGACGGGTACACAGATCCGGATGCTGAGCTGGAAGTGGCTATGTGCAGGTAATACCGAAAATAGTGTATTTAGGATAGAAATAGAATGTAAATATAATAGAATAAGAATAGACATAGAATAGAATAGAACTAGATTAGAATAGGGATAGAATAGAACTAGATTAGAATAGGGATAGAATAGAATAGAACTAGATTACAATAGGGATAGAATAGAACTAGATTAGAATAGGGATAGAATAGAATAGAACTAGATTACAATAGGGATAGAATAGAACTAGATTAGAATAGGGATAGAATAGAATAGAACTAGATTAGAATAGGGATAGAATAGAATAGAACTAGATTTCAATAGAGAAATAATAGAATAGAACTAGATTATAATAGGGATGGAATAGAATAGAGCTAGATTAGGATAGGAATAGAATAGAACTAGATTTGAATAGGTATAGAATAGAACTAGATTATAATAGGGATAGAATAGAATAGAGCTAGATTAGGATAGGAATAGAAAAGAACTAGATTATAATATGAATAGAATAGAACTAGATTAGAATAGGAATAGAACTAGATTAGAATAGAATAGCTATATGCTTTACTAGCTGCTACCCGCGGTATCACCAGCGCTTTTTATTTTTAACCAGACATTTGCATTGCGCATTGAAATTGGTCCATCCGTTTTGGAGCTATGATGCCACAGACAGACACACAGATACAAACTTTATAACACCCATCATTTTTGTCGGGGTTATTAATAAAAAGCGCTGGTGATACCATGGGCAACAGCTGGTAAAGCATATATCTATTCTATTCCTATTCTGATCTACTTCTATTTATATTATATTCTATTCTATGTATATTCTATTCTATGTATATTCTATTCTATTTATTTTATATTTCTATTCGATTCTATAACACCATCTTTATCTATTTTTTTTTTTGTCTGTTAATAACATAAAGTTATTATTAGTGGTAATAGAGGAACACAGTGTGCGAGTGAGAAACCGATCTTTACGAAAATCCTACGTGCGAGAAAGAGACACAATTAAATGTTCGTAGGACCGATTTGAAACAATCCATGAACTATTAGGTACCTGTCAAAATAAGATCTCGTATTATTTTATGATTTTCTTCACAATCGTTCTGTATTTTATTGGATAAATATCAATAATCGAAAAGGATTCGTGTCCTGTGTTAGACTGCAGTGTAACTTACAGCAATAATGCAAATAAAGAGACCTTTTACAGGTAAATACCGTACAGTGCAATATTACTTTCAGAGTGCATATTTCCATAAAAAATATTCCTAAAATTATTTAGTAATACGTTTATAACATGCAGTAAGCCCTCTATTTTCTAAATAATATATTATTTTAAATAATTATGTGTAAGATAAAAAAATATTGTGTTCGTGAAAATGTGAAAATTAAACCGTTTGGCATAGGTTGTGTGTACAAAATCTATCGATATGTCGATATTTCCAAATTAATTTTTCGTACTACCTAGCTTCGTCCATTGCATAACTTGAGAGTTATTGTTAATCCTTGCTTATTTGTATATTGAAAGGTTGATTTAGTCCGGCCCCGCACATTGTCAGAAAATCATAGTCGGAATATTTCTGACGCACCGGAGGGCACTCGACACTATTCACACCATGTTTGTACTATTACAACATTTTAATAGTACGTACATAGCCCATACCCGCATTTTGTACTAGCCCCACAGATGACAGAATTTTCCGAATCGTACGTCCGCTTCTACAAGAAGCAAACTTACGATTCCGAAGATTCTGATTCTGTCGCACGTTAAAATGCATAAAATAGCGCTATTTCCAGACAAAGAGTAGCCTGGTGAAAAAAATAACTTCATTATATTGACTGGCTAACTTCATAACTTCCAGGTTTCCGGACCACATTTCTCGGCCTGTGTCAGTGTACAAATACAGGGACCTATCACCAAAACCTTCAACATCAAAACCGTAACGTCTGACGTCAAGAAATAATCAATATGATAATGAATGATTACATAATGTTTACAATAAATTTTCTTTTTACTTACCTATTCGCACTTTCGTGACGTTAATAATTTTGCCATCCTAATATAAACCTCTATTACGTAACTTTTAATATTTTAAAATGACAGATTAAATATGTCAAATATGGTATTTTAGTATAAAGAACATTTGAAAGATTTAATTGCTAATTTTAAAAGATTATAAGTTAGTTACATAATTTAGCCTAGCAGATTCTAAATGATATTCCACTCCTTATTAGTATAGCCGATTTTGATATCGATATTGCAGGGATATTGTCAATTCGGTGATATTATAATTTCACAATAACACGGCCATATCGATAATGCGGAGACGTCAAAGTCACATCCCTAAACTTCACACACATGTCAAATGCGCTAACATACGTATTTCTTTTTTGGTCTCGCGATAATGAAGACAGTGTTCCTCTATTACCACTAATAATAACTTTATGGTTAATAAGAATAGGATAATAGTGATTTCTCTCTGAATATGATTGCCATGGCAGTTGCAAGCTGACCAGAAGAAAATTAATCATATTTAACATTCTATATATTTCCAGAAACTTCATAACGAACCACGGACTGAGTACAATGCTCAAGCTCTTAGCCATCCCTGCGCTTGAGCAAGAAGAGGAATGCAAGCGGCTCCTAGATGACATGAGACATTTAGCCACGCGGGGAGAAAGCTTAGACAGTGCCAATGTATTTATAGGTAAGTAAACTTTGCAGTCATTATACGGTCTTAGCATTAAAGTATTACTAAGCAGAATTTTAGTACTTTTTAACCCCCTATGTAGGAACGAGGTATGGTGTTCCTCCATTAAAAAGGGAGGATCCTCCGACCAGGCGGTGATATTGCCTGGCGGGCCGAAGCCCGACGGTTGATGTCGGACAGTTGTATATATGTTAGATACGATATTCTTTTTCCTTGCGCGATGCAGGCCTCGTAATCTGATTGGTCAATTCATATTTTCGCGCCACTACTGTTGTCAGTTTGATGACTTGTAAGTAGTTATTCTATGTGGCGATAGATGTCGCTACACCCCCACCCTCGTCAGCATGCTTAAGTAAACATCGGTACATAATTATTTTTAACCGACTTCCAAAAAGGAGGATTTTCTCAATTCTGATGTTTACATATTAAAAAAAAATATGCACGTCATATATAGAAGGATTTGCAAAATGCTATTTTTGTTTAAATATTCCGAAATGGTCCATTTAAATTTTGTGAAGATCTGATAAAGATCTTTGGAGATAGACAATGGAACTCTTAAATGAATACAGCATATCACTCGCGATTGCTGTAATCGCATGTTTATGTATTGTTTATGCCACTCAAAATAGAAAAATAAAATAAACTTACCAAGTTATCAAGGGCATTTTTATCTTCATAATTTCAAACCCTGAAAATATATGAATAAATATGGTATATGAATATTCTGTAAAGAGTATGAGTTGGGTACAGTGCAGTAGTGACTGCTACGTGGATGACTTGATTCATTTAATAATTCACACGTACATTTTCAGCGCTCAACGGCATCCACCACGCGGGCAAAATGATGGCGGATGAAGTGAAACAGATCAGAAACCCGCTGATGCATCCCGCTTTCATATTCAAAAAAGTTTTCGCTAACAGACACCAGGTAAATGAGAAAATAATACTTTTTATTACCGCTTAACTTAGTCGGTTTCTGAGGTAGCTGTGCGGTGCGGGAGGGGTGACGGTTGACGTAAAAGTTATGTCACTGCACACGAGGTAGTTTGGTGTCACGTTGGTGAAATGGTGATTAACGAAATCATTTCGTTTTCAGGAAAAAGACGATCCCAAACTAACTCTGTACTTGGCCGAATACCTCCACCCATCGTTGAAGCAACCTTCAGAACAACTTGAGTATTGTGTGTTAAGAATGAGATTCGCGTGCGAGACACTGATGGGGCGACATGGTGTCAAAGTGGCGTCCGCTTACACGTAAGTTTGGTGAAGTGGTTATTATTGTGGTGAAGTGGTGATTCAACTAAAAGTTGTTATTATCATCAAACAACCCTATTTAAACTGTTTCAGTTATGTATTTATTTAGTTTGGTAAAGTAATGATTTCTTGGCGAAGTGGTGATTTTGTCAAAAGCTGCTATCACTGTCAGACTACTTCATTGAGCAACTTTTGCGTTGCTGGATGTTGGCGATGCAGTTATTAAATATTTTTGGCTAAATGCTGATTGTGCCCCAAATTGAGCCTTTGATGTACGCACAGGAACATATCAAGCCATACAATTCCAGTATACGCTGATCTCTCGTTTAACGAAAAGCCTATACTATGCTAGGTCAGCGTATACTGGGATTGTAAAGCTTAATGTCACCGTGTGTACTTGACTCTGAAATAATTTTAGTTAACTTTTCTTATGGTATTTTTTGAAACACTGACTTTTTGAAAGACTGTTTTTGGAACTGGTCAGCTTGTAACTGCCATGGCAATCTTATTCAGAGGCAATTCATTATTATCCTTGTCTTGCATTATTCTCGCAGCTCTTACCACAACATTGCACTGATAAAGATTGTAATCTATTATTTATTTGAAAACAGTTACCATGGAGTTTCTTGCCGGTTCTTCTCCATAGGGTCTACTATTTGGAACCATGCACCTTGAGTCTCGACATTTCATAAGTGCCTGTATCTGGTTTACATGAAATAAAGATCTATTCTATACACTCTTCAACAGAGAACTGAATCGGCTCGCAGAAGCTGCTACAGAAATATTGGTGATGACTGCAGTGCTAGCGAGAGCATCAAGGTACGTACAATATCTATAAATACCGATGGAATAAAATTCTGCTGTCGGGTAATAGCGTTATAAGACTGTTCAGCGTTAGAAAGAGACCAAACTATACGGCCGGCTGTTGTTTTATTATTCACCAATCGACCTTTGCTACAATTGGTTGATTGGTGATTGCAAAATATAATCCCGTATTTAGTTTTTTACGACACCTACTAGACGTGTGCGCCGATACCGGCTGCGGCGTCATCGGCGTCATCGGCGTGGATGGTCGGACGGATACGGTTGTTATAGATACAATGCAGACATATACTGGTAAATTAAACACTAGAAATGTCTAAATATATGCTTATTGGTTTATTTCCACGTATTTGTTTACGCAAATTCAATAAAATACCATTTTTATATGACCATAATTTAAATAGCGCATTTTGCCGATAACTTCGTCCATCACAGTGATTTGGCGAATAAGTCTGCAATATTTGGTTTTTAATAAGATTTTCACCATCCACGCCGATGACGCCGCCGCAGGCATCGGCGCACACCTCTAACACCTACTTAAGGTGGCGCTAGTCGAAGGCTCGAACTAATTGGTGGGGCAGCTAAAATGCACGCTATCTCACTCAACATCGTGTGAGAACGGGATAAACATAGTAATGAGCAATTAGAATGATGATTTGTATCTAAAAATATCGAATGCTTTAAACCAGAGGTTCCCAGACTATTTTCTCATAGAACACTTTCAAAATTTAGCTTGGGGTCCACCGGAACAAGCTAAATTTCTATTCTTCAGCTACATTTCTACTATATTCTTAAAACTCAACAAAAAAGGTGACGACTAGATCTAACTATGGAAATTTGTCACGCAAACGGCCACCTAGACCACTTTGGGAACCACTGCTTTATACCATAATAATTTATATCGAAAACAAGCGCTTAAAACTTCATGAACAGACCTTTGGGAGTAATGATATTATGAAAAAACTACTAAATGTATCTATTCAAAATAAAGTTATTTGAACTTTTAAATAAATAAACTATGCCTGTACGTGAACTATTTTGCAATTTTCATATTCCATAAGTTATTTATATACGACCAAAGTTGCGATAAAACTTGTGTTGAAATACGGTAGTTTCGAGACTCGGAATTTTCAAATCAACATAATTTTAATATTCTGTTGTCGTACAAGCCTAAATAATTATGATACAAATAGATTTTACTCTCAATTTTTGACGTATAGCATCAAACTGGAGTATAGTGCCACAAACTTATCTGACCCGGTCGTGGCGTCGCTGCCGTCGCTTTTGCCAATGTCATCTCCCTACAAAAATGACATTTCGATGACATTTTTGTTCCGTAGCGACGTTAGTTCCAATTTTGGTCACCGGGTCAGTTAAGTTTGTGGCACTATAATCATCATACTAGAGATAAACTACGATAACATGGCGCGCCCCTCCAAATGACTGTTTCAATGTGTGTAGTCACATCCTTACCGAGCAACAAATCCTTGACTTGGATTTATTTTTGTTTGTCGGCTGTCTCAATACGCACACATGCGTTGTGAGTCTTGGTGGCGCTTTGTAAATACTTTCAAACGTTTTGAATTTTGGAGGGGCGCGCCATGTTATTGTAGTTTATCTCTACGTTAATGTAGAATGACGTGACTAGCGTAACCTTAACAGAATTTCCTGATACTTTTTTTTTTTTTTTGTATTATTGTGTAAATTCTGGTCGAATTTTAGCTAGGGCCGCTCCCGCAGCTCCATATGTTATTGTTAACTTGATTTATGAAAAGAGTATCCATGGAGTTTCTTGCCGGTATCTTCTCCAGGACCAACCCACTTGGAACCGTGCGCCTAGAATCACGACGTTTTGAAAGTGCCTGCAAAGGTCCAGTTGAAATAAAAACCTTTTACTTTGAGAAAATTCGGTCTAATAACTGTAAATTCCTTTAGGTCATACTGCATAGGGCTTCGGAATGCGGAAATAGAGATGAAACTAGCTGCTTGCTTCGTCGAAAGAACCAGAGACCGAGTGAAGCGGTTGATCAAAGAGATTGATGATGGAGAATATCTGAACTTAGACCATTTTACCGTGGAATTTGGTAAAAAGGTCTTGGATACTAACACAACACTGGTGGAAAAGCCTACGTCCAGAGTGTTCTGGTAAACCATAGATTAGATGTGATATCTGACGGTTTTAAGTGCAATTTTCTGTAAGGAATTTCAGGTTTTCTATAGGAAAAATATTCTTGTTCACGAAGAGAAAACGTCCTACAATATTTATGGAGTTGAAATGTGTTTTTTTTTTAGTTTTACTTTTTAATCTGTGAGAATAAGACAAAAACACAAAATTAAATTATTATTAATTTTGCTAAATTATTCGATGTTTTATCTTGTTTTTTTTGGTTAAAAAAAACTACTACTATATTAAAATTTAGTATTCTTTGAACATAATAATATAATAAACATTTACTTGCAAATAACATTCTGAGACACAACATACAGAATTAACACTTATAGACAACACAAGAAGGACGAGATTGGCATAAAAAAAAAAATATAGTTTAAAAAAACTAAAGAAAACGCTTTTGTCATCTAAACCAAACGTGTATACAAAATTTCAGCTCAATCGGAAACCGCGAAGTGGGTCAAATTTAACTTCCAAGATTTTTTATATAGTTACAAGTGAAGCTAATAAAAGCGTTTTAATAAATAAAAACTCATGATGATTCTTGTCACTATAGGAATAGTTTTTCTATAGAAAATCTAGGATAGGTAAATGAATGCAGGTCAGTATAATTTTGTTATTTGTAATCTTGTAAATAAAACTAGTTGTAATGTTAAAATGTTTATTTATTCTTACCATAATCATAATTAATCCACTCCTTACGACTACCTTTATTTCATCATCTGCCTGACCTGTCCCAACTACGTTGTGGTCGGCTCCCAGTCTAACCAGATGCGGCTGAATATCAGTATTGTACAGAGCGACTGCCATCTGACCTCCGCCACACAATTACTGGGAGACACTGATACCCTAAGGTTAGACCCACAGAACACAGGTTAGACCGGTTGTCAGACTTTTTGGGTTGCTGACTCCCGTAACGACTGTCAAAGGTATTCGTATGACAACCGGGACCAACTGCTTAACGTGCTATCTGAGGCACGGAGGGGTCTCGGTGTTCGAAGAAATGGTCACCCATCCAGGGACTGACCGCGGCAACCGCAGCTTAACCTCTCTGATCGACTGATCTGCGCGGTAGCTATGTAGCTACGAGCCCCTCCTACGACTACCTTTATTTATCTACATAAAATTTAATTGTGCCAACAACAATAGGAGAAGATACTGACTCCTGTAACAAAGTTACATTATTCTCGCAGCTCTTACCACAACATTGTACTGATTAAGATTGTAATCTATTATTTTAAAAGAGTTTCCATGGAGTTTCTTGCTGGTTCTTCTCCATAGGACCTACTATTTGGAACCGCGCACCTAGTCTCGAAATTTCATAAGTGCCTGTATCTGGTTTACATGAAATAAAGATCTATTCTATTCTATTCTACAGGTATATAAAATAATAATAAAAATTCTTTATTTCGGATAAGTGACATCCATAGTGGGTTAGTAAAAATAAAGAAAACAAACAGAAAACTTTGTTAGTAACAAAAAAAATAACTTATTAGCCACAAGGTTGGTGCCTGAGTGCACCTACAGACAATCCCTTTAACAATAAGAGAGTCGTACCTCCCTGCAATGGTTTTCAGGATGGAGTTGGAGCATCTGCTCATCATTGGAGTATATGCACCTAGGTCAGGAGTCAGAAACTTCTAACAGATTTGTGTCGATTCTTATATCAATAAGGATTTTTGTACTTCACATAAAATTGATATTATAACTTACTTCTAAATTGTGATTATCAACCCCAAATTCGCTTCTGGCTTCCAGAAACTCCTAAATATTGCATCATTTAGTCAGTGTTAGTGTGTTTAGTGTCCTAGTGTAGTAAATTTTATCTTTATCTTTATTTATAATTAGTTTATACCTGATAGGTAGTTATAGCAACTTATGTATACATTACTATGTGCAATATATATGTATAAATAAACAAACAAACAAACATAAAAAAAATCAAATATTTTCTCTTTTTAATATTAGTTTAGATAAATAAATAATCGAATTTGTTTCGTGATGGTCTCGTGCACCCATCCGTATCGAACGCGCCGAACGCGAAATCGCAGAATAATTGGAGAAGAATGCAGTGATTGCTACTATTCTTTTTTGCGATTGTCTAAAAAATCTGTGTTGTCAGAAGGCTGCCTTAATAAGAATCACGGTAGTCATTCGGTACCTAAGGCCGAAAATCCTTAGGAAACACGCTAATATAAGAAACCCCTTTCTCAGACACGGGTTTAAATGTCTCCCCAAACGTGACATTCTTGGCAACATTCCCCTTTTTTCCAATCTTCCCTCGTCTCCTCAGCTTTGCCACGGATGCGGCGACTTTCGTTTCGAGACTGGATTTCGATTCAAACGCCATTTTTTCCGGTTTCGTGTTAAATACTTGGACCTTATTCTTCTCTTTGCGCTTGTAGTAGAATACTTCCCATGCGAGAGTAATCATTGCAAGTCCTAAGCCGAATAAAGTTGCTATGAAAACCCCACCTGAAAAAATATTTGCTTAATCAAAAACCCTCGACTCCAACTAGAAAAAGAACTGTAACTTCTGAACGGCTGAACGGATTTTCATGAAACATAGCTAAGATGATACCCGATTAAACTAGCTTTCGATTAAAAAGTCTATCCGTTTTGGAGCTATGATGCCACAAACAGACTACAAACTTATAACACCCCTCTTTCACAATGAACCAATAAAATGTAGTATGTGTATGACAGAGACAGCGCTCTACAAAGCCGAAACTAGCCAATTGTTTTTTTCTAAACTGGCATTGAGGGGAAATAGTAATTGGGTGTCAAATGATTACCCAAACTCTCCAACGTGATGCCTTCTGACTCATCAGCGTCTGGGCAGGCCTGTCTAGCTGACTCGTTCCAGTATCTGCAACAGAAGATCTTACCCGTAGACAAGTGTACAGACAGAGAATAGACAAGCCAGCAATATACAGGTTGCGTATGCAGGTATAGTGCCACAAACTTATCTGACCCGGTGACCAAAATTGGAACTAACATCGTTAAAGAACAAAAATGACATCAAAATGTCATTTTTGTACGGAGATGACATTAGCGAAAACGATGGCAGCGACGCCACGACCGGTCAGATAAGTTTGTGGTACTATACGTCACACTAATTTCGTGATTTTTTGACCCCTCCCCCCTCCTTGTCACAGTTGATCACATTTGTGAGACCCCTCCCTAGTGTGACGTCACATATTTTGCAATTTTACATCTAGAAATTATTAAATTAAAACAGCAGTTCCGAAATTAGTTTTATTTCCATTTAAATTACTTTTTAATATGATTTTGAAATGTGACGTCACGAAACTTGGGTCCCTCCCACCCCTTGTCACTTAATGTCACACGTCGTCGACCCCCTCCCCCACCCCCCTTAACGTGTGATGTACTTTATGGATGGTCCCTTAGAGCTCCTTACTCTACTCACTTGGCTCCCAGCTGCTCCAGAAACCGTTCCTTCTGCAGCTCCAACAAAGCTCTGGACAGGTCTTCCTGTAACCTGGACCCTTGCTGCACCGCAATAGCGTAGGGTTGTTCCGCGAAGACTTCTCCTACTTCTGTCAGGTTGCAGTTCCGAGTAACTTCATATCTGGAAGAATGAGGTATTTTATTTTGTAAGTATTTAGATTTTGGAAGCAGAATTTATTCGGATCGGCTACCTATACATTTCCAGTATAAGCTGACCTCTCATTGTAGAGAAATCCTATACAATGCGAAGTCAGCTTATACTGAAACTACCGTGTCTACTACGAACAGCGTCTTCTGGTTATATGTATGGCGGCGGCCATTTTGAAAAATTACATTTAATGCATTGTCAGCAAAATCGGTTGGGTGGAAATGGTTCAAAATTCAGCTGCAAGATTTGACCTATACCTACAAACAAACATTGCAATGCAAGTTAAATAGAAGCTTGTAAAAATTATTAAAACAACTTAATTAGAACTCTAAAACTTATGGTATACTAAACACATACTAACTTTATGTTTCAAATCAAATCATTTAATTTGTGTCAAACATGGGTGATAATAATTATTTTAAAGTATTTTTGATGTAATAAAAAATTATAGTCCAACATGTTTTACCTATGAAGGTGTACAAATGAGTAATCTCCATTGAAAATCAAAATAATAAAATCAATCAAAATTAGAAAAATAAAATAATGAATAATAATTGAAATGTCAAGAATAAAAATACATCATGGTCATTCATAATTTCTACTTCCTACTCACTTTATTTCAGCCGAATCGTGTATGAACGCAAAATCCGCATCCGTATGTTCATTCACTTGTTGAAATCCTGTCTTTGTGTCTATGACTGGAACTAGAAATAATTTAATTATTTATTTAGTGTCTCCTACTAAAGATATAGGTACACACACATACATTCACAAATTATCGTATACAATAACTTGAACATTTATTTATGTACACACATACACATGACAAAGAAAATATGTAAAGATATCAAGTACAAAGGTACTGCTTATTTATAAAAAAAAACTGCCAGCAGACCTGCGACAGGAAAGAGTGAAAAGAAAAGAAGACACAGTGTGTACCTAACTAAAGGAAACAAGGTAGGTTATGTACAAGAAAGAAACAAATTATCATTAGCCAATCACAGCCTACTTAACCGACTTCAAAAAAGGAGGTTATCAATTCAGCTGTTTTTTTTGTATGTTTGTTACGCGATAATACAGCCAATAGCCGACCGATTTTGGACAAAAAAAAATGTTTTTGAAAGGGTTTACTTTCGAGGTGGTCCCATTTTTTGGTAAAAATCTGATGAAGACCTTCGGAGATAAACTATGGAACTCTTGAATTAATAACGGCATATCACTCGCAATTGCTGTAGGTAATCGTATGATTATGTATTTTATATGCCACTCAAAATAGAAAAATAAAATAAACTTTAAAAAGTAATTAACCGACTTCATAAAAAAAAATATAGGTACCTACTTTTTACTTTTTTTTATCTTATTTTATTTCAATGAATCTTCGAAACTCCGATACTCCAAAGTTGGAACGCTGAGCACCGAAACGAAACCCAACGCCGCGCCGGAGCTTTAAATTTGTCCGAATTTCAAGCACCAGTCTCTATTCTCTGGCGATTGGAAATTGTAATCTTGCCTAAGGGCTGGACAGCAGACTTGAACTTACCTGAAGCATTGATAGCCAGCAGTATGTGTCCATACTGTTCCCTGATAGGGTAGTCCCAGACCCTGTACTGCGCCTGATCTGAGGTCGCGTTCAAGGTTATTTCCTTCCATACTCTGCAAAATGAGGACAGTGTTGCCACACTTTAATATAAACGGAATATTATACAGTCTGCAGTTCGGCTTCACAAAGGGTAGGTCGACTACTGACGCAGGAGTGAAATTAGTCACACACATTTTATCATCCTGGGACTCACAGGATGCAATTGGCGTCTTTTGTGATCTCTCCAAGGCTTTCGACTGAGTGGACCACGATACACTTATCCGTAAATTAAACTACTACGGAATTCGTGGACGAGCTGCTGATCTTGTTTTATCCTACCTATCTCAGAGGCAACAAAGATTAAGTGTAAATGGTGTCATATCTGAGGGCTCTCTGGTTAAAATGGGCGTGCCTCAAGGCTCAATTCTTGGTCCTTTCCTGTTTCTGGCTTATATTAATGATCTCCCATATGTAATGAGCGAAATATCTGATATAATTCTATTTGCGGACACTTCCCTCATTTTTAAAATAATTAGAAAAGATAGGGAAGTCTTACATACCAACGATAGCCTTACTATACGTTCTAAATGGTTCGCAGCTAATAACTTATTACTAAACGCTAATAAAACAAAATGTTTAAAGTTCTCACTGCCAAATGTAGCCCACGTAGGCTTATATTTGATACTTGATGGAAATGAATTAAATATAATTAGTGAAACTGTATTCGGATAAATAATAATTTCAAGTTGCAGTGGGCTTCAGTTCAGCTCAAAATCAGCGCTGCCTCAGCTCTTTGCTGAGCTGAGGCCTATTAGTCACACCATAACGACACCGAGTCTGCTTTGCCAAATTAAAATAATTATGTATGTTTATGAATAGTTTTACCATAAAATTAGAATATTTTCGCTTCTGAGTTTTACTATTATTAATTTTAATTGTTGTTTTTTGTCTTATACTTTAATTATTTTTTGTTTTCTTAATATTTTTATGTTATATTTTATTGTTTCGGTGTCGGTTACTTTGTGATGTCCAATAAACGTTTTTTCTTTCTTTCTTTCTTCCACTGGGCCCATTCCGACCTAATCATGTATAATTATGATTACCTGTAGAGCGTATCTTCAGCAAACTTCATATTGATGAAGTATTGGTGTACGGAAGAACCTTCCACTACCGTGTAGTTGATCCGCGACTGACGGGCCAGTTGCTCTAACGATGATACTGGCGTCTGGTGGAGAAATATTTATCTATAGATATACATAAAGAAGATACAGGCCTAGCGTAGTTTGGGACCAATGGAAGATATTTTATATCGTAAGGGGCTTGAAAGGGGGGGGTAGGGGGTTTAGCAAAAATCACGAAATATCACAAGGGGGGAGGGGGGTGTAGTAAGACATCACGTGTATTTATTTTTTCGTCAAACGAGGCTTTATGAAACCCTGTATTTAAAGATAATATTCAAAAAAAATTAAGATTCTTTTTAGGTACTAAAAAAAATACATGTGATTTTGGGTGGCGGCGCGGCGTGGTTAGTCTTATACCTCACCAGGTATCACCAAGGGGGAGGGGGGGGGGCACCTAAATATTTATGGAAATAAATTGATTGATAGATAGATCTAAATTTTAGAATAGAATATAATGATTTATTCTCTAGAGATATGGGTTTATATAACACCGTCAAAAACCCCCGACTCCAACTAGAAAAAGAGCTGTAACTTTTGAACGGCTGAACAGATTTTCATGAAACATAGCTGAGATGATTCCCGATTAATTTAGCTTTCAATTTAAAAAATCTACATTTAAATCGGTGCATCCATTTTGGAGCTACGATGCCACAAACAGACACAGATAAACAGTACAAACTTACAAAACCCCTCTTTTTTGTCTGGTGCTAAATCAAGCCTTATAACAATGACGACAGACGATATCGACAAGATCGCTTACCTGCATCCTCTCAACAGTTAGAAACGCAGCTAGGTTTGCAGTGAATGTAGCCAGCATTAGTACCACGAACAACCAATAAGCTGCTACTAAAGTCCTTCCAGATAAAGCCTTGGGAGCTTCACCGCCGCCTTGTGGTGTGAACGATGTTAAAGCGAACCAGAAACTTTCTTTAAGTGTGAACTCCCTGATAAATAAACTCAATTTTTTATTATAGTCAGAAAAGTCATGAAAGTCATAATAGTCAAAATCAATAAATAATTCTTCTATTTAATATACTAGACTAGAATTCAGTCATCGCATCATCAATTTCGGCAAAGTCATCGTAGTCATAAAAGTCGTAAATTAAAATAGAGTCGAAATTAAAGTCACTATAGTCATAGAAGTCGAAGATGCTATGCTGGTATGAATTAAAATACATTTTTATTACAGTCGGAATAGTCGAAGTGGCCAGACCTACCTGCAAGGGTAAGGATAGGCGTCAGGGTTGTTTCTTGCAGAATACGGCGAGTATTTATCCAGCAACCAGATCATGAACCCAGTCAAAACCAGTGCTGCTACGATACTCAGCCATACTTCTGTCCGAAGTACTGTCATGAATTTGAATAGTGAAGTCTTTCTGATTGGCTTGCGGATCACTGGAAAAAGATAGGTACCTTTAAAAGTCGTTTAAGAAATCGTGTAAATCCCTTAAAACGCCGCTGTACAGCTCATATTTGATAAAGACTTACCCTGGAAGAAAGTATGTCTGATGCAGTAAATAATTATTACCTATAGTTTAAAAAAAACTATAGAACACGCTTTAGTCATCCAAACTGAACGTGTATGCAAAATTTCAGCTCAATCGGAAACCGGGAAGTGGGTCTTTAACTTCCAAGATTTTCTTACATAGTTACAAGTGAAGCTAATAAAAGCGTGTTAAAAAAAAGCTAACGACACTAGCGCTCCGCGCGGGTCATCGAACTTAAAACTCCCCTCTAAGACGCCTTCGTAAGCTCAATAAGGGTGCGCGGACCACTATAATGGCTGTCGACGGCAACAAACGGTTAGTTTTTGAGTTTTTTTTACTGAATCTGAAATACGTACCTTTTCCAAGGATGGGTCTATAAAATATTATTCTTAGCTTATATGAAAGCCGATAGGGGGTCATTGTACTCATCATTTTAGACTAGGACATGGAACCAACTGTGAAATCGCGAAAAAATATCAAGTGTTCCATACATTTAGTCGAGTCATATTGAATTATTTGTATGGAACAGCAGATTTTTTTGTATAAACCCCATTATTTATTTATACTTTAAGCACTATATATACAGAAGCGAACTTAATACCTTTCGGCCTCTGCATAAGCTAAGATATTTTTTTATGAGCAGTAAAGACCGTTAGGGATTTACGATTATAACGATTTTTGTTACAGCCTGAGGGCTAATTCACGTAATCTCATGACGCGCCGATCATATTGCAGTGACACTCGAACTTGACGCGAGCGTATCTCACTGAAGCTAAGAGAATACCAAATGTGTTGTTTTGATTAAAAAATTACTGCAAATGCGCGGCAACTGCTCTTCTTTAGTTACGAGAATTAGCCTACTGGGGGTCGCTCCACCATTGATAACCTCTTACCAATAAGAATACCAGTCTGTTCGAAGTATGGAGCTACAAAATCTATGACTTCTTCTCGTTCTGCGGTCATGGTTAGCGCTGATATTGCAATGTCGGTCTCCTACAAATACAATTTGTATGTTAATTAAATTATTTCTTGCTAGCTGTTGCCCGCGGAAAATAAAACTCGCGGATGACGTGCGTTTTATTTTTATCATAATAAAATATAGCCTGTATATCACTCAGGGATAGTATAGCTAGGTATATATTAGTGAAATAATTTAAAAAAAATCGATATCTAGGTATATATTAATACGTCAAGAGAAAACTTTGTACTCCTTTATAAGCATATTGCGCGCACGGAGGAGTGTGAGATTTGGCATAGTTAAAGTTTATATGGAGAAGGAGTGCAGAAAGATAAAATTTATAGGTACTATGCGGTTGTATTTCGACCACTGGGCCACCACTAGTTTTTAGAATTGATTCAGTAAGTACCTAGTTCCAGAAATTACCCTCTACATACAAACAAACAAAATTTTATCCTTTTTACTTTTTATAATATTAATCTATTGATTATGATTAAAAGAAAAATATTCAAATGGATGTATACTATTATTCTATTTCTTACCCCCCTCATCAGGTCACCAACGACACCGTCCCAAGTGCCATTCGGCAACTTTCTCCCGAAACCACCACTCTTTGGAGACACGATTTCGTAATCAAATGACATGGTCTGTAAAAAGAAGTTCCAATCTTCTTTATAATAGCATTTCCCTGTGACCATGATATGGTTAGTTTTAGCTGATCTTATCAGGTAGGTAACCAAACCTACCCTAACCGTCAAAAACCCCCGACTCCAACTAGAAAAAGAGCTGTAACTTTTGAACGGCGGAACAGATTTTCATGAAACATAGCTAAGATGGTACCCGATTAAACTAGCTTTCAATTAAAAAAACTGCATTGAAATCGGACCATCCGTTTTGGTGCTACGATGCCACACACAGATACAAACTACAAAATTATAACACACAATTTTTTTGTCGGGGGTTCAAAAGGTGCTTACCTCAGATAATCTGGCAATGAGATCAATGCAGTAGCCTTCGTTCAAAGGCTGTCCATCTTCATCAAACATCTGTTCTCCAGTTTGAGGATCTAATTTCAGCAGGGTCCAAGGAACAGCCTGCAAATTAATAAAGGACTCGATTCACTCAATAATCATTTTAATTCTGTTATAATTTACATGACACAGTTGGCGCAGTGGCTAAGCGATTAGCTTTCTACGCTACGTGCCGTGGGTTCGATCCCCGCACGGAGCAATTATTTGTATGATCTATAGATAGTTGTTTCGGGTCTGGGCGTGCGTGCATGTGACATGTATGTTTGTAAACTGTACCCTCGATACAGGAGAAAACCTAGTGAAAGATATATAAAACCGGCCAAGTGCGAGTCGGACTCTCAGCCGAATGGTTCCGTACCATTATCTAAAAAAACGGCAAAAAAATCACGTTTGTTGTATGGGGGCTCCCATACAACAAACGTGATTTTTTTGCCGTTTTTTTTTTGCCCTTAAATATTTATTTTATTCTGTTTTTTAGTATTTGTTGTTATAGCGTCAACAGAAATACACCATCTGTGAAAATTTCAACTGTCTAACTATCACAGTTCATGAGATACAGCCTGGTGACAGACGGACAGACTGACAGACAGACGGACGGACGGACGGACAGCGGAGTCTTAGTAATAGGGTTCCAGTTTTACACTTTGGGTACGGAACCCTAAAAAATTGACTATGGTTATTTTAATGTGGTTTTATTTATTCGCTTATTTTAATTGTTTGACATTTAAATTTCGTTTTTTTTTTTATTGGTTTTTTTTTTGTATTTGATAAGAGTATAAACTCACACGTTGTCAGAAATCAGCTAAATATTTTGACATCGAAATGGTTTTTGTAACTTACTGGCGCAGTCCCAATCCTGAAAAACATTTTCAGTGGTTCCAGCTCAACTCCGGGCAACAGCTTATACTCCTCATCGGCAGACCAGGTCGCTATGGTTTGCTGGCCTGAATCCGGCTTGTAGGTGGAGAGAATGAATCGGGAGCGGAGAAACAGACCAGATCTGGTGAAAAAAAGAGTATTAAGTGATTCGGTTGGAGTAATCTTCAGAATCTCTAAAGAGGGTATAATTTCCTGAGTTTTCTTTAGACAAAGCATTTAATTTTGAGAAACTCACAGTATTTCTCAAATAGATTTTAGTGTGGTTTTAGAATCCGATGCATTAATTAATGTAAGATAACAGAGGCACTATAATGTAAGTTTTGTACCATCACGTGTTTTGTTCCGGAAGGAGCAATGTTGTTAATTTTTTATGGATGTACAAATTGACTTAGCTTGAGCTGTGTTTGCCTTGCTTCCCGATTTCCGATTGAGCTGAAATTTTGCGTACACGTTAAGTTTGGATGACTAAAGCGTGTCCTATAGTTTTGTTTAAACTATAATATTTTATTATTAAATACAATACAATTTATTGCACACCAGAGATAGAAAAAGAGATACAATAACTAGAAAAAGAGATGTACATGTTCTTATAGCACATGGCGATGTCTGCCAGACAACCTTAGTATGGATGAATGGAGGCTCACCTATCCGGATCCCAAAAAAACACAGTCTCATTGCTCATCTCCGCGTCTTCAGCGAACTGCCTAAATAGCCTGTCTCTAGTGCTATTCATGTCAGACTGTAGCTCGTCGCAGTTTACTGTGGTGGCGAGGAGAGATAGATCTTTGTCCAGCTTGGAGTAGGTCTCTGATATGTATTGGATGAGGGCGTTGAGGATATGCTGCTTTTTCTGCAATAGAAATGTAAAACAATATGCAATAATTATGTAGTAATGTAATACACATTCGGCCCAGTGCAGTGCCGCCGTAATGAGATGCTCACATTGTAACACAAAAACAAAATGGACGAACGTTGACGCAAAACGCCGCCAAAAATTGATTCGTTGCTGCTCCTACGCCGCAACACTTGAAAGTATCAAAGTAATTCTGCTAACCGAATTAACTACGGGTTTCTCGCGTTATAAAACGTAGTGCGAATAAAAATACATCAATGGTGGACGTCGTTAGACGTTGTGTTGATAAAGACGTGGATAAACGTTCTGTTGATATTTCTTTTTACAAATTTGGCATTAGAAAACGTTGCTAGTCCGACTGTGTTAATGCGGATCTCTGCGTGGTATATGGTATACAAACAGTATTTGCAAGGTCACGATCATTGATGGCCATGGAATAGAGACGTTAAAGTTCTGTCATACTTTGGCATTTTTAATCTTGTTTTGTTTTGTCTATCCAGTGCGCGACCAGTGTCAATTTCCATTTTTGAAACTGGAATAAGAATACGCCATCATCTGACTGTTACTGTTAGCCTGTATCATCCCACAGCTGGGCAAAGGCCTCCCACCTTGATTTCAATGATCATGTGCCAATGATGACCAATCCTTGTTGAACGTGTCTAGGTCGTCCCGCTATCTCTTTCGTGGTCTGCCGCGTCGCCGTTTTGCTGTGTCAAGGCTCCACTGCGTGGTTATTTTGGCCCACAGTACAGATGGCATACGGCAGACGTGGCGAGCCCAATCCCATTTTAGCTTAGTGGCTGTTCGAGCTACGTCAGTGATTTGCGTTTTGGAGCGCAGTTTGGTGTTTCACGCATCTTATCACAAAATAATTGAATACCTGAAAATCCGAAGGGCAGGTGCAGTCTTCTCTCTTCAGGATCCTGCAGCACTCTACAGAGTCTGCCTGGAGCATCACAGTGGGTATCACCAGTTGACTCACATCCAGGGTCGAGTAGTCAGTCAGGATCAAGTTCCAACGGTAGTTGCGACGGACTAGCATCTCCTTTACTGCCTGGTAGTCAGAAGTAATAAATGTATTCATACGTAGAAGCAAAGGATTACGGAGTACGAGTGTAATCTATTCTATTCTATTCGTGAATGTGGGGATTCTCCACCGACAAGAGATACACAAAATAATTTTATTTTTGACCCCCGATAAAAAAGAGGAGTTTTATAAGTTTGTAGGTACTGTGTATTTGTCTGTCACATCGTAGATTCAAAACGGAACCGATTTCAATGCAGTTTTTTTTATTGATAGCTTGTTTAATCGGGTTTAGCTACATTTCATGAAAATCTGTTCAAAAGTTATAGCTCTTTTTCTAGTTGGAGTCGGGGGTTTTTGACGGTTAGGTTATTTATTTTTTCGTCTCATAATGAATTAATGAGATGTGCGTACACTTGCTGTGCCTGTCTAAACACTTAGAAACTTGATCATTGATCAGTATCGCATGTGCTAGAACTAATATAAATTTACTATAGCCACAATAAATGGCAAAAATGGTAATAATAACAGCATTACACTTGCAAACTTCGAGGCAAGCTCATTGGTTAGAGGCGGTTCATGTGTTCGACAAAATCACACGATAATATTGATTAAGAAGTATCCCAGTAGTCTCATATAAATCAAGAAATACACCCACCCTATTATAAGTGTCCTTGATAAAACCATTCTCCCCCACAATGATGTAGAAGCTGGGTTCAGGTCTCATAATCTTGAGGGCCCGAGCCGAGTCTCGAGTCAGGCCAGCATGCACCCACACCCTTATGTTGGAGACTCCTAGCAGTTCGTACAGAGTTCTGTCCACATCTGTGGGCGAAAGTATTAGACATGTCCAGTGCCGGAGCCCATAAGCAAAATAAATAATTGCTTAGAGTATCAAGTCTCGGGGGCACCATAACCAGCACTGATTTTTCACGTAAATTGGCTAGACTAATGAGATACATATTCTAGGATGTTTTTTAAAAGACTGAATCAGGCCCTTGATCTAGCCACCTAGCGAGAGCTTCTCGAGGTGTTGGTCGAGACTCTTGGCAATTAAGCCATTAGTCATTACGACTATCGGCACAATGATTACTGACTCTACGTCCCACATATCGACAACCTCGCAAGCCAAGTAGTTACAATTTTATAATATTAGTACGATTATTTTCCTCTTACCACTTTCGCTCTCCAATATAATAGCAGCATCGGTAGCATTCCTCGACTCCAGGTGATTATCCAGAGCTTTCACGAGTTGCTGAGATCCTAACAGCGTCCTGACGAGCGGTAGACCTGTCTCCAAAGCTAGCTCTTCAGCCATCTCCCATGGAGACCAGGATAAGTCGATTATCATGGATACACCTTTGGATACTGCTGAGCATACTGGAAAAGAAAACGCTCTGTGGTTCTTGGCAAATAAATTATATACCCCAGGCTTTATTCTGACTAACACACACAGATCGACCGTATTTGGGCGACAAAAAGCATATCTTGAGAGGTGAAACCTAGGTTTGTGACCAGCCTGGTGTTTCCCATATTCCTCTACGGAGGAGAGACTTGGACCTTGAAGAAGACAGGCCGCACTCGCATTGACGCATTTGAGATGTGGTGACCCATCCAGGGAGTGACCACGGCTTAACCTCGCTGGTCGACTAATCTGCACGGTAGCTATGTGCCCAACCAATAAATATAGTATACTATCGTACCGTACCGCAGTCCAGAGGACATAGGCGTCTCCTAAATTACGCCACAATGGGGATGCAGTCGTCGGTCCAACTGGAGTCGACCAATGCTACGTTTCTACTGAAATTATACTCACGTATCCTATAACTTTCTTCTTCTCTTTCTCTATCCAAAGGAACAATGGCGTCGTCAACTTTAACGTCAGGTCTTACAGTTTCAGAATACTTAAGAGCTTTGCCTATGTTTTGAGTCAAATCCTGCTCTTGAATCTCTATGATGAACACTAGAAATGATAGAATAATAAATATATGATGTCCGACTATTTTGACTGTTTCGATTTTTATGACTATGCATTGCTATCATGATAAATAAGTGCTGCTTTAGCTATGTACAATTTTTTATCAATTTTAGACCTATTTTTCTATTATGACTTTTAAGACTTTCTTGACTGTGCCAAATTTTTAATTAAATAAAGACTTACCAAACCGCAAACTCAGCTCAGAAATAACGCATCCCAAATTAATGAGTAAAATTAATAAAAATAAATAGCACGACGACATCTTGGTTTTTAGGGTTCCGTGAAAACCGGTAGAAATATTAACTTCATAATATTTTAATAACCGCAAGTCTTGCAGTTGCAATTACTTATTTTGTTTATTAAAATAGCTGTAATATATTCTTGCAGCAAATACGGTATGAACAGAGTTAGTAAAACGTAAAATATTATTCGTAATTTTTCCAACATTACTCAAAAGACGCCATATTGTTTTTGGAATTTTATTTGATTAGAATATTTTTTTCTGAATTTTATCTTTATTAATATTAAAAGGTTTGAAACATTAAGAATAAAAAAGAAATTATTGTTTTGGATTGATATGTTTAACAATGATTGTCCGTAAATTCCTATTTTCCTAGTACTGATAATGATTGGTGAACTTATTCTAACTACAATTTTCTTGAACTGCACAAAGCCGAATACCTATTTTAAACCAAAGTCTATGTCAAGGGGCGTATAATGCAAAATGATTGCCGTATAATCTTGTTAGGGAAGACAAATAATGGTTAAACAAAGGATAACATGATGTTAGACGTTATAATAGACCTTTGGTACAGTCGCGTACAAACGCCTTTACGCATTGATTTAATTTACTAGTGGTCGCCCAGTGGTCGAAATTCGACCGTAATTTTATCTTTCTGCGCTCCTTCTCCATATAAACTTTACTATGCCAAATCACACACTCCTTTGTGCGCGCAATATGCTTAAAAAGGGATACAAAGTTTTCTCTTCACGTAATAATATAGGTAGGTATAGATTATGTCTTCTCTTTTTGTCTTCTCTTCTATTCTATAGACTTATCTACTTATTATTTCTATGCATTCAGCTTAAACTTTTGTCCGCGATCATACACACGATTTATTATTTAGACATAACTGCTTCACGTAAGTAACTCTGATTTACAAGGTGTGGGAAGTAGAACAAATGGCGGCGCAGACACGCTACCCTAATGTTATAGCTTTGTGATATACAGTAAAGAAAGGTAATAGTGGTGGGAATTCGATTCTCGACTTAACATAGGTAGATATACAACGTGTATCAGAAATGCGTGGATTTAAGGATGTGGATCAGACCATCAAACTGAACAATCTTCTCTATTGGACCAACATCGTAATCGCGAAAAAATAATCAGCTGAGAGCTGTCCTATATTGTTGGGTCGATTAGGTAGGTATTGAAGTTTTGTATGGGAAAGTTGATAACTTTTTTGCGATTACGTTGTTAGTTCCATAAAGAAAGTTGTTAAAAAATTATCTGCTGTCCCATACGAAACTTCAATACCCACCTCTACTCGACCCAAACATACGAGATCGTGTGTTAGATACGATGATCAATGTTAATTGCGTGATTCAGGCTTCGTAATCTGTTTGGTCGAATTCGTACTGTATACGCCCAATGTAGTTAACTTGCTACGTAGTTTCTTATTGTAGCGCTAGATGTCGCTAATACACAATTCCAAACTCAAAGCTGCTATGGCGGACTCCCTAACAAAACAAACCACTGCCTGACCTAGGAATAAAAACTAACATTGAAAGTCTAGCGGTAGAACGCTTGCCTTCTATGCAGGGGGGTCTGAGTTAGAAAAGGAAAACTTCCGACTTTTAAAATTGATGTGCGGATCAGAATTTGATTATCACTTGCGATAACGGTGAAGGAAAACATCATGACGAAACCTGCACACCTGAGACGGCCTCATAAAGTTATCGATGCTGTGTAGTCCGCCAACCTGTATTAGGCCAGCGTGATGGACTAAGGTCTAACCTCAGAGTAATTAATCCTAGTTAGTCATTGGGCTTAACCCTTCTCATTCTAATTCTAATGTTAAGAGCGCTGTTATCGCTATAGGTACCTACTAAGGTTGTTTCGAACATCAGCACCCGCATTGATCGATGCTGATTATTAATGCTGATGTTCAAGTCGTGACATGACCGCAGAGGGGGCGGAGCTTATAGCACGTGTTGTTGTCGCTTGCGGGTTTTGACCAACTAAGACTAATAATATTTTTTTTATTAAAAGCCACAAAATTTATTTATTTTATTTTAATGCAAAGGAAAATTTTGCAACTTTTAGATATAAATTCATAATGGTCACTACTATTTCCCTGCATTTTTAAGAAAATAGTTAAAATCAGCATCAGCGTCAGCATCCGCTGATGTGAAAAAAATTACACGAACGGCTGATAGGTATCATGTATGGTGACATTAACAGGCTGGATGAGCCGCCATTTCCAATCCTATTCTTCATCCGTACGGATTTGGTAGTAAAGGTTATCAAAAATAAAAGCAAACATTTTTTTATAAGTTTTTAATAATTATCCTTAATTTATTCGTTCTCCTGGCTGCGGAGACGGGCGGCGGAGTTCGTAACCCTGATGCTGAGCTGCTGTGCGCGCTCCACGATGGTCTTACGCTTCTTGGAGGACACGCCGTGGGCGATCTCTGCGCAGTACTTCCTGTTCTGCATCATCAGGATCTCAAGTTCACGCACATTGTGTACCAGCACCTGAGAATAAAATGGAATAGCGTTAAGAATGGGAGGAAACAGAATTTAGTTCCATAATTCTGCTGCACCATAGGCTATGATAATAACTATCTGTTGTCTGTAATTCCACTCGCATCCTATACAAATTATGTAAGTATCCAGATCCACAGACCCCAACAAGAAAAAGAGCTGTAACTTTTGAACGACTGAACAGATTTTCATGAAACATAGCTAAGATGATACTGGATTAAACTAGATTTTTATTATAAAAACTGCATTGAAATCAATCCATTTGATTTGGAGCTACGATGCCACAAACAGACACATAAATACACACTACAAACTTATAAAAATACTGTTTTTTATCTGTGGTTAAAAAAAAGTTACGTAGGTCGTAACTTTTATTGCCTTTGCAATGTAATAATGCAGATTTGTCAGTTTGTTCCACAGGAACGCTTTAGGCCAATTTACATTTGCTGGTTTTCTTGGACCTGCATTTTTAACCCCCGACAAATAAGAGGGGTGTTATAAGTTTGTAGTGTGTCTGGATTCTGTGGCATCGTAGCTCCAAAAGGATGGACCAATTTCAATGCAGTTTCTTTTAATTCAAAGCTAATTTAATCAGGTATCATATTAGCTATGTTTCATGAAAATCAGTTCAGTTGTTCCAAAGTTACAGCTCTTTTTCTAGTTGGAGTCAGTGATTATTGACGGTTAGGTTAAGTCACTAAATAAGTATACATGTATCTACCAGTATGACCAAGTAGCCACATGCTAGCTACATGGAATAGGATTTGATAGAATTAATGTAGCAAGGTAACAAATTGTAATTATCATATAGAACGTATAACACAGAGTGCCCTTGCATATTATAAGTTAATATTTCATGGTAGTGCCATATGGTTCTTTGGTTTTGATAGACCACATCAATTCCCATGACTTTTGAACTATCAGACAGAGCAAGAAGAAATGGAGTGATAAAATCATTGCCGGTTCTTCTCCATAGGATCTACTATTTGGAACCGTGCACCTAGTCTTGACATTTCATAATTGCCTGTATCTGGTTTACATACAATTTTATAATAAAGGGTCTATTCTATTCTATTCTAACGACTTACTACTTTAACGGACATTGGGTTGACGCTAAAAAGTGTCCGACCCAAAAGAGTTCCAATCGCTCTTCAGTCTTTACGTCAAAAATGCCGTACTGTATTGTGAAAAAGTTGAATAGGCTGATAAATTGTCGCAAGTAAAATTAAGCTATATAAGTTTTTAAACTGTCATGGTCACTAACATTTGTATTAGAGTTCGAAACGGGGTATTTACCATGTTTATATCTTGTGTTGAGCTCCCGATATTTCGGCACTGTTGCAAGCGCCATGGTCACGGATAAACTAAAAGTATTTGCGGGTGGATGTTTATTGGCAGACAAAACGGTCTACCCTCCTTCTGTTACGTTTTGTGCGTTTTGTGTTCTTAAGTGATAGTGGTACCGGACCCGAGCGCACAAAACGTAACAGAAGGAGGGTAGACCGTTTTGTCTGCCAATAAACATCCACCCGCAAATACTTTTAGTTTATCCGTGACCATGGCGCTTGCAACAGTGCCGAAATATCGGGAGCTCAACACAAGATATAAACATGGTAAATACCCCGTTTCGAACTCTAATATAAAATTAAGCTGTTTACTAATGACGATACGGTTTGAATTAGGATGTTATAGTTTTTTATATATCTTTAAATGTACTTTTGCATACATATAGGTTGAATAGGAACATTTTTCGTGAAGTTTGGTCTGGACCCACCGCCCATTATAGTAGTAGGTCAAAGGATAAAATGCATAGATTATCAAATAATCGAATTATAATTTCATAACGGACAATCTTTGGCCCTGCCCACTGGCGGCATGGCACAGCAAAGAATTTTTTTCTAACTCAAAATAAACCTTATGGAATGGACTTAGAACTTAAATGCCACAGCAACTTAAGCATGGCATGCATAGCATCTGGGGCATTTAAGTTCTGAGAGTACCTGTAACAGGCTTGTGCTTGTTGTAGTAGTAAGTTATTTATTTATTTATACTTTATGCACTAAGTACAGAGGTGGACTTAATGCCGTAGGCATTTTCTACCAGTCAACCTAAGGGTGATGCAGAGAAAAAAGTATGGTAGGTACACGGACAAGATAATTATACTAAACAAGTAATTTATGCATAGTTACTTATAACTATTTATACATATATTTTTATATAATATACACTACGTATTATATATACGCTATTATACATAAATAAATATATATATAATTATATATAAATAAATATACTATAAGTAGTAAGAAAGCGGAGATGATTCTATAATAGAAATAGATAAGTTGTAGGTAAAATCCTTACCTTGCGGAAGCCATTGGGAAGCATGTGACGGGTCTTCTTGTTTGATCCGTAACCAATGTTGGGCATCAAGTACTGACCCTTGAAACGCCTGCGTACTCTGTTGTCAATACCTGGAAGCAGACGTTGATGGTTAGGTGAGTTTACGTAAACATTTATTGTTTGAGCGATGAGTAGTAAAGATATCATTAAAATGTATCTACCACTATGACCAGGTAGCCACATGTAAGCTACGTGGAATAGGATTTGGTAGAATTAATATAGCAAGGTAACAAATTGTAATTATCATATAGAACGTATAACACAGAGTGCCCTTGCAAATATAAGTAATTTTTAAATATTTTCATCTCAATTTGAAAGAAAGAAATAAAGTTTATTGGCACATATGAAATAAAAATACATTGAAATAAAGTTTATTGGTGGCTAAGCAACACATGGAACAAATATTTTTATTTACAGATAAGTTTCAGGTCTGGGAGTGTGTGCATGTGACATTATGTTTGTAAACTGTACCCTCAATACAGGAAATCTTAGTTTAGGGCAATGTTGAAAATACCTTTTACAAATGAATGGTAATTTTGAAAAAAGAATTCTTCTATCATTCAAATAAAGAAAAAAAACTGTTCAATTTATTCTATGGCAAAAATTGAAGGTATAATTTTCAAAAATAGAATGTTCCTCCATCATTCAAATATAGAACAAAAAATGTTCAATTTATTCTATGGCAAAAATTGTAGGCAGTGGTCAGTGGATCAATTTTTTTGGAGGGAATCAATCAGATAGATGTTTACAAAATTATGGAAGCAATGTGCTCACCAGACTAATTTAAGGTTTTAATTTCTAGAATACATCGTTCAGAGAGTGATAATAATTCTCTGAAAGATTTTGGTTATCGTATATCAAGGTGTATCAATCAACTGCAAAGATAGGTGAAATATGTTGACATTTTATCAAATTTCAGCCAATATTCTAACCTTTTTGGTGAATATTTCATAGACTCGAGTTTATTGGTTCTTTACTTGAAACTCCTTCATAAATTCTTGTATATACCAAGGAGATTGTGAGAGAGATTTTAAAGAACTATCACTCGATATGGTCATCTCATAACCTCAACAGTAAAGATGATTTGGATATAATGATTTTAACAAATATTAACACTGGAATACCCTGAAATCTAGCTTTGTTTCACCATAGCCAACATAATTGCCAAAATAATGGCCATAAAGAGGTTATCATGAACGACAATGCACGACATACAACACGCGTACTTACCTCTAGGTTTACGCCAGTTTCGCTTAATTTTGTCATAGCGATCAGATTGGTGGCGAATAAATCTTTTCGTCCTCTTTTTGACGATCGTAGGTCTGTATACTGGGCGAATAGCCATTTTGAATGTTTCTTGATGAAACGCGGCTGTGAACCACGCGGTGACACGGCCGCACGAAAAGGAAGAAGGAATAAACAATCGGAGACATTCCTAGAGCTGCAGTATGTTTTCGTTAGGTAATCAGTAGCGCTCTATTGAAAAAATAAAGTGTAATTAAATTTGTGTCTATGGTTTATAGGATTTTCAATTTTCAATCAAATAAATAAATTCGTAGATGTAAAATGATGCACTTTGGGGGGCTTATGTTCAGCAATTAATAACTATAAGATGAATTAAGGGGATCATAATAAAACTGTGGTTGATTCGCATACATCGCCTGCCTGGCTTTGAAAAGGTTGAATCGATTTAAATATTCTACTAGGATAAATAATTATCAATAATAACAAAACAATCTACAGGCTATGAGACATTTTTTTTCTTTTTTGCCTTTCGTGAGACGTAATAAATATTAGGTACTTATAATAATGTTCCATAAATGAACAAACGATAGACGAATCAGACGGATAGACAAAAATATTGTGTATTCAATCAGTAAATAAAAATACTGCAAAGTGAATCAATCAATAATTCACTTCGCAGTATATTTTTTTTAGTTTTATCTATTGACTAGAATTTTATTTTTTTAATCTGTGCTAACCTATTATTTTATGACAGCTACCTGCACGCCGAGAACAAACCAATTTCTCTATGCCACAGACGCCAAATGTCGCCATCGATCAATGACATTTTGTGTAGTTGAATTTATTGATATAAAGCGTTAATGTAAATAATAAACAATATCATTATAAAAGTCGGCTTCCAGTCGATATGTATGCCAAGGGCAAGGGCTCTACAGTGCCTTCGGACGCTCAGGCTCGCGAGAAATTAGCACTCTATGTGTACGAGTACTTGCTTCACGTTGGTGCGACCAAAGCGGCGCAAACATTTCTCTCGGAAATACGATGGGAGAAGAATATAACACTTGGCGAGCCGCCCGGGTTCCTCCACTCGTGGTGGTGCGTGTTCTGGGACCTGTACTGTGCAGCGCCAGAGAGACGGGATACTTGTGAACACTCATCAGAAGCTAAAGCGTTTCACGACTACGGATTTGTCAATTCTGGCTATGGAGTCAACGGTATAGGCCACAACGCCGGCCCGGCGCCGCCTAACGACGGTACGTGTGCTAAATACGCTAACATTCGCACGGATAGCCGTAAATTTTCGACTTTTACAACGCGTTTTTAGGCCAACATCATTCTTATCTTATGTGCAAATAAAACCTATATTTCCTGGTTCAAACGTCTGTTTTCACCTAACTGTGTCAAACTAAACATGATTTATTTGTAAATTTCTATGATATAAAGTGAATTCATGGTATTTTTGTTGCAACTAATTATCTAACCCAAAAGTTGAACATGGTATTAGAAAGTCTATCTGTCCTTCTCAGATATATGAAAGACAGATAAAGATAACAAATTTTGTAGCATTTGAAACATGTTGACTTGTTCGAAATGAAGCGATAGTTTTGTAACTATTACAACCCAATTACTATTTTGTTCACTTTTCAATTGAATACAATATAGATAACTTTATTTCATGAAAACCAGATTCAGGCACTTATGAAATGTCGAGACACTAGGTGCGCGGTTCCAAATAATAGGTCCTATGGAGAAGAACCGGCAAGAAACTCCATAAAAAGTCTTAAAAGAATGGATTTAGTAGCTCTGCTTAACCTACTTGTAGTTAGCGTGACTTAAACAAATAATCAGGCAATGGAGTTTAAATTTTACTTTTTTGGAGTTAAAATGTTACAGTGTGGTCGCCAAGAGAATGTTTTACTGACACCTCTGAAATATATAAGTTTCTTTTATAATTATTAAAGATTAAATATATAAGAATTTTGAAAAAACACACACTGTCACCTTGTCCCTTTACCTTAAAGTGTATACAGACGGATAAAATTATCATGCAGGTAGACAAACCGACAGGGTTGAGATGGTTTTTGTCAACCCTGGAAACTGGTCATAGCAAAGCTACCAGACAATAATTACAGAGATTCTAAATGCACTGAATTTCTTGTGCGCTCATGTTGTGTTCTACTTGTGATCTATCCTGATTGCGGTCTAACAATTATTATTATTAAATTATCGATAAGCAGCAGGCTTGCTGATGTGTCCACATCAAAGTACTGGAGTAAAGTCTATTTCACATGTAGTAGTCCAATGCATAAAATTTTGTTTTTAATAATTTAAATAGTCATATTCAGTCACGGGTTTGCTTTACGCCACTTGTCTAGGCGACGATTAAAACTATTTACTGTTATATTATGTAAAATTATTGTATAATGTTTCCAGGTATGGGTGGCGGCGGGATGCCTCCAGGATTCTTCCCCAACTCTCCGCTCCGGCCGTCACCGCCAGCGCCACACCCAGGATCGCAGCCATCGCCTCATGGACCACAGCCGCAGCTAATGGGAACTGGACAGCCGTTTATAGGACCATGGTATTCTGGAGGAGGACCACGTGGAACTGTTAGGATGGGCATGGGCAATGATTTTAATGGGCCTCCAGGTATGTATATTACATTTTTTAAATGTTTTAGTAGGGGACCATCCATAAAGTACGTCATACGTTAAGGGGGGGAGGGGGTCGAAGAATTGTGACATTATGTGACAAGGGGTGGGAAGGGTCCTAAGTTTCGTGACATCACATTTGAAAATAAATTAAATGGAAATAAAACTAATTTCAGAACTGCTGTTTTAATTTAATAATTTCTAGATATAAAATTGCAAAATATGTAACGTCTCGCTAGGGAGGAGGGGTGTGTGATCAACTGTGACAAGGATGGGGGAGGGGTCAAAAAATCACGAAATTAGTGTGACGTACTTTATGGATGACCAGTAATAATATTTAATAAGATAAAGCTATTCCAGAAAGTACTGAAAATGATTGATTTTAATTATACAATAAAAAAAAACAAATTGCATAATAAATCTATTTATTTTCATAATCTATGAAGTCAATTTCTATTTTTATCACAGAATGATTTTATGAGTATGTACAATAAAATAAATACACCAAATTTTGACAGCTTGATACCATGCTGGTAGTGCCACAAACTTATCTGACCCGGTCATGGCGTCGCTGCCGTCGCATTTACCAATGTCATTTCCCTATAAAAATTACATATTGAAGTAATTTTTGTTCCGTAGCGACGTTAGTTCCAATTTTGGTCACCGGGTCAGATAACTTTGTGGCACTATTCCTATCAGTCTATGATAAGATTCTACTATGACAAGACTGTCACAAAATAGTGTCAGTTTTTGTCGAATCTTTGGTCATTGGGTGTGTTCAGTTATTACGCCGGACGACGGGGGCGATCACACTAAACCGTTCAGTTATTTGAGCGGGCGTCATCGGGCGATCGCTCCGGTCACCCCGTAACATAGTAGGGTGAAAGTCTCACTGCTGTCAAGCGACCAATGACTGTAGTCATACGATCCAGCAGATATTTTGAGGTCGTTCGATTGGCCACTCGCGTAACGCAGCTGTGGATCGCCCGAAGCCGTTCAATTATTCCCGATGAGCGAGCGACATTCGCACGAGTGACTTTCACACTGAAATGAATTACTGAACGTAGCCATTGACTTACTTATTATATTTTTTTACTGTGATATCCGCTATTGTCGTATTAATTAGCACGGACTATAGAAATGTAATTTCCTGACTTTGATTCTTGTAATGGCTGCTGTTAACTATAAGTGCGCGTTCAGACGATACGCGCCGACCACGCACAGACGTTGTGCTGTGCCCGCCTTACACCCGCGCTCGGCACGCGCAACATCAGCGTATATGTAGCAAAATAGCGCAAGGCGTACGGGGCGGGGGGTGTAATGCGTGTGCGGGGGGTGCAATGCGTGTGCGGGGTGGGCGCGGGGTTGGCACGAGGCGGGCACGTGGCATCTGCGGTTGGACTACGATAAATGCAATTTGAGATCTATTGATGTGTAATAAGACTCAAATTATATACAAAAATATTCAAAGCGAGTTAGACGCGGGCGCTGACGCGCGTGGCGTGCGCTTAGCGGGCGCGTGTTGAACGCAACCTAACTTCCTTCCTTTCTCCAGGTCAGGGAATGATGGGCAACTCTCTAGAGCGCGGCGGTGGTGGAGTGCTGGGCGGGCCGCGCATGACGCCGCCGCGCCCCGGCATGGGGCCCATGAGCCCCGGCGCGTACGCAGCCGGCATGCGCGGGCCCCCCCCACAGGGACCAGGTAACGCATACACTTGTTAGCATTCACAGCACACACACACACACACAGTTCACAGTTGTTAGTAGTTGGCACTCGTGGGTTGCAGCTGATAAGCGTCAGGTGGCCAGTATCACTGCTTCCTGACATTATGCTGAGCTGTGGCCTTTTGGCACAATAACTCATTTTATTTTATGTTTTCTTTGTTATTGGTTTTATTAATTTTTTGTAGTGCTAATAAACTCTTTCTTTCTTTCGTTGTGACTATTTCCTAGCTTGGGGCCCATGAGATCCAGAGCCAGTATGGCCCCCATTTATTCTAACTTAGCACACAGTCACTTGTCAGCATTGTGAGTAACGTGCTTAACATGGGGCCCATGAGATCCGGACCATACGCAGCTGACATTTCCAAATTATTTAATGATCACTTTATGTATCTGAGTTGTCTGGTCATAAATCTTTTTTAACCCCTGACAAAAAAGAGTGGTGTTATAAGTTTGTAGTGTGCATCTGTGTATCCATCTGGCTCCAAAACGGATGGACAGTTTTCAATGCAGTTTTTTTAAATTGAAAGCTAGTTTAATCGGGTATCATCTTAGCTATGTTTCATGAAAATCTGTTCAGCCGTTCAAAAGTTACAGCTCTTTTTCTAGTTGGAGTCGGGGGTTTTTGACGGTCAGGTTATTCGTTCCTCGTGATGCATACTATTTTCTTATCAAATTTCATGGTAATCGGATCAGCTGTTTAGCCTTGAAAAGGTTATAAAAAGACAAAGCGAGAAAGTTACTTTCACATTGATAATACTATTGGATTTACCCTAGGCTGCCATGACCTAATTTCCCGACACCGGACAAAGACTTCAAAAACCCCGGATTTGGTCGAAACCGGTATTTTTCTCCGGACAACTCCGGACACTATGAAATGACAAATGACAATATGAAATTATCATTTTTATGTATTAATTTGGCCAAAATATTATTTTTTTATTCGTCTACGCATTGCTTTGTCGTATAAGTCACACAAACAAATTAACACTTTAAATATTTCGAACAACACAAATTATATCAATTATAATACAGTATAATTTTTTATGTAGTGCGCAAAATTTGCAGTGATTCAGTGTCCGTTCCCAAATACAACCGCAGTACTAAAATTCGCTCCAAAACAAAATAAAAATTTGATTTTGTATGGCTTGCGTTAGTAAACTATGCGTGTCCATACTAAGTCGAATTTTCGTTTTGTTTTAAAGTGTATCCCAATACTGCGGTTGCATTTAGGAACAGAGATTGAATCACTACAAATTATGCGCACTACATAAAAATAATTCCTGTAAATATGCAAGGGCACTCTGTGTTATACATTCTATATGATAATTGGACGTAGTTTAGCAGAAAGGACTCAACCCACACTATGGTCAAAAATGAGTTATATATGCCAAAACGATCCTAAAGGTTGGTTCTTTTACTCAGAAAAAAAGATCCGTGATACTATAAAGATAAGGATGATTTTTTTTATGATGCGAACCAACCCACATACAGAGCGTCACAATAGATCTTCGCAGGTCGCAGTGACAAAGGGGCTTAGTACCCTACCTCTTCAAACAAAAATAAACCCACATACAGTCTGTCAAGAAAGTCATGAAAAGGATTTTGAAGGAACTAAAATTCTTCTTCGCTCGCAACCCTAAATAAGTACCGTAGGTGTCAGTTTGGGTACAACGATGCGTTTATTTTACTATTCCGTGTAGATTTTTTGTGATAAAAAAATGTTTTCGGCATTAATATATTAAAAATAAACAAGAGAATATACAAGTGGCGCCCTCAATCCTTTTCATGACTTTCTTGACAGACTATAGAGACGGGTATTTTTCTACAAACCACTGTAATAACCCAAACTGCTTGGGTCGTTTTTAATAAATCCAACTTGAAAGAAACAGGTCTATATTTAATATAACAGAATTGTCTCAAAACACACACAAATTTATTACAATTTGTTACCTTGCTATATTAATTCTATCAAATCCTATTCCACATAGCTTACATGTGGCTACTGGGTCATAATGGTAGATACATTATAATTAATATTTTTACATTCCAATTATTTTGTGGTCTTACCTACAAGAAGCTTCTATAGAAGATTTTTTTTTATTTTTTTTTTTTATTATATATATATCGCAGGGATATTGTCAAACCAGTGATATTATAATTTCACTAGCGACTCGTCCCACGCACGGGTGGAATTTCTCTACTATCCTTACATTATATATCAAAGTTTTATACATATAAACCTTCCTCTTGAATCACTCTATCTATTAAAAAAACTGCATCAAAATCCGTTGCGTGGTTTTAAAGATCTCATAGGGACAGACAGACAGCGGAAGCGACTTTGTTTTATACTATGTAGTGATTAGTAAAATTATAATTGCACATACCATTGTCAACCGCCTCCATTTCTCACAATTTCACGGGCTCATGTCAGTGACATTATAATGCCACTGGACCCACGCAGTGATATTGCAAGGCAGTAATATTTTGACAATTTCACTGTATGTACATTGTACAAGGCCGTTAAATTGTGAAACGGTCAATGGTTGGTCATAATTTTTAATTTTTTGATAACGTGATCTAACCTAAAATGAACTATAGAAGTGTATTTTACTCAGAGGCCCAATTCTCGTAATTAAAAATGTTCAAAATATAGTTCGGATCTCATTCCGATCTACTACCAATGTCATAAATGTCACAAATGGTACTCTCCTACCCTCCTACCCGAACAAACAACGTCAAACGTGACATTATATTGTAATGAGATCGAAAGTTGAATAAAAGGCAAATCGCTATTCTGCTAACATTTTGAACTGACACAGATAATAAAATTGACACTCTCGTCTATACACAAACGTCAAAAATGAGATTGAAATGAGTTTGTAAGAAGATTGAATCCAAATCATACTGGAATCAGACTGAACTTTAAGAGGAGTAGAATACATGACTTTTTGTCAATTCATAATATAATCTCAGTTCGGTCAACTTTCAGTCATATTATAAATTAATTACGAGAATTGGGCTTCAGGTGTTGCAAACGGTAAATATTTTTGAAGTAAAGTTAATATAAATTCGTGGATATTAGTAAAAACAGGACCCTATTACTAAGACACCGCTGTCCATCCGTCCGTTTGTCTGTCACCAGGTTGTATGTCATGAACCGTGATAATAAGACAATAAAATATTCACAGATAATGTATTTTTGTTGCCGCTATAACAACACATACTAAAAACAGAATAAAATAAGTCTGTAGATCATACAAATATTTGTTCCGTGCGGGGATCGAACCCGCGGCACGTAGCGCAGAAGGCTAATCGCTTAGCCACTGCGCCAACCGTGTCGTTAAATTATTATAGTGCGGCCGCCGAGAGAATGCGTTCCTGACACCTGTCAGTTGAACATGTTTCTTTTTATTAAAGATTATATTTAGCGCTAAACTATTTTAGTTTATTATAGGTTAATTTTAATAGAATTTTGTATCAGTAGTGCATGTAAACGATAGATATCTACTATTATGTAATAATGTTTCGATAACAAAAAATTCTCGTTTGTTCGTAACTGACAGGTGTCAAAAACGCATTCTCTCGGCGGCCGCACTAGTTTAAATTGATTGATTCATTGTATTTTATAATCAAAATTTGCTTACGTCTACGTTACCATACGTCAAAACATTCGCGCTCGGCCCTCAGAGTACAACTGTCGAACTGCATCCAAATAAAGGAATGCAAAATCTTGTTATATGACGACTGTTTACACTAGTATTTTATTCAGGTATGCCACCGATGGGTATGGGGCCGAGGGGCGCGTGGGCCGGCGGCAGTGGCGGCGGGGGCGGGGGCGGCGCGGCGCCGCTGAACTACTCGGGGGGCTCGCCAGGCGCGTACGGCGCCCCGCCCGGCAGTAACGGACCGCCCGGCCCTCCGACGCCGATCATGCCGAGCCCGCAAGACTCATCCAATTCCGGTGAGTATCAAGAATGGGTCAGGGTGTCGAGGTAGTTTGGGCACTATCCAGTATTTTTTTTTGTTTTGGGTATGGTAAGCAGATTAAAAAAATTTTTTTTTTTTTTTTAAAGGATTTTAGTACTTAGGTATAAAATAATATTTGATAATTTTGTAACTTTTTCATTCACGAAATTACTATCTTGCCCTACTTTGTATACACTTTTAATAAAATAATTAATTTATAACTTAACTTAGGTGAAGGGATTACGAATTTTATAAAACATTAAAATTTGATCAAGCTTATCATTTTATAAAAATAATAATACGTATTAAAATTAATGTTGTTTAATAAAAAAATATTGGTATCCGAAAAAGTGTTAATCGTCCCATGCGAAAGTAGCTTGACAATTTTTTTTTTTTTTTTTTTGCTTTTTTTACTTAAAAAAATCTTCAATCAATTTTCGACGTTATTCGCAGCTACCGCCTATAACATTGTTTTGCAATTAAACAAAAAGAAAACCATTGCACCTTCTAATAATTTATTTAATTCAAAAGATTTGAATTTTAACTGTCCACTATTTTATTTTAACTGTTAGAAGATGAGTCTACGTTAATAAATAGACTTGTTCTAGTTTTTTAAACGAATGTCCTATTTTTCTTACGAAATTGGGGGAGCTCTGAATATAAATTAAAAACATTGTCTCAAAAACATATTAAACATTTTTTTTTTTTGTATCATTCATAATTTTGCCACTGTAATTTTTATTAAGTCATCTGCCAAATTTAAAATGAACAATTTTTTTTTTTTTTGGTATTTTTTGTTTTTTTTTTATAAAAAAAATAATTAAAATCATGTCAAAGCTTACATCGATAGCTTCTAGGGTAGTATAATCATGGAGATCTAGCATTCGAACTGTTTGGAGCACAACTGATCCTGTAAGGTAAAAGTAGCGTTATTTTTATGCATTTTCAAATAGTTGATGTAGTCTCATCTTCATACAATGCTCTTTATAAAACTTACGAAAAGACGCATCTCATAATCACCATAGCAACATTAGCAACCCACATAAACACTTTTTTTTTTATAAAAAAATGTATTGTTTCTTACTTTCCGTTCTGCTTGCTTCATTCTCGCATAACCTTGGTTCATACACGCTTGGATCATTTCTGTACAATGCTTATTACGTAATTTTTTATTTTGTAAAAAAAAAATCTTTTTCTTTTTCTGTTTTGTCTGTATCGATTCTTCTTTAGTTTAAGATGGTTCTCAAATAGAAAAAAATATATAATAAAATTGAATCAATACTCAAACATATAATTGTTACTTTTTATTTTTAGATTACTGTATTATTTTCTATTTGAGAAAGAAATACAAAACAATATTAGAAGTTATTAAATAATTTTATATTTTATGGAAAAAACCGCAAACCATTTAAAATTTTTATCAAAAATGTTTTATTTTCTGTCTTCTAATATTGGTTTTAGATCAAATCATACAATGTGAACTGTGTAGTTTTAGTTACCTTCTCATAGACAAAATTGTTTGATTAGATTATTATTTTTATTTTTTAATAATAAAAATGTAAATAAAGTTAAATACGCATTTTTTATTATTTTCGCTTACCATTTTTCTTTCAACAAAACAAAAACACTATCCCAACACTACAAAACCAATTTTGTCTATGACAAGAAAAAAATACCAAGTACAAAAATAAATACCGATACCAAAAAAAAATCGGTATCTAAAAAAAGTCACGCACAATGTATGCGCGGCAGGGGGAGACAACATGTACACACTGATGAAGCCGGTGGGCGCCGGCGCGCTGGGCCAGGAGTTCCCTCTCGCCGGCGAGCACGGGCCGGCGCCGCAGCACCTCCCACAGCCGCCCGCCGCTGAAGGTGGGCCCTAACAACTCAAATAGGACTGTTTTATGTCAAATAAAATAGATCCTCGCTCGCTAGTGTCCATATAATGGCTGTTGTACACTATGGCCTAAGATAAACACAAAAAAAGGTCAGATTTTGAAGTAAACAAAATAAAAACATGGTCATGAACTATATATGACTTTAAGAGGACAAGATTTATGTCAAAACAATAATGATAAAATAATTAGAAAGTGCGTTAAATGCACCAACATTGCCCAATGTGTACAGAAGCCATAAGGGCTCTGACACTTGCGTGAAAAATAAATCTAAATTTAAAAAAGGTCTTTGAAAATGAGTTTGGTTGCGGTGGGTGTGCGGCGCCGTTGCGTGTCGTTGTTTAGTCACGATAAATAAATGCTTTTATTATGTTTTAATACGCTCTTGAAAATTGCGTGTCAGAGCCCTGATTGTTTTTTTTTTTCAACAATAAATTGGTATCGGAAAATGTACTAGTGATACCAGTTTTTGTTCGAGTATGCCCAACACTAGCTCTGTTTACTTTATAACACAAAAAGATTTCAGTGCGGGCATTCAAATCCAAGTCAGAAAAAACAAATTTACTTTTTAATTTAAACTATTTTGGAACCAACATTGTAATTGTAAAAAAATAATCACCCGTCCCATACGTTTGGGTCGAGTAGGTATTGAAGTTTTGTATGGGACAGCTGATAATTTTTTCGCGATTACGATGTTGGTCCCATAGAGAAAGTTGTTCAGTTTGATGGTCTGATCCACACCCTTAAATATGACCACGCATATCTGATACACTTTGTACATACTCTATCACCACACCACGCTCAGGTTGTGGAATCAGCTCCTCATCGAGGATTTCCCAAGAGACTATAGCATGGGTTTTTTCAAAAAGGGACTGAAAATATTTTTACAGGACATTTTTACCCACAATAACATGAGGGAGCAGGTTTCCAGTAGTCATTTATAGTATTTTTTTCTCTCGCTAGATGGCGTTGGCAACAGTTTTGATAACAGTAGTGTGGTATGACTGTAGACATTCTCCGTTCCCTTCCATGTCGGTCGTTTGGTTCGCTTGTGGTTTGTGTATTTTTACGGTAAAACACTGTCTTTACCTGTAAATAATATAATAGTAAATATTTCAAAATTCCTAACTAACATAAAGATATTAATTATTATATAATTTTACAGGATTTTGTATTTTTTAAAACATTAGTGAATTATTTATGTTGGCTGAACGAAGATTTCCACTGCCATGATAATTTTTTAAAAGTAAATTCCGAAATATACGCTAGCGCCATCTCTTGATGATGAATGAACTAAACGGACAATGCTTACTGGAAAACTGCTCATTGTCCAATCACGAATTCACGAGAAACCGTCCACTGGAAAAGATGAACTCGAAAATTAGTGGGGCGCGTTCTTCGTGGATGGCACTATCTATAAATGACAGTTATCTATACGCTATTTCAAATGACAATTGACCATTATGGCCCATTTAAGCAATGAAAAATATAGATATAATCTAACCGTTAAAAACCTCCGACTCCAACTAGAAAAAGACCTGTAACTTTTGAACGGATGGACAGATTTTCATAAAACATAGCTAACATGATTCCTGATTAAACTAAGTTTCAATTTTTGAAATCTGTCCATCCGTGTCAGCTACAATCAGAGATATATAGATACAGACTAAAAACTTATAACAACCCTTTTTTTGTTGGGGGTTTAATAGACAATGCGTTTGTTTGCAGCAGGGATGCAACACAATATCATGTTTTTATTAACCAATTAAAATGATGAATGGTCAATTAAAATGAGCTCAAACTCTACTTGAAGAAATGGTTCAAAATATGCATACAATTACTCGTAGTTCGCAAGTGATCCAATTAACATTTCTATTTCGAGATATTGAGCTAAACGCATCATAATAGAATAGAATAGATCTTTATTTCATGTAAACCAGATACAGGCACACAAGAAATGTCGAGACTCTAGGGCTTACATTCAGAGACGACAGAAACGAGTCTAAGAAAAGAAAGAAAGAAAGAAAAATAATTTTATTCCGTACGGGATAATGACGGCGCCACATTCACAATAGACGAAACACAACAAAAAAGAAATAGGTACACTAATTCTAATAAAAAATTGAAAACATGCCGCCGAGCATGCCCGTACCGAAAAGGTTACCAACTCAGCATATGCTGGATGTGAGACACCCAGCGCTGATTTTCAGTTGGCACCCCCAAGTCTAAGCGTGAACTTACGCTTCCATCTGACAAACTTACGAACAAATTTTGACAGATGGAAGCGTAAGTTCACGCTTAGACTCGTTTCTGTCGTCTCTGAACGTAAGCCTAGGTGCGCGGTTCCAAATAGTAGGTCCTATGGAGAAGAACCGGCAAGAAACTCCATGGAAACTCTTTTAGAATAATAGATTACAATCTTGATCAGTATAATGTTGTGGTAAGAGCTGCGAGAATAATGTAGTTTAATGTGAATAAAAAATAAGAATAGGATAATAATGATTTGCCTCTGAATAAGATTGCCATGGCAGTTACAAGCTGACCAGTCCCGACAGACGGCACCCGTTCACGAGCATGACGCATGCGATCAAATTATTTGCGTATAAGTAGCTGATACCTATTAGTTTTAGCCAGGATGCACTGTAGTTAGAATGATGGAATATTCTACAAAAACCTGACCCCAAACAAATAAAAAATAAGAAAGTCGATTTCAACTAAGGGTCAACTCACACCGAAAGAGCGGCGAAGGGCAGCAAAGCGGAGCACAGTTTCAGTGTCATATGAATTTTAACTTTATTTTCATTACTATAATACTTATTATCGCATGAGAAACTCGAACGAGTCGCGCGGATGCCCGCGGCGCCGCGGGAATTCCGGCGAATTCCATTATCCAAATTCATATAACACTGAAACTGCGCTCCGCTTCGCTTCCCTTCACCGCTCTTTCGGTGTGAGTTGACCCTAAAATGATACTTGAATAAATCACTTGTGAACTAAGGTACCTATCTATACAGGATACCGTGCACCTAGAGTCTCGACATTTCATAAGTGCCTGTATCTGGTTTACATGAAATAAAGATCTATTCTATTCTAGGATATTTTTTTATGTAGTCCGCAAAATTTGAAGAGTGATTCAGTGGCCATTCCCAAATGCAACCGCAGTACTAAAATTCAATACAAAACAAAATAAAAATTTGATTTCATACAGCTTGCGCTAGTAAATTGTGCGTGTCCGCCATACTAAGTCGAATTTTCGTTTTGTTTTAAAGTGTATCCCAATACTGCGGTTGCATTTAGGAACAGAGACTGAATCACTCTACAAATTATGCGCACTACATAAAAAAATATCCTGATGTATATTAGTCCTGGTGGGACCACTTTGAACTTTTATTTTAAATAGAGTATGAGAATTGTCATGCACTGAAGCGAAATGATGTTCCAAACTAGCCCCAATCTATTTCGTCTCACAATTTTTTTTTTTTTAATTTTGCTTTACTTTTTATATGAGAATGAAGCAAGATAGAATTTAGAATTCGATTTAAAAGAAAATTCTTGTCTCTGGTCAGATATTGGTGTTATTTTATAAATGCAAAATATTTTAGCAGGTAAATCTACTTATAGGTTACATAGACTCTTTTTATCAACAACAAATTAAAGAATTTTAATTATTTTTTACACTTTTTCAAAATTAATTAAAATAATTGATAATTCCGTTTGCATAAAACCTGTATTCCTCTATGATTATGAATGGCACTAAGGTCATGAACTCGACCACATGACCTGGCGGGCTCGGCTACTCTGACACACACACGCATCGCGTCGCCGCGCCGCCCGATCATAATGCCTACATAACTTATGAATCTGAGCTTTAATTTCATATTTGAAATTAATTTTATACCATTCATAGAGCCTAGATTTAAAATACTTTGTATTATTAAAATAATACCTTCTAGATTATCGAACAGCAAGCTAGAATGAGTTAGAAAACCATATAAATGTAAGCCATAACTTAAGTTGAAGAGTTTATAGAATTAAGTTTGTCTGTCGAAGTTAAAAGGTTATTCTTTGCATGTTATTAATTTATAGTTATAAATCATCAGTAGACTCCAACTGCCTATCGCTTTTGCTTAAGCGCTACCCTTAGAAAGCGTAACTTACCCCTAGCAAGGGTAAATTACCCCTAGCAAGGGTAACTTACCCCTAGCAAGGGTAACTTACCCCTATAAAGGGTAACTTCTAGAAGGGTAACTTACTCCTAGAAGGGTAACTTACTCCTAGAAGGGTAACTTACTCCTAGAAAGGGTCTTACTCCTAAAAAAGGGTAACTTTAACAGACATAATTACAATTTCGTTGAAAAAGATTTGACTTGCGGTTTTTGTTCACACAGCAATCTTAATCAAGTTTTCTCGTAAAACACTCACAAAAATAAAAAGTTTACAAACGTTAGTGTTACTATTTTACGGGGTGACCGGTACGATCGCCCGATGACGTCCGCTCAAATAACTGAACGGTTTGGTGTGATCGTCCGGACGATCGGAGCGTCGTCCGACGTAATAACCAGTGATCAGAATAGTTGTGCTTATTCACCTAAACTTCGAGGCACAGAGACAAAAAGTGGAGGCTTCCTTACGACAACATTTTTTCTGGGATAAAAATTGTCCCAGGTTTCAGGACATCACTTAAGTACATTCCTAATTAATGTTATTAATACAGTAAACGAATTTAATTCAGGTTTTTGTTTCCCAGAACTGACAAAAATTAAGTAGACACGTTTGCCTCCATTGCTAATTATTAATCAAATTTTATTCATCGTAAGATAATAGAAACGAATAGAGATAGAAATCTAAAATAACTAGAAAGTCGTCTATTTTTTAAAATGATCAAAAACGTGTCACTTAATTTTTAAAACCCCAAAACCACCACTACCTGGGGCTTCCTTTTGGGGCATTTTTCACTTTTTTTTTTTTTTTTTTTAATTTTTTTCCCAGAAAAAATGTTCTCGTAAGGAAGTCTCCAATTTTTGTCTCTGTGCCTCGAAGTTTAGGTGAATTAGCATCACCTATTCCGATCACTGGTGATAACTGAACACACCCATTGACACAATTGAGATGACATCAAATCACAGCCCGAGCAATATTTTCTTGGAGCTGTCACATCGATAAAGCATTTTCTTGGTCGATTTATAGGTGGCGCCTATGTCCAATGTATATTATTGATATGACGATAAAGGTAAACTGCAGGTCTGTTGTCTCAGGGTTGGGCGGAGTCGACGGCATGAAGTCTTCGCCCGGGGGTGTGGGCGGCGGCGGGCCCGGCACACCCAGGGAAGACTCGGGTTCAGGAATGGGAGATTACAACTTAAGTAAGTATAAGAATATTTAACTTGAAGGGTGGGTTGCATCAAGAGGTACGTTATTGTTAAAGTTAACTTTAACAGTAACATTACAACTTAAGTAAGTATAAGAATATTTAACTTGAAGGGTGAGTTGCATCAAGAGGTACTTTATTGTTAAAGTTAACTTTAACAGTAACATTACAACTTAAGTAAGTATAAGAATATTTAACTTGAAGGGTGGGTTGCATCAAGAGGTACGTTATTGTTAAAGTTAACTTTAACAGTAACATTACAACTTAAGTAAGTATAAGAATATTTAACTTCAAGGGTGGGTTGCATCAAGGGCTACGTTACTTGTTATTGTTACTGTTACTGTTAAAGATAACTTTAAGAGTAACATTAACAATGACCATAGAATTTAACTATCTACTGTTGTACCGTCATGTAAAAGTTAAAGTTAAAACTTTGACAAGTGACAAGACGTTTTATATAGGTTATATTCGACACGTCTGACAGTAGTTATAAATATTTAACATTAACAATAACCACCGATGCGTGGGTTAACGGTTTCAGTTAAAATTATGACGTTAGCTAACAATAGTTAAATGGTGCAACAATTGTTTTGCTTAAACCGATACTTTAACTGGAAGATTCTATGTTTGTTATAGTTAAAGTAAGATGGTGCAACCCAGGTTAACCTTTTGATTGCATAGTTTTCGTTTCACATAACCTAACCGTCGAAAACACCCAACTCCAACTAGAAAAAGAGCTGTGACTTTTGAAAGCCTGATCATTTTCATGAAACATGGCTAAGAAACCCGACTAAACTAGCTTTCAATTAAAAAAAATTAATTGAAATCGGTCCATCCGTTTTGGAGGTACGATACCACAGGCATAGTCTGTGGCATCGTAGTCACAGATACACACTAGAAACTTATAACAAGGGTTAAAAATGTCTGCCATTTTCAAATTTTAAATACACCCACATCTTGTTTTGAGAAATTACAAAGGCTTTTTCCTGTTTGATATTCAAATCAAATCAAATATATTTTTATTCCTGTAAATCAATTCAGGCACTTATAAATAGTCAGACTCTACTTGCTTGCTTCGTTCCAAAGTATTATTTTATTTAAAGTGGCCTCGATCCAGGCAATGAGAAATAAATAAATTGCAGATAAATTTATTACTAATATGAGTTATGACGGGGCCCCCCCTGTAGAGGGCCGAAGCCTGCCGGGGTCGCGGGACTTATCTCATTACCGTGACCCCGGAACGTAAAGGGCTATCGAAGGAACACCGTGGATTTAAGTCAGTACAAGTCTGACAGTCCCTCCCGCCCTGCCCGGGGTGGGAGGACTCATTTGATGATTTTACCACGCAAAAAAAAAAAAAACTAATATGAGTTCCCTTCATTATGGTTGAGCTTAGCGTGCTGACGCATGCGTCATGCTCGTGATCGGGTGCCGTCTGCTGAAGTGGTCAGCTTATAACTGCCATGGCATTTTTATTTAAAGGCAAATCATTATTACTATCCTATTCTAATCTATTTTTATTCACATTAAATTACATTATTCTCGCAGCTCTTACCACAAGATTGTAATATATTGTTTTAAAAGAGTTTCCATGGAGTTTCTTGCCGGTTCTTCTCCATAGGACCTACTATTTGGAACCGCGCACCTAGAGTCTCGACATTTCATAAGTGCCTGTATTTGGTTTACAAGAAACAAAAATCTATTCATCTATAAAAAAAAATCTTTGCAGTCCAAGATTTAATGACGCACATAATACTATCAATCAAAACTATACATACAAAGTTAGTCGAAAGGGGTAGGATATAAAACCCGGAAGGGGGTTGTTGTACTTATCATTATGAACAACTTATACTATAGGAACAATCCGGAAATCCCAAAAAAAAACTGCTGTAACAAATAATTGAATATTACTCGACCAAAAGTATGGAACGCTTTCTGTTTGGTCCCATAGTAAATGTTGTTCATAATGATGTGTACAATAATCCCCTTCGGGCTTATACAACATGTAACATAATATACGCAAGTACTGAAATTAGTTTGTTCATAATTAACTGATAAGTATTTTTTTTTTTTCAAAAGTTATGAATTTCGCAAAATTCACGGTCGATTGGCCATAGTAAATTAAATCTTATTTCGAAGTGATGACTCAATTTTAAATGCAGTAAATAATGCTAAAATCAACAGTATTTACTTTAAAATAATAGTTAGGTTTAAAATTCTTAAGTTTTGACTGTATTATGCTTTTAACTTAACTACTGGTCGCCCTGTGGTCGAAATTCTACCACATATAATATATAAATTTTAGCTTTCTGCACTCCTTCTCCATATAAACTTTAACTATGCCAAATCTCACACTCCTCCGTGCGCGCAATATGCTTAAAAAGGGGTACAAAGTTTTCTCTTCACGTATTAATGCGCACTACATTAAAAATATCCTGTATTGTTAAAATAATAAATAATTAAAAAAGCCTTTATTTGACCACGCTACAGTTTATCTTAGTTACTAAATTGATTTATTTACTAAAATTCTAGGTGTACAAACAATTTTTTTTTTCTTTTTTTTTTTTTTAAGCTTATGGTAAGCTGTATAGTTATGATACACTAATTAGGGTCTATGAGGTCTTGCGATAATTACGTTACACATTGTATAAGCTTTCCGACACACCGTGTAATAACCACCGACAATCATGAATAGTTTTTTGAAAAATAGGTTTTGGGGGCCCCGGCGGCGACCAGAACGACCAAACGGAATCGGCAGCGATATTGAAGATCAAGGAGAGCATGCAAGAAGAAGCCAAGAGATTCGAGAAAGACCCAGAGCATCCGGATTACTTCATGCAATGAACGGTTTTATTTAAAATTACTGACGCGACGCTGACTTGCCGAATAAAAATGTTATTTTTCTGGAGTGTACTCGAAATTCGGTACCAATTTTTTGGTATCAGCTTTTTTTTGTACCAAATTTTTGGTATCTTATTGACGCGGATCTTGGTATCGGAACTCGTACCAGTTTTGGTATTGGGAGATTTCGATATAATTTTTTTGGTATCATAATTTTTAGGTATCTTTTTTTGGTATTGGAATTTTTTAATGCCATTTCTTCGGTATCTAGTTCCGAGACCAATATGTATTTGTGTCGCAGATTTTTATACAAAATTTTAATACGCCAATAGTATTTTAGGACTAGTTAAAATATTTAATTCAAATTCGGTATTTGTTACTATTTAAAAAGTTTTTTGTGATCTCAAAATTAGTAATTTTTGGTAAGTTGGCGCGCGTTTTTGTTTGCGTTCCAACGATCTGATGGTAAAAATTGTATTTTTAATACCCTTTCCTTCGGCGTTTTCTGTTGCACAATTATTTATTATTTTTAATTTAGCCCAGTGTAGTATATTTTTTCAATTTCTTTTTGTGACAGTTTCATTCTATGTCAAGTTACGGAATTGCTGTTTGAATTAGAGTGGCACTTAAGGTACCGCTCATTCGAAAATGTATGGACAAATTGATTAAATACTTATACAAATGCGACCACAGTGACCTCACAAGATTTACTTTCCTTGTATAAATTCCTTAATTTTTACATAATGGTAGGTATTGTAGGTGTAATCTTTAGATTTGATCCCAAAAATAATCCGACAATGTTCGGCTTACCTAAAATGAAACTGTCAAAAGGAAACCTCAGAAACACTCGGTAGTGACGAAAAATGTCTTTCAAGTGATCATATGGGACCCCTATCTGTCAGTAACTAATGTCAGTATAACTTACTGACATAAATGATTTAGAAGAGCGTCTATTTTGTACAGAAATTGTGACTTGACACCGCTTAAATGTTTTATACTGACAGTTTTTAGACCACTGACATTTCAGTTACTGACAGTTGGCACAAAGTAAAAAGTTACAGAAGGTACATTACTTAAGACAGAAATAAAGAAATTTTACATACTTAAATACGGCTTTAACATATTAAACACCATGTTACGTGATCGACAATTTAATTTATTGTGTTCGCGAACACAGTTTGGAAAATGTTTCTTTTCACGTTACCTTGCACGTTGTGTTGCACATAATCTGTACGCGGCTTTAAGCCACTGCAAAACCGTCTCAAGTGTGCGGTATGTTTTGGGTACCGACATTGCGAGGCAAGTTGCTTGATGTGGAGACGCGTTTGCCTCGCGAGGCAACGTGATCTTTGCAGCGCGCGAGCGTGCCTCGCGCGATCCGGCGCGGTGTCGGTAAAGTGGTTTTAAAAGAGCGCTCAGTGTGCGCCGCTCACTTGCAAAGGACGCATGTGTATAAATTGTATTGTCTCGCGCGCTCGCAACATTGAAAACTTAAAATAACGCCTCACAGGCTCAAAACGGCTCATGTCGGCTGTTTAGAACTTAAGCATATCGCGAAGCTGCCTCACGACTAAACGCTCTTGTGAGAATTTGATCAGCAGCCTCGCCATGTCGAAACCTAGCTTGAGACGAGTCTCACTAACAGTTGGTAATTATGGTAAGCGTACATGAACCTTTTGTATCTATTTATTTTGTAGTCCCATCGTCATTTACTAGTGATGTTCTATGTATTAACAATATTTAGTTACTTTTATATAGATTTTTTTATTTCGAATGTATGTATGTATAAGTAATATAAAAGCCTTTATTTTTTAAACAAATTTTTGACTATGAACTTTAATGTAAAGTTGGCTTCCACGGTTGCTTTTATAACATCTTTTGCGGGGTCTGTATGCAAGATATTACGATTCAGTAAAAAAAATATTCAAACGAATCATCTGTTACCATCGCTTGACTTTGTTATCGGCATTCTAGCGCTCTGGGTCATCGAACTTACCGGTCACTTTTCCGCTCACCGCTGAAGCGCCTTCGTAAGTTCAATGAACAATGCACGGAGCGCTAGAATGCCGTTAAAGAACAAGCGACTGCAAGAGAAGCTTCGTTCTCGATTATTTTCTTCTAAATCCAAAAATCCTCCACCAAGGTTGGGTCTGTATAATCAGACCCGCGTGGTTTAAGGTATTTACACGATTTTTGTTACACGATATATTATACTACTGACTGTAGCTCTGTACAGGAGGCCTACTACGAGCTCTTATTACAGGACAGAAATTAAACTGCCCAAACATTTCCAATATAAGCTGACCTTTCATGGTACGAAAATCCTAGACAGTGCAAGGTCAGTTCATACTGGAAATGTCTGGGCAGTTAAATTTCTGCCCTGCTGTAAGAGTTCATACTAAGCCCCCTTATCCTTATTTTATAATTACAGCCACAGGCATGACTTGTGTATGGAAACTATGGTTTTGACTTAGATACAGCCATTTCCTTCAAAACAATCTTTGAGTATCTTTTAGAAATGTGACAGCAATGTGTCTGACCCCGCAAAAAAGCAGCCGAAGTTAACTTTTTTTATAATTTAAGAAAACGACAATACGCACCGATTATTATCTGTCCATGTGCGTTGATATGTATAAAAGTTGAGACTGTCAGTGCAAAAGTGGTATAACTCAGATTTTAATGTATTTCATTCTTGAATTGTTGGCAGGTAAAATATTCATCAGTGTTGTTAGTCTATATAGAGCAGCTTAGAAATATTATGTGACAAAAAAAACAATTTAGGACGCTGGACGATACATAAATTAGAATTGAATATTTCCCTTAAAAAAAAAAAGATAATAAAAGTGAAAAATTTGAATTATGCCACTTTCGTTCTGCCAGCATCAAATCTTCCACATCTTAAAGAAAAATGGTAAATAAATTATTTAGCATTATTTTGTTTTTAAGCTCTTAATGTTCCTAGATTTGTATTTTTTTTTTTATTATTATTTATAAGAACACTTTTTATTAAAAGTTTTGCATGAAATCGGTGCGTCAGGTGGTATCGCGTTTGGGAGACGTCGGTGATTATAAATAATACAAATTAAATTTATGGATTATTTCGTCGTTCAGTTGTAGAACCATTTTCTTCCGTATACAACAATTCGGTCCTCCATTTTAACCAGCAATTAGCAACACTAGAGATGTCGCAGAAGTCTACTTTTAATATCGATGTTCAAATAAGGTACCTTTTATATTGCAAGCAAGCAATAAGAAGGGTTTTATGAAAATTCAGCCTCTAAAAGGGTGAAAAAGGGGGATGAAAGTTTGTATGGGAGACCCTTCATTTTTGAAGTGAGTACGATGAAAATTGGTATTTAGGCTTTTGGTTACAAATAAAGAAACATGTGTTTCTGCGTTTTTGGAAATTCATCCCCTAAAGGGGTAAAATTGTTTTTGAAGTGAGAAACGTGAAATACTTAATAAAATCAATGACTAAGAATGACTTTACCATTTCAGTTTGATGCATTCGTTTAACGTTTATTATTTCATAACTTATAATATTATGTAGTAACAACATTTTCGTACTTATAATGTTTTAAATATCACTTGGATACCGAAACCAAACCTGGTATCGATAAATTGTTATTGTCTTCACCGGCTTTCCCAAACCCGGTATTGCGTCAGTTTTTTTTATGTTCCGAAGCGCGACCGAATTTTTGCAACAGAACAGTGAAATAAATAAATTCCTCTCACGTCGGAATAAGCATTTATTCATGTTTATTAAATTATATCGATTTACAGAAATTGTCGCGCGGTAACCACTGTGTTTATTATTAGCGAGCTATAGCCGTTCAAAATTATCGATACCAACAGATACCAAAACGATACCAAGTTTTTTTTATTTGAAATATCGATAGTTTTGCGCGTCCCTAACCAAGGTGGAGATTTTTATGCAGGAAAAATTTTATACCGTGAAATAGTGATGTGTTGTAGTTTTTTTTTTCATTATGGTATTTTTCATGTAGCATAGGTATATTTTTTTTCTTTTGGGGTGTGTGGAAATCTGTATAAATTAGATTTTACTAGAGATTTTTCGGAGAGGTAGTTCTTAAGTTAAATGGGGCGCCGCCCTGTCCATAGCTCTGCGCAAATTTGGGTTCCTTTAGTGCCCACTAAAGTGATGCCTCTAAAATCGGTACGTATTGAATCTCGACTGAATGACTTTCGGACGAAAAAAGAAAATTTTGTTTTATTAAAAAAAATGTGTAAATAAAATCAAATTTTTGGATGTCGATTTTTTTTTTTTTTTCAAATTTTTTCGTTTTTTTTATTTTTATTAAAATTTTTACTTAGCCGAATACACTAAACGGACCCAAAAATTGTATTATATGCAGCGTTGAATTAATTAGAAATTAAGAACTTAGTGTTAACACAAAATAGTTTCAACAATGCAAAAAAAAGATTTTTTTAAAATATTATGATTATTATTATTTTTTGTTTAATAAATAATTAATTATTTGATTAATACATGTAGTGTGAGGTTGTATCTTGTTTACAATTTAAGGTATATTATTATTTCCTTTCATTTGTGACTTAGATAAATGAATATTTTTTTCTTATCACATTGATGTCATGTTTATATACATACATAAATAGTTATTATATATTAAAGATATTAGTCGTTTCATTTAAATAACCTAACCGACAAAAACCCCTGACTCCAACTAGAAAAAGAGCTGTAACTTTTGAACGACTGAACTGATTTTCATGAAACATAGCTAAGATGATACCTGATTAAACTAGCTTTCAATTAAAAAAAGCATTGAAATCGGTCCATCCGTGTTGGAGCTACAATGCCACAACATACACACTACAAACATATAACCTACACCATTTAATTATAATAAGGCTTATTATGTTTCCCTACACTGTTCTCACATAGTGGCCAAGAATTTGTCTGGACTGTTTAATTTTTTTACACCTGATGGTAAATGATCACCGCTGCCCATGATCATCCGCATCACCAGAAGAGTCACCGATGCGTTGCCGACCTTTTAGGAAGGTGTTAGGAAAAAGGGATGGAAAGGAGAAGGAATTGGGCCTCCGGCGCTCCACACTCATCGAACGAAACGCAACAGTATGCTTACTGCTACTTAACGTCGATATTCTGTGGGAGAGTAGTACTTCCCCGGTCGTGCCGACCCATTCATGCTGGCATGCCAGCGAGACACTACTACCCCCACTGGCCCCATCTATTATTTTAGGTATTTATATAACCTAACCGTCAACAACCCCCGACTCCAACTAGAAAAAGAGCTGTAACTTTTAAACGGCTGAACAGATTTTCATGAAACATAGCTAAGATGATACCCAAATAAACTAGCTTTCAATTAAAAAAAACTGCATTGAAATCGGACAATCCGTTTTGGAGCTACGACGCCACAGACAGACTCTCTCTCCCTCTAGCACCAATAATAGTACGCTTATTATAGGTGCTAGAGGGAGAGAGAGAGAGAGTTCAGGGCTCATAAAGATTTGCGAGTACTATAACGCCTGTCTTTTTTGTCGGGGGTCAAAAGGGGTACCTACAAAGTTTCCTCTTCACGTATTAATATGATAGATATAACTAGGTACTGTAGCTATTATACATAATATCACTTATTTTCCAATAGGCACAATATTATCCAAATTACGTAATAGCTGAAAAGCGGTGTGCGTGTTTGGCGTCGCGTGTTAGATGCTAATATTTTGTGCTTCGAACCTGTCACCGGAGGGACGGCGTTATGCAGTAAAGTGTCAAATGTAAACACAAAATATTTATTTGCAAATTCACCAAAGTTTTGTCTTGCGAGAAATATTGCGTCTTCCAGCCTCGGATGCCAATCTCCATTTTTCAAATCCTGATAGCTAAGATGATTATTTATTTAAGATTGATTGAAGAACGTGTGTACATACAAAGAAAGTGCATATACAAGATGACAAAATAAATTAAGTGCGCACATGTTTGTCACAGCGTGACATGCAAAATAATAGATAGTATTATAAAATTTTAAACATTAAGTAGTTAGATATTCATAATACTTCTTGGTCATTATTGCATAACACCGTTCATAATGGCAGATCATTCGCAAAGCTAGATTATGATAATATTTTTTATGATACACGCCTCTTCGTACCAAGTACGGCTTGTTAGTATCTACAGGATGTTATAACACAAACCGTGAAAAATATACGATTTTTTTCATTAAACCATAGTATTTTGTTCCTCGAAGTACCTACACCCACTTATTTGCTGATGATGTTAATAAGTCCGGGTACCAGATCCAAAAATCTAATTTCCATACAAAATCCCTGATAATTCAGCTAATTTCCTGACATTTTTAACCGACTTCAAAAAACGAGGAGGTTCTATGTTTGTCTGTGTGTATTTTTTTTTTTGTTTTTATTCATCCATATTTTCGCCAATTGTGAACCGATTTAAAAAAGTCTTTAGTTCTGAAGTGGTCCCACTTTTTGTTGAAGATCTGATGAAGACCTTCAGAGATATAGGTACCATGGAACTCTTGAATGAATAACAGCACATCACTCGCGATATCTGTAATCTCATGTTTAGATATGTATTGTTTATTCCACTCAAAATAGAAAAATAAAATAAACTTTAAAAAAAGTAAAAACCGACTTAAAAAGTATAAAATAAATTTCTTAAAAAACTTATCAGCTTCTGAAGTCGGGGCCTTTAATTCTTCAATGCACCTAGCTTGACAGTGGCACCGAGTTCAGAAGCTGATAAGTTTTTTAAGAAAATTATTTTATACTTTTTAGTTTGTTGAAGTTGGTTTTTCCTTTTTTTAAAGTTTATTTTATATGATGGAGGATAGTAGGCGCAGCGAAAAAAAAAAGCTCCTTCGTGTGTCTGTTCGCTGCCCACGATTCGGTGCGGACGAGCGTCACCTGTGGCGTGCAATGGCAATGTGGTGAATCGCGACCAGCCCGCGTACGAGTGAACGAAGTTCGAGGTCTCCTCCCGTCTGAACATTCCTAACAAATCCACAATTTCCCTGATTTCCGGACAGGGAGCCTAATTTCCGAACAGAGAGCCTGATTTCCGGACATGACAAGAAAATTCCTGTCATCTGGCAACCCTATATGGATCCATCCGTGCCCTCTACCGGGCGTAATGCTAAACTTCTGACGGCTACTGAAAATGTCTGCGGTAGCATCGTCGGCTTGCTATTGAATAGAACCATCCCACCAATATTGTTAATGGAACTGTTATTAATTATAATCCTTGATTGGTTAAAATTACAGCTAGGTAGTTTAAAAGAAGAAGAAAAGAAAGAAATATTTATTTTATATAACTATATACTCGTATAAGACGCTAACAAAACACGACGAAAGAATAAATGATAAAAACACATATTAATATAACAAAAAGGATTTAAAAGAAATTAATTATCTACTATTAGGATACATGATTAATCTAACCAAAGGGCATTTTTTATAAGTTGTCACTCGATTGATTTTTTCTGGTGGTAGAGCGATAACAAAGGACATGGCTAAACTACTGCCCTTAACATGTATAGAAATTTCTTACTAGCTCGTGACATTCAAATATTCATTCATTAATTATTACGTGTTTGTTATGCTCCTAGAACTTTCGTGAACTTTTCAAAAAATTAAAAGTGTTTTACTTATTTTTTATGACCACAGAACACTATTATACCTAAGATTATACCCTAGGACGTTCCGTTTTACAAAAAATGTGGATGTATAAAGATATTTGTGTAAGCTAAATAAACAGTATCAATTATTATATTATTTAATTTTGTATCTTAATACGTCTCAAAACGTTGATTTCTTGGATTGCCTTCATCCGATTTCTAGAAATGATTGGCAAAATGTGGAAAGGAACGCCACTTTAATAGTGTCGGCACTAAAAAGTAACAATCGATTCTTCTCGATTCCGATGATTCGATTAAAACCAAATAAAAAAATACCCGAAAACTTATGAACATGACGTGTTAAACTCTTTGTTTAATCTAATAAAATGATAAAATAACTATCACAATTCAGGTAACTATTATAAGTCGAAGAATGTTGACTGAATAAGGATCGCCAAGAACAATAATTTGTAGGTATTTTTCTTTCGACCTATTTGATTAGGTACATAATCGATTCTGTTACACTCCGAGTATAATCCCATCCAACACTATGAAAAAAAAACAAACGTCAGTCCGACGTCATTTGATCGCTCTGCCGTTCGTTTGATTTGTTCGTTGTGCTTTCACAGTATTTTGGATTTTTACTTTTGACCATCGCTTGTTTATCGGAGTTATTGTGACTTATTGTTTATTGGATTTTGATAGAATCATTCATTTAGGCGGATCGAGACTTTAACTTTTAAGAGGCTGAATGAAATCTAAGCGAAACTACAAATAATCCCTCAGAGGACATACTTGCATATTACATCCAAAGACGGGGAACAGAACTGTTGGCTGCTGCTGAGTGCTGCTATTTGGGATGGCGAGACACCAAAACACGTTTTCTGACGCTTCATTTTTAGATGATGTTCTTGTGAGATATGAATAGTAAATACATACAAACATATTCCCCATTTACTACAATCATATCACATGCATGTACCTTCATAATAAATTAATAAATCTCATTGTTGTTGTTTTATTTCAATATTTTATGTGTCCTTGTTTAATTAGTGCGTAGATATTATAATATGCTTAGATTATTGATTGGTTGTCGCGGCCGAGCGGCTGCGACAAATAATCAATAATCTAAGATAATATGTATGTGTATTGCATAGTAGTGAGTTTCCTCGCAAAATCTTTTATTTTACCCAATTGTTGAAGTTTGTAAACAAACGACTAGCTAACTTTCATAGCGAAATCTGTCTGTGGCGAAATCGTTTTCTTTTACCTACCTAGGAAGTTTGTATACCTATTGACTGTGGAGGAACGAGGTATGGTGTTCCTCCATTGAAAACGGAGGATCCTCCGACCAGGCGAGGTGATATTGCCTGGCGGGCCGAAGCCCGACGGTTGATGTCGGACAGTTGTATATGTGTTAGATATGATAATCTTTTTCCTTGCAGGATTCGTAATGTGATTGTTAAAATACATATTTTCGCGCCACTGTAGCTTTGGTTTCTTGCTAAGTAGTTATTCTATGTGGCGATAGATGTCGCTATATTGACGTAGAATTTTTTACGATTTTGTTATTAGGATTGTAACGATATGAAAAGTTCCTGAAAGTTTTTTCATACGAAATACTAATATTCAGCTATTCAGCGTTATATATTACTAGGTACGATATTTATACATTGCTAGGGCAATCGCCCATACTCTATTTAGCCATGTCCTTTAAATCTCACACGTTCACCTAGAGCCGTAGCAATTATCTGTAGGCCAAACAAATATTTGTTCCGTGCGGGAATCTAACCCGCGACATGTATGTACCGCTGCAGTCCATCACTCAACCACTGCGCCAATAGTACCGGTTTTTTTATGTAGGTATTCTACGTACATGTTACTATTTATAAAAGCCTTTTTTTTTATTGAAGCCTATTTGACACAGCTGCGACGTACAATCCATTTTTTATTTAAGATAAATATTTTTCTTTCTATTTTTGTTTTACATGTTATATTCTTTTAATTTTGTTATATTAACTTTAAAATTGTTTTTGTGCTGTGTCAAATAAATACTTTTTCTTTCTTTCTTTCTTTATAACTGTAAGTACTAAATCTCCAAACAAATAAAGGCCGTTGCGCGCAAAAGTTGACTATTCAATAAAAAAGAAACATGCTATACATAGGTATTTGACGATTATACAAGTCTGTCGCATATCATGGCGAATAATTCTGCGAAATTCGGTCAAAACAAGGGCAGGTATAGTGCGGAATGAACGTTTGTTGCAGAAATAGTGATCATTTTGTGATTTGTGAAACATGGTAGTATATTACATTTAATATGGAAAGTGATTAGCGATAGTTACGTTGTGGTAATCAAGATAAACTGTTAAGGAAGGTTCTACATAATAAGGTCATTGGCTACACTGCCGTGATTACTTAACGTTGTTTTTTTAAAACCTTGCTCCTCTACAATTTCTCCTATATCGAGGGTACTTAGAGAGAGCTAAACTCACGTATAGTGCCACAAACTTATCTGACCCGATCGTGGCGTCGCTGCCGTCGCTTTTACCAATGCCATCTCCGTACAAAAATTACATTTTGATGTTTGATGTCATTTTTGTTCCGTAGCGACGTTAGTTCCAATTTTGGTCACCGGGTCAGATAAGTTTGTGACACTATTAAAATTATTTTATGACGCGCCGATCATATTGCAGTGACGCTCCAACTTGACGCGAGCGTATCTCACTGAAGCGAAGAGAATACCAAATGTGTTGTTTTGGTCAACATTTTACTGCAACTGCACTGCTTTAGTTACGTGAATTAGCCTACAGTTTACAAACATACATGTCACATGCACACACAGACACACCCAGACCCGAAACATCTATCTGTAGATCATACAAATATTTGTTCCGTGCGGGGATCGAAACTGCGGCACGTAGCGCAGAAACCTAATCATTTAGCCACTGCGCCAAACGCAGTGTTGCCACGCTCTGATTTTAATATTCCCCGGACTCCTCCTGAAATTCACCTAAATTAGGCACTTTTCAAAATGCTTTCCCCTAAACATTTATTTTATTCATTTAGAATATTCAAGTTTGTAAAATTACTTGGTATGGAAACCAAAGTATCGAGTACATAATTACTCGATCTAAATCCCCTAAAAAATCCCCTAAACGTTATTTTTTCCCCTAAATAATTTTGTACCTTAAAAAATCCTCTAAAGCTTCAAAAATCCCCTAAATTTAGGGGAAAATACCCTAAAGTGGGGACACTGGCCAAACATGTCGTCAAACTCAATCTCATTGTAACTCAGTTCCCAGATGGAGTGAATTGATTATCACTGAAGATGGTTAAGTCACGCCGAGAAAGTCACCATACAGTGAGGTTTACGGGCGATGAGATGCCGAAGTACAAGCCTATTGTGACCGTAAGTAGTCAAACCAAGTTTAGTACCTAAAACCCAGGCTTTAAATATACCTATCCTTTAATTTCTAACGTTTTTGGTCCAGTGGCATCTAACTATGGGGAACAGCGAATGAACACAGCGAGTGAATTTAGTACTGCGGTTGCATTTAGGAACAGAGACTGAATCACTCTACAAATTATGCGCACTACATACAAAAATATCCTGTATAACCATCACTTTCTAACGTTGTGTAATAAAAAGAGACGGGGCTATCTTATGACCTGGATTTAGCAAGACTTGCTGTAAAACTATTTTGTATTATATTAAGACAGATTGGGTTTTTCTTAGTGGCAGCCTGGAGTTCGGAACTGTGTCATACGACAAAAAAAATCCATGAAGTCACTGACCTAATTTTACCCCGTTGTGCTACATAAAATAGTAATTTTTAAATGTCATGACAAAAGACATTTAATCTTACGTTTGCATGTTAGCGTGCCAATAAATAACAAAACAAAGTTTCTACAATTTATAGTTATTTTAGTTTTTTTCTTTTTGTCCTTGAAAATAGTTTTAGTGCAGATAGATGCAATGGTGGCGTCCGTTTAAAATGCCAGTTTTAAAAATGAAATTTTGGTTAAAACCTAACTTTAAAGTGACAAAACATTACGTGGTGATGAAGGTAAATATATTGTGGTTTATACGTGTTTGTTCAATATAACATTTAACTTTAACTTCTACTAATTTGATAGAGCGATCGATACCACAAAAATCAAGATGGAGTATATTGGAAGAAACTAGAAATAATATCCTCCCTAGGTCAATATGAACTTCTAATTAGAGAGATTGTGCAAAAAACAGCTGTTTAGTGTCCTATGTCTTTGCGAAACCCTAGCAGAGTCATAAATAGATACTGATTAGTATAATCTAGGTACTTAACATGATAATTTTCTTACATTTGCAAAGTTCCGATCGAACATTGCTTTTTCTATTTTTATAGAGGTTGATACCTTGAAGTGGTCATTGGTGTCATATTGTAAATAGTTACTTACAATTTCAAGATAATAAATAAAGAATTAAGAAGAATAATGCGTGAATAAATAGTGGCAATACAGTAATTCTATGTGCATAGCGTTTGTCCAACGGTGGGCGCCAAAAAAAAAAAATAGCTATTGGCGCCCACCGTGGGGCAACTCATTGATTTGGCCGTTCTCTGTGTGTAATAAAAACAAAATTAAAGCATACAATGTTAATGACTCTTGTCAAAGTACAGTAGTTCAATCAACGAGCTCGAAAAAGTGCCGTCGCGCATTTTGTGAAAAACTTGTTTCGGAATTTTTGCTTTATATAAGTAGATAGACAATAAAAAATTACGAAAAGCGAGGCCGCTATAAACTATACTAATAACTGTTCTTCGTCACTCAATAAGTCAAAGTTGTTGAAGTATTTCAGTTTCTCAGAATAAGAACGCCAAAGTTGGCCATTTAACGGCAAAATTACGGTCGAAATATAATAGGCCTCTTAAAATAACGCATAAATAACATTTATAAACTGAACAGTCTTCCTCCCAGGACTCCACAGACTCGAGTGCGCAGAACTATGTCAGCTCGCAGTCGTACCCTGGCCAGGACTCGGGTGCTGCGAGTCCTGACGCCTGCAACTTCCAGCCGGCGGCGCAGAGGTATCGGCTAAATGAACAAAGTAAGTGTGAAAGAATAAATTTGTCGCTTGACAGATTTTGAACAGAAAAACTGTCAAGAATTCAAATTTCTTCCCTTCGATAAAATCGCTATCACACTAGATTTGTGAACGTGTTTCGAGCGAAGCGATTGGTCAACGTTCCCGCCGCGTGTGCCTACAGGTTCTCCTCGTGTGCGCAACGTATTCGCCGCGTGTATACATTTGGGAACGGACACTAAATCACTCAGCAAATTTTGCGCACTCCATAAAAAAATCAAAAAATTGTTGCATTTACTTCATAATTTCTTAATTATTCTTTCGCAGGAATAAAACTCTTGACATCGATCAACCAGATAGTCCAGCAGCGCGCAGACCTTGAATCCAATCGTGTCACCCTGTCGAATCTTCTGGATGAACTGAGAAGGAAACTCAAGAGGCGAATAGATGACTGTCACTTTGAGAAGAAGGAGAAGATGAAAGTATGTAGCATTCGAAATAAGAAAACGGATAGATCTTTATTTCATGTAAACCAGATACAGCCACTTAAGTAATGTCAAGACTCTAGGTGTGCGGTTCCAAATAGTAGGTCCTATGGAGAAGAACCGGGAAGAAACTCCATGGAAACTCTTTTAAAATAATAGATTACAATCTTGATTAGTACAATGTTGTGGTAAGAGCTGCGAGAATAATGTAATTTAATGTGAATAAAAATAAATTAGAATAGGATAATAATAAAATGCCATGGCAGTTACAAGTTGACCAGACCCGACACATCTGTCGGGTCTGGTCAACTTGTAACTGCCATGGCATTTTCAATTCATCATCATTCATTCATCATTTTCAATTCGTGACCGGGTGCCATCGCACCCGTTCACGAATTTGCTCTCCCCTAGGCCAGGATGTGGTATTACCTACATGCCACCAGTACATCCAACCTAAAAACTCTAAGTGCTCTAGACGTTTAAGACACATAAAAGGGACCCAAAAAAAAACCACCATAACCAAGACACATACTTGTCAAAAAAAATCTGCGGTACCAAAAAAATATCCCCAAAATTATTTCTAGAAAATATTGGCATTTAACAAACATATCCGCATGTCAGAAAAATATCCGAAAAATAATTATCTATGGAAATCTAAGTAAACAGCTTGGTATATTTTGTAGATTACGAATCCGATACCAACGTGTAAACAGTAATAATAAAAATATTCTTTCAGTCTTTAAAACAAGGAAACCAAAGACTAGAGAGGGAGAAGTTTAACATAGTCTCGGAAATCGAACATCTGAAAAGACACCTGGATAAGGAGGAGGCACATCATATGCAGCACGCCAGGACTGTGGTGGCGCAGGTGAGAACTGTAATTTGTATACAGGATAATTTTGAAGTAAAACTTCTGTATAGTCGGGGGCATTAGGATTTTTCCGTCACGAAAAAGCGTTACGGCCGCGTGGAGGGGGTATATGATATCGTTGAAGTTTCATTTCTACTATGTGTCCCAGCACATATTTCGTTTGCTTATGTAGTGCGCATAACTTCTAGTGGTTCAGTCTCTGTTCCTAAATGCAACCGCAGTATTGGGATAGGTACACTTTATACCAAAACGATAATTCGACTTAGTATGGGGACACGCATAATTTCCTAGCGCAAGCCATACATAATCGAATTTTTATTTTGTTTTGGAGTGAATTTTAGTACTGCGGTTGCATTTGGGAACGGATACTGAATCACTCTGCTTTTGCGCACTACATAATAAATTATCCTGATTAAAAGAAAGAGTCTCCACGGATAATGGAAAGGGTACAATAATACAACGTGTATCAGAAATGCGTGTTCATATTAAAACTTAAATACCTACTGGAAGGTCGACCAATCGTATGGGACAGCTGACAATTTGTTCGCGATTACGATGTTGGTCCCATAGAGAAAGTTGTTCAATTTGTTGTCTGATCCACACCCTTAAATATGGCCACGCATTTCTGATACACGTTGTATAAAGACGAAACGGTATTATTGTATTCGTCATTATGAATAACTTTTTAAATGGTCCTATTCTGAAATCGCGAAAAATAATCAGCTTTGCAATAGCATTCAATCGAGCAATAAAACATTTAGTTATTAGTTAAATAATTGTATCGAACAGCTGTTATTTTTTTTCACGATTTCATGAGCAGCTAGCTATAAGCTAATCGTCTGACGGCACCCGTTCATGGGCATGACGCATAAATATCAGTATCGCTTAGCTCAACCATATTACAGGGAACCTAATGACCCGACAGGACATTTGATTCGTTCTGTAATCCTGTAGTTATGCTACAGTTTCAACAATAAATTCACAGGCTATTCAAGGAGTCGTGACCAAAGACACCTTCTCTCCGTGTTCGATGTTCGACCTACCGAACGAGGTCAGCAGAAGTGTTGCTAAGAACGCACCATCCAGGAATGTAAGCTGACTAAATTAACTTTTATAGCATTAGAATGACAAAGCCGCATTGTCATACCAATAAGAGAATGACGCAAATCACCGTGGATAACCAATGACGCAACACATACCTATAGTGCCACAAACTTATCTGACCCGATGACCAAAATTGGAACTAACGTCGCTATGGAACAAAAATGACATCAAAACATAAAGTTATTATTGGTAACTAGTAATAATAACTTTATGCATCAAAATGCTTGACTCAAAGTCAAAATGTCATTTTTGTACGGAGATGACATTGGTAAAAGCGACGGCAGCGACGCCACGACCGGGTCAGATAAGTTTGTGGCACCATAGCTGAAACTTCTCTGACAATGACAGTTTCAGACGAGTTTCCCCCCATGTTCAACGGTTTTACCGCGTAACTAAAATGGTAATGAACATCGACACTGGTAATAAACTTCAATACGATCGTGAGAAAATAAACTTCGAGCCACCTTGTATTTTTTTTTTACCGATTATGAAGATAGGAGTCCCAACTTCATGATAGGTAATTTTTTTACAAGGTAGCTCGAAGTTGGGACTCCTCTCTTCACGGCTCTATCTCGGAACATAATAATGATACCCTAATTACATCAATTTTCTTAGCATTATAGTGTCCTCTATTAATATTTTATTATAGAAACTGCCTTTTATATTAATAACTTTTATTTTATACGTAAATTACACGAACTTAATTAACATGGCGTTGTCACAGACTATAATATTGTTGTTATCGTTAAGGCAAAGGTATATAAAATGATTCAGCCTATATCAGCTAAGACCCTCATCTGCACCGTGTATGATATCATAGAGCATAGATAGTGTTTGTTACCCAGGCAAACTCCAGGCCGGCTGCCGCGCGTGTGTTGCGCGACCTGGCCGAGCTGAGGCAGCGAGTCGCTGGATGGATGGCGTCCAAGGCATACATATAATAATAAGTCCGCCCATCACTGTCCCACTGATGGGAAACGTCTCAGAATTAGGTTTAGGTCTTAGTCCACCACGGTGACCAGGGAGTCTACCGCGTAACTAAAATGGTAATGAACATCGACTCTGGTAATAAACTTCAATACGATCGGGAGAGACTTGACGTCAAAAACGTTCGTGATCGGCCCTGTTTACGCATTTCAATCGTAAGAGATTAAAATTCCTTGTAAAAAAATTACCGATTATGGAGTTGAGCGCAAAAGTCTATTTTATCCGCTAGCGTGGAAAAGTTATTCGAAATTCGAACGTGACGAACTATGGTGTACAGCACAGACCTGAGCCCCAAGTCTGTTGTAATCACGAGAGCATTCTGCCACGAGTGAGGGGTTGGTGCGTTGGACAAGTGTACAGTGGTGAAAAACAATTCAAATATAATTAGGCATCTAACATTTTCCTCGCTTTAGTGAGATGAAAAGTTGTTTGTTTCGCACGGATGCAAAATTATTTGCATCTCGTGCCTTTCTATTTTTCAACCACTCGCTTCACTAGTGGTTCACTCTTAGAATCCTTCGCTTGCTCGGTATTCAATACAAGCACTCGCACCAAATAACAATTTTGCAGCCTTGCATAACAAATAACTATTGTCTCTCACGATCGTATTATACCAGAGTCCATGTTCATTACCATTTTAGTTACGCGGTAAACCCGCAGTGCTTGTAGACAAGTGTAATCTACTATCGAGAATATAAACATCAACAAAATGTAGGTACTTATTGACATAGCCAGCATATTCTGTTAGAACATTTCATCTCGATTCGAATATCACTTTTACTGTCATTAATAATTGACGAATTTAGCGTATATTGTAACGTGACATTATTTTTAACGTATTGGTTGTTGCTTAGGCTGACAACAAGCTCGCTGCCGCGCGTTTGATGCGCGACATCGCCGAGCTGAGACAGCGAGTTGCTCAGGTGGAAGCCAGGCTTTCTAACGAATTGAGGGTAAGCACCAGCTTAGAAACCTTCCTACACAATATTTACAGTTAGGATTGTCAACCGTACTACAATAAATATAGTATTGTATTTCCAGTACCTATCAGCTGACCTCTCATTGTTGGTACGGAAAGTCTATACAATAGGGTCTATACGAGGTCAGCTTATACTGGTAATTTATAACTTATGACATGTGTAGCCGTATTTCGGTTCTGCGTACTTTAAAAGGTCCTACCTTTTATAATCCCGATCCCTTTGAGGGGTTATTATACTCATAATTAATCGAGATTTATCTAGCCATTGACAAATTGCCACTGAATCCATAAATTATGTACCTACAACTACTGTTTTCGATAATGCTATCACCAGTGTGTTTGCAGCGTAAAAGGCAGGCTGAGCTCGACATTATTCGACTAAGGAAGGAACTCTCCAACACCAAGAGTTACGTGGCCTCCCTGAGGATGCCGCCGCCGCCGCTCAGAAAACAGTGCTCCAAGTTTGCATAGAAACATGGATATTACAGTATTGAGAACGACTGTGACTTTTATTTTAACTTTTTCCTTTTGTAGAAATATAAATCTGAGATACGCGACTGATCATCAAATTGGATGAAGTCCCGAAGTAAATCAAGGCACACGCTCGTAATAGAAATCAATTTAATTTGTGAGTCTCAACAAACACCTAGAAAGGCTCTCACTGGGTGGCTGGATCAAGGGCCTGATACAAAACGGCACGCACTGTTAAGAGGTTTCTCTCTCTAGAGCCCTGACGACCGGTAACTTGGAGTGGACCCTGTTCCCGATGCCGGTAGACTACTACTGGGGACCGAAAACCGCTATAAATTACGGTAGAATAGAATAGATCTTTATTTCATGTAAACCTGATACAGGCACATATGAAATGTCGAGACTCTAGGTACACGGTTCCAAATAGTAGACCCTATGGAGAAGAACCGGCAAGAAACTCCATGGTAACTCTTTTCAAAAAATAGATTATAATCTTTATCAGTACAATGTTGTGGTAAGAGCTGCGAGAATAATGTAATTTAATGTGAATAAAAATAAGACTAGGATAATAATGATTTACCTGTGAATAAGATTGCCATGGCAGTTACAAGCTGACCAGTTCCAGGTAGATACAGGTATCGAAGAATTATGGTTACTTCTAAGAATACAGTTACCGCTATCTGGGTAACTAAGATGAATAAACATGTTACGTCTAAAAAGTTACTGTTTGGATACCGGTAACCTAAAAATGACCGGTGATAAACACATACCTACACACACAGGCGCTGCCTTCCCTCTTACTTTATGCCAACGGCACGTGTAAATGTCTAGACAGATGGACCGCATTTCAACTGCAATCCATGCAATTTGAATGCAGTTGACACGACTGTAATAGAACTGCAATAGAAATCCAACCGCAAATTGCAGTTCGGATGCAGTTGCGGTTGGATTGCAGTTGAAATGCGGTCCGTCTGCCTAGACTCTAGAGCCTAAGATAGGGATAATTTTTATTTTTTGTAATCGGTATTAATTCCGGTTATATCCAATTTGATGGAATTACCTTAATAATTAAGGTTACCTTTAGAAATACCTGTAAAAATAATAAACGTTGTAACCGAGAAATACAGGTATTGGTACCGGTTTAGGCTCTAATATTAGGTAGATAATATTTAAAAAAATATAAAAGTATGTTATAAAATCGAAGAAAAAGAAATAAAAGACACAAATTAATGAAGCTCTTTATTCTTTCACATTCTGCCTAACAGACATTTTGAATATTTCCGAAAACAAGAATCAGCTGCTGCACATCTTAATGTGGTGGGTCAGACTGTGTGCTACGAGCGACTTCTTGTTCTTGAAGATGAGCAGGCACTCGTCACACTGGTGGAGACCCGAGTGGACCGCGAGATGCTCTTCTAGTTTCTCTCGCGTCTCCAGGTCTTGGCCGCATACTGGACATGGAAATGTATCAAGCCCGTCACACACGTAGCCATAATATATATTAATATATTGAGCTATATATTACATTATAGCAAGCCCCCATACGTGGTAGCTATACTATAACATATTTTGATGACGTAATAGAAATATATATTATAGCTGCGTCTGAGGTCGCTCGAAGATTACTATGGAAAATATATCGTAATATGCCTTGCTATACTATATATTATAGCTACGTGTGTGACGGGCTTTAAGATTCCCTCAAACTGAAGTGGTATACAGGTTGGCGCTGTCTGTATCAAATTAAATGAAACCACGTATTTGGTATAGAAAAAAGAAAGAAAGAAAGAAAACACATTTATTCAGCACGGACAGTGACAACACACGAGACAGAAATAAAATTAAAATTAACTTAACCTTTAAACAGTAAAAAATAAAAAATAAAACAGACATGAGCACAAAATAAAAACAGTAAAATAGTCATCCTATTGTATATTGTTGTCAAGCATGCCCATGCCATGGAATCATGTTCTGAAGCCGTACTAAATTATCCTAACCGTCAAAAACCCCCTACTCCAACTAGAAAAAGAGCTGTAGCTATTGAAAGGCTGAACAGATTTTCATGAAACATAACTTAAATTATCCCCGATTAAACTAGCTTTCAATTTACTAAACTGCATTGAATTGGGTCTTCCCGTTTTGGAGCTACGATGTCACAGACAGATACACAGATATACATAATATGCACACTACAAACTTATAACACCCCTTTTTTTGTCGGGGGTTAAAAATACAATAATTTTACGCAACATACACGCTTGTTTCATGAAAATCTAAAAATACTGCATGTATTTCCAAAACAATCATGGATTTAACGTGTATATTTGATTCAAAGTTTGCTTACATTAACGTTACGAATAACGTTACGAATGCTCGTGAAGATTCTTTTTTGCCTCGCTTTGTCAGTTACTCCTGTGGGCCGAGCACGAATATTTTGACGTATCGTAACGTAAACGTAATCAAATTTTGAATCAAAAATACACGTTTAATCCATAATAGTTTTTTCAAATGCATGCAGTGTTTTTTAATTTTTATGAAACAAGTGTGTATATTGCATAAAATTGAATAAAAATGCGATAGATTCATTGTATTTTATAATCAAAATTTGCTTATGTTTACGTTACGATACGTCAAAACATTCGTGTTCGAGCTAAGTAGTTACACTATATGGCGCTAGATGTCGCTACAGACTTACCAGAACACAAATTGTCGAGACTATCTCCGTGCGCGTTTCTCACATGCAACGCAAGGTTCCTGGCCACTGCGTACTTCTTGGGACATTTACTGCACTGGTACTTTTGAGGTTTTTGTTTTGTCACGCTGTTTACGAACGTCAGCTGGTTTTTCTTCGGTTGACGGGCCCTAGATTGTGAATAGAGATCATCATCTGCCTGGCCTTTATCCCAACTACATTGAGGTCGGCTCCCAGTCTAACCAGATGCGGCTGAATATCAGTAATGTACAGAGCGACTGCCATCTGACCTCCGACACCCAATTACTGAGAGACACTGATACCCTAAGGTTAGACCGGAGACTTTTTGGGTTGCTGACTCCCGTAACGACTGTCAAAGGTATTCGTATGACAACCGGGACCAACTGCTTAACGTGCTATCCGAGGCACGGAGGGGTCTCCATGTTCGAAGAAATGGTCACCCATCTAGGGACTGACCGCGGCAACCGCAACTTAACCTCGCTGATCGACTGATCTACACGGTCGGCGGTAGCTATGTAGCTACGAGCCCCTGCGAGAGATGCGCCGAATATTCGTATAGTATTCGGCCGATATTTGGAAAATTTTAAATATTCGGTCGAATTATTCGGTTTTGATGCCGTATATATTCGGTTCAATGGATTCTGTTTTCAAGCTGATTAAGAGATTACAAATCATGATAGCTATCTAATTTGTATTAAAACTTATTAAAACGATAGTAAATATTTGTGCGCTATCCGTAATAATTCGCGTGAAGGTTCGCCACGCCACGAAGTGACAGTATCGGGGGACAGCAGGTGGCGAGGTACCGTGAGCGTGTTTATACCTGTAGGCTAATTCACGTAACTAAAGAAGTGCAGTTGCCGCGCAGTTGCAATAAAATATTGATCAAAATAACACATTTGGTAATCTTCTGCTTCTTTTTTCGTTATGGCAATTGAGCCGATGTCGACTATTCTGCCATTTGGTATCCTCTGGGCTTCAGTGAGATACGCTCGGGTCAAGTTCGAGCATCACTGCAATACGATCGGCGCGTCTTAAAATTACGTGAATTAGCCCTCTGTTTGCGCGCCAAAATTGCAGAGCGCGATACCGGATAATTCTGCCGAATATTCGTTTCGGTAAGAGTCAAACCGAATAGTATTCGGTTATAATCACTATTCGGCGTATCACTGATTGTGAACGAATTTAGGACAAAGTTAAACAGAGGCGGATTTAGGTGGCGTGCAGGGCAACCGCCCAAGACCTCGGCTCTTGCAGGGGTTTCCGCAACAACCCGAGTAGATAAAAGAAGACATTTGAAACCTTATTTTATATAGTTAAAACAATTAATAAAGTTTGTCATATCAAGTAATTATTATCGTTATCAAAATTAACAATTAGAATTTATCGTCTAGTTTGTTATTTTTTATAAATCTTTTAATAAAAAAAAATATGGAAATGATACTATTTCCATTTTTTTTAAGATAAGATAACTTTATTTGTTCAAACATTACGAGTGTGCATGCAAGATATTACAGTTTACAATTTCTAGTCATGTTTGCCACCTGTAGTGGCTAAGCGATTAGCTTTCTGCGCTACGTGCCGCGGGTTCGACCCCGCACGGAACAAATATTTGTATGATCTACAGATAGTTGTTTCGGGTCTGGGTGTGTGTGCATGTGACATGTATGTTTGTAAACTGTACCCCCAATACAGGAGAAATCCTGGTAAGGAGCAATGAAAAAAAAAATGGAAATACGCCTTCGTGCCAACTCACCTAGCCTTCCCCCTCAGGTCTGCTTTAGCGTGCAGGTCAAGGTGTTCCTTCATCATGTTGGTCGGCATCACGATGTTGCATTTGCGACACACGGCGCCTTTCAACTCACCGTTCTTCTTGCAGCGGGAGCAAATGAATGTCTTGTAACCGTCGCAGGCGACGAGCATTGGGTACCTGAGGAGAGAAGGCATTTTTTTATCAGAGTTTTAATTATTACAATACAATAAAACCTAAACGTGGCTCCCGCTGAAAACCAGCGCTGTCGGGTTGCTCGCAGCGCGGCAAAAGCCCTTTTTGACACAGCTGCGACGTACAATCCATTTTGATAATTTTTTATTTTTGTTTTACTTTTTTTTTTCTGTTATGCTATCTTTAAAATCGTTTTTGTGTTGTGTCAAATAAACACTTTTTTTTTTCTTTCTTTCCGTCAAAAACCCCCGACTCCAACTAGAAAAAGAGCTGTATCTTTTGAACGGCTCAACAGATTTTCATGAAACATAGCTAAAATGATACCCGATTAAATTAGCTTTCAATTAAAAAAATTGCATTGAAATCGGTCCATCCATTTTGGAGCTACACAGGTAAAAATACATGCACGTTCCCTGTTATCCGACTAACCGTATATATATTCATGTAAACTAAATACAGGCACATATGAAATGTCGAGACTCTAGGTGCACGGTTCCAAATAGTAGATCCTATGGAGAAGAACCGGCAAGAAACTCAACGGAAACTCTTTTAAAATAATAGATTACAATCTTGATTAGTACAATGTTGTGGTAAGAGCTGCGAGAATAATGTAATTTAATTAATGATATATTTGTTTTGTTTTATGAAAAGAGTATCCATGGAGTTTCTTGCCGGTATCTTCTCCAGAACCAACCCACTTGGAACCGTGCACCTAGAATCACGACGTTTTGAAAGTGCCTGCAAAGGCCCCGTTGAAATAAAAAACTTTGGCTTTGACTTTGAATGTGAATAAAAATAAATAAAAATAGCTTAATAATCTTTATCATACCTTTGTTTGCAGACCTCACACGGAATATTTATCCGTTTGGACTTGGCTTCATTGGCTGCCAGCCTCTTCCGAGCCTCTTTTCTTTTCGCCGAGTCCAAAGGCTTTTTAGGCTGTATTTCCTTTTCCGGTTTTGTTGATAATTTCCCACCGGCTTTTATACAGCCCTCCGATTTTAAGGTCGTAATGCTCGATGAGGCTAGAAATGAGTAAGAAGACTGGATATCGTTGCAACAACGCGGTATTGGAGTTTTACAAAACCGGTATTTTTTCGGTACTGTAATTTTCAATACCGGTATTTTTTCGGTAATTTTATAATTTGGCGATTACAATGTGAGTGTTAAGAAGTACTAAAAAAATCCGGTATTCTGGTTTATGTAAATATCGGTATCCATGGCCTAGACGTGGGTACCGGGACCACTTAACTCAGACGGTTGGTGTCTGAATCTGAGGTAGTTTCGAGGCGCAGGGGGGTGTGACACACGCCTACTATTGGCTAAGCTAAGCTTTATGGTGCGTATCATGGGCCTGTGACTGACATCTCGCGTCACACCGCTCCCGCACCGCGCAACGTCTTCATATTAAACTCCGGCACCAACTTTTTCAGATAAACGGTCGTACTATACTATAAAACTAAATGTCACCGGCATCCGTTTTCGACATGAGACGGCGTCCGATCCGACATTTAGTAAGTGGCATCGAAGCCTGGCATCATTATTCTAAAAACATCCATCTCTACAATACATACCGTCGCTGGGCGGATTTTCGAACGCTGCGTGGACGAGTGCGCGGAACCGCTCTGTGCTCCGCAACGCGCGCACGCACCACTCACAAATCATGCAGTCTGATGGCGTTACCTGCAGAAATAGAAGTCAATTGTTTTCTTATATATACCTTCAATAAGGTCCAATTTCGTAGCCAAGAATTTAGCTCGTGGGAGAGGTAGTCGTATCGTCGCGTCACGTCGCGGTGTGAACTAAGATTGCCAGATACAGGCTTATCATTTCCGGGACAATTCTAAAGTAACTGAGTTGGGCCGTAGTAAATTTAATATATGAAAATAAATAGGTAAGTATTTAATTACGCCACAATAATGTTTTACATATTGTATTTTTTAAAGGGAAAAGAAAAATGCAAGTTGTTTCCAAATATTTACTCTTATTTTAGGTAAAAGTTACCTAACTGCCTACATAATATTGTGTGTAGGTATACATATTGTATCAAACTGGCAACTCCAGTTATACTCGCAACTTTGTGAAAAAAACTAGTAGGTGTTCCGAATCCGGGACATTCCCGGATTTCCCGGTCATTTGGCAAGCCTAGTGTGAACTGACCCTTACACGAAAATTTCATTTGCTTATGTTGCTGACAGTACTCTTGACACCTACCCTGACTCCGAAGCAGTCGTAGAGGAGGTGATCGTATCTCTCCTCGACGCCTTCCCACACGTAGGTGTCCCCGAAGTATCGCAGGCCAGTGTCCCCGCTGCAGAGCCGGCAGCACCGCCCTGGGACTCCATCACCATCTCCTGATGCGTGCGCGTGGAGTGAGGGCTTGTCCTATATGGATTTTTGTATTGGCTGGTGAATCAGATCAACATACAAGCCAAATAGTTGAGTTTAGAAAATTTAAATCTTGCCGAGAAACTCTTCGTTGAATGTAGACAAGCCAAAGAGATTAAACCTATAATTTAATGTCTTTGAGACAAGAACTAATCAAAGAATCTTTGAAATTCAACCCTTAAAGGTATTTTTTCACTGACGAGGCGACTACTTTATAAAATACAGCTTACTTACATCACAAAACAATTCTTGTAATTTCTGTGAAGTGTACAAGACATTCATTTTGGCTTTGGTTTTTCTTGGGAATACTGAATCAACCATTAGTCTAAAAAAGAACTCAGATAGACAAGAAAAACACTCATAATTTTGTTAATAGTAATAGAAAGTAAATGCACTTAAATATCTGCTATTTCTGGTAAGAAAAATGAAAAATTAATTAACAATCATTGCTGTTTAGCAAATTTTATTTCAAATATGGCTCCATTTTTTTTATTTTGAAGTATTCACTGTGACAACGAATCAATATAGTTTTAATAAAATTAAAGTTATTCTGAATGTGTTATTAGTTTTGTATAAATTGTGTTTTTATATTCCAAGTGATTACACTATTTTAAATATTAAAGTTATAATTATTTTTATAAACTTAAAGTTAAAAGTGCCTGACTATAGTTTATTAGTTCCGGTAAGACCGGTAAGGATTCCATAGACGTAGGACTTCGCTTCTGTGTCAGCCATAAATAAAGTAAGTCAGCTAAGAGCAATAATACTATAGAGGGATTCTATCGAGTGTAAACAGAAAACCTATAGACATTTCTCTTTACATAAACAAAACGTCATAAGAGTAATAGAGATAGATACATTCTATCTGTTACCGCTCAGCGAAGTAATGCGGCCATTTGTACTATAGAAACATCTATCTATATACTGAAAATGAAAAGATATTTTTTGACCGTTTTCAGGCAAAACACCCATCCGGCTGTTGCAGCCGGTAGCTGCACACAGTATTGTCATTATTGTATGTGCACAAATAGTTAAAATCACCACACACTTGATTTTTTCAAAGATAATCTCACAAAACACTTGACGCACCGAGCCCTCCAGCTGGATGAAAACAGCTCGACTGATGGCACGCAGCGTTTCAAGATGACGTAGAAACTCTATCGCTATCTCACTTTGCTTATAGAGCTAATACATTAGTGAGAGTAGGGCCATATATTAATACGTCTCCTGCTCTTACTTGATATACTCCCCCTCTGTCTACGCTCCCCCTCTATTCCACGCCCTCTATGAGGTTTACTTTATCTATGCCCTCTATAGTATTTGCATTTGCTCCAAATTTGAAATTTGCTCTTAGTGTGTCAGATTCAGATTTACATTAATCGAACTTGAAGCATTGCTATGACCAGTCTCTTTCTTTTCTAGGTACTTTGTTTCTTTCACTCCTTACTCCAGTGTTGTCAGTTTAACAAACTTACCTTTCATTTAGTAGGAAAATATACGATATAACGTAGCCTAAAATTGGAGCGCACCGCGCCGCTCCCGCCGATCCGCGCCCCCACAGGACGATCGAATCGAATGGTCGATCGAATGGTGATCAACCAAATAATGTCCAATATTTTATTTATATGCAAAAATATGACTTTTCTGTGAGAAAAGCAAATACTTAAAAAGTCAATGAAGAAATGTTACTTTTCAGGCACATCCAGGTAACTTTTGACTAGAATCTACTGGCAACACTGCATATAACGTCAATTGTCATTATGTCACGTCACATAAATGTGTCATTTTCCTGAATTCTCAATTTGTTTTGTTTCCAATTATATTAAAACGTAGATCGAAACTTAGGGGATATAGTAATCTGTGAGAAACTGTGATCATCAACCTAAATACTTAAAAAATTATCCAATGTAAAGTTACCACCGAAATCGTGCCAAAACACGAATAAATAAAACCACGATTTCACCTCTGCACATACCAAAAAAGGCTCAAAAATGGGTGGAAAAGCAGAAAAAGGTACTCCAAAATACATAGCGAACAAAATAAAAGCTAAAGGCCTACAAAAACTGCGCTGGTACTGCCAGATGTGCCAGAAGCAGTGCCGAGACGAGAATGGTTTCAAGTGTCACACGATGTCCGAGTCCCACCAAAGACAATTGCTATTATTTGCTGATAACGCCAATAAGTACATCGACGAGTTCTCCAAGGAGTTCGCTGATGGGTATTTGGAGCTACTTCATCGTCAGTTTGGCACAAAACGAGTTAATGCTAACAAAGTCTATCAGGAATATATTTCTCACAGGTATTTATAAGTTTTAATACTTTCTCTGCTTTTAGACCACTCCATATCTATCCCTGAGTGTCCTAAGGATCAGTGTAGCAAAGGGTATGCAAGATTTAAGGACTCTTTTTCTTTAAATCTTTGTAATTTGTCAATGGCGCAGAAGACTCATAAAATTCTGAACAAAAATAAAAATAAAAGATTTATTATTTTAACTGTTGTTTATAGACGAAAAGTAATCAGAGGTTAACGTCTTACTAATGGCCAATCTAGCATAGAAAATAAATATTGGCAAATAAGACTTTAAATTAGAGATTTTAAACATTTTGTTTAAAAATTTCAAGTCCCAAAATGCTTGCACACTCTTTATTGATTTATGATTGACTTACTTATTTATTTCGGTGGCTTACCGCACTTACAGTCTTCACCAACGTGTGCAGCAAACCAAGCAACTACACACTAGAGAAACAAAATTGTATTTGTTGACAGCAAAATTATAATTATTAAAAAATATAACAACTTGTTGTTCTACTTTGCTACGCTCCAACTCCAAATCCTGTACGGTGATCTGTGAACTCCAAAAGTCTGCTACTTATAGTAATCTCACAATGATTTCTATTCCCTTCTAAACAATACTAACTTACAGAGACCACCTCCACATGAACGCAACACAATGGGAAACGCTCACAGAGTTCGTCAAGTGGCTCGGACGTGAGGGCAAGTGCGTGGTTGACGAGACAGAGAAGGGATGGTTTGTTGCATACATTGACAGAGACCCGGCCGCTATTGCTGCATTAGAAGCTAAGGCTAAGAAGGAGAAGATGGATAAAGATGATCAGGTAAGACGCTCTTGACATTTTAGTGGCAGACAGATACTTTTATAATTGTAATAAATTATAGATTAAATAAATAAAAATGTAGATAATTACAAAAAAAAAGGTAAAAATGGTGGATAAAGGAAATAATATTAATAGTAATAATTTATTTGGTTTGATAATTGTATGATAGTTGTATGTGTTTTTAAATAAATAAATTTCGGACTTCCATGGCCCATAGATATGTACCTTACAGATGAAGACATACAAAGTAAATACAAATTTGTGTTAAAAAATAAAGTAATATACTTTTACCTGAATGGAGAAATGTTAGGTTTCTCCAGTTGTCACTTGCGCTGAGATCTACAACGTGTATCAGAAATGCGTGATCATATTTAAGGGTGTGAATCAAACTGAACTACTTTCTCTATGGAACCAATATCATAATAATAAATCCAGCCCATTACCGTCCCACTGCTGGGCACGGGCCTTTTCTCAGAATGAGAAGGGTTAGGCCTTAGTCCATCACGCTAGCCTGGTGCGGCCGGACTACACACACCATTGGGAACTTTATGAGGCCCTCTCAGATGTGCAGGTTTCCTCACGATGTTTACCTTCATCTTTGACGCAAATGGTAATCAAATTCTAATTGCACCCGAAAAGGCAGAGGCGCCTAGTTGCAAGCTGGGTTCAAACTCAGACCAACATCATAGTCACAAAAAAAAATTCTCATACAAAATTTCAATACCGACTACCCAAACGTAAGGGACGGTTGAATATATGATTGATGAACAGTTTGATGGTCTGAGCCGCATCCTCAATTAATATGACAACGCATTTCTAATACACGCTGTATACCCTTATATTTTTTCAGGAAAGAATGCTAGACTTTATCCAGAAGCAGGTCGAACGGGGCAAGAAACAGACCTCGACAGAAGAACCATCCTACTCAGAGTTCAAACGAGAGAGCAGTCAAGAGAAAGTTGTGCTCAGTTTGAAGAGAAAGACTGAAGGTAAGCAATCATCATTCTTGTAGGCATGAGTAGTATCATCACATGCCGTGGTCAAAAGATTGGGCAGTAAAGATCATTGCTAGGATTTGGTCCAAACGTTGCACAGAATCATCTGAAATGGCATTAAGTATATCTCATCAGGGGTATCATTTTTCACAATTAGCTAAAAAATATATCATAATCCAACAGTGGCGAAGGTTGAAAATTTTCATAGGGGAAGACGTCCCAAAAAGCTCACTCACCAAATAATATTGCAAGACAAAAATCCATACCGTCTCTTGTAATCTATATAGTCATGTCTGGAAGAGCTCGACCTAACTAAATAACATGCCTTTTTTTATCAGTTGGATGAGTAAATAATATAATATTACGTTGGTCTATGTATTACCTATTTCCTAAAGGGAAGCCGACGGGAATCGAGTTGTATGGACTCTTCGCCACTGATATACAACCATATAAATTTAGTCAAAATTCGACCGTTATTTCAGCTTTCTGCACTCCTTCTCCATATAAACTTTAACTATGCCAAATCTCACACTCCTCCGTGCCCGCAATATGCTTAAAAAGGGGTACAAAGTTTTCTCTTCAAGAAATAAACAAAGAAAACATTTTTATTCTGGACTCGCCAGGAACGAATAAAAGTATAAAAGGTACAAAAATAAAACAACAAATAAAACATAAAAAATAACAATAATCAAAGCAACCTGAACGAGACCAAAAATGGCCCCCATCTCAGCATAATTCTGTGGCATTTAGAAATAGAAAATGTCATAGTGCTGGTATTCTGATGGGACCGGTGTACTGATGCCACCACGGGCAACCACGATACAAATAAATATAGGATAATTCACATATTAATATATAGATTATTTCAGATAAAAAGCCAGAAACATTAGCTGTCTCTGCTCTTAAACTAAAAGTCAAAGAAGAGTCGTCTAAGAAGCAGAAAATTGAAGAAATCAAGAACAAGCGCTCGGCTCTCGACGAGATTATCAAGATGGAAGAGAGAGCCAAGGAAAAGGCCAACAGGTGAGGAATCTTAGAGTTTTTGATGTCATCATCATCATCAACCATCCATAAAGTACGTCACACGTTAAGGGGGGAGGTGGTTGACAAAGTGTGACATTATGTGACAAGGGGTGGGAGGGGTCCTAAGTTTCGAGACGTCACATTTCAAAATCTAGTACATCTAAGTGTTACATTATATAATTATTAACGATAAACGACGACGACGACGAATTAAATTGACTTTTAGTTTTAAATCTAAATCGATAACGTGTCTTTTTTTTTATTAAATTAAATACTAGATAAATTTCCCTTTCTATACAACCAAAACTGACATATATTCGATGGAAAGAAATAGTCGTAAAAACATTTTAAACCAGTTGCAAAATGGCGAGGTTCCGACCAATCTTAGTTTAGGAAAAAATATTTGATACCATTTCAACCAATCACAGGCCTGACATTGTGACAACGGTACTGCCAAGTTCTTGTTCTAAAACGTCCCACAAGTTTTGGTAGAATCATAATATATTATATAATAAAAATAAAAAAATAGTTTAAAAAAGAACTATAGAACACGCTTTAGTCATCCAAACTGAATGTGTATTCAAAATTTTAGCTCAATCGGAAACCGGGAAGTGGATCAAATTTAACTTCCAAGATTTTCTTACATAGTTAGTTACAGATGAAGCTAATAAAAGCGTGTTAAAAACATAGAGATAAAATCAGTTTAAACCAAAACGGCGCCTTGGTCCTGTAGGACCGCGAAGCAAGCGTTAGAGATCTATTCTATTCTAAATTTATTTTCGGTTTAAGCAATAATAATTCTCATTTCAGGAAAGACTACTGGCTCTGTGAGGACATAGTCGTGAAGATCACGACCAAGTCTCTGGGCGACGCGTACTACAAGAAGAAGGCAGTTGTAGAGCGAGTGGTGGACAAGTACTGCGCGCACGTGAAGCTCACAGACGACAGCTCCAAGCTCAAGCTGGACCAGGTGAGGATCAGGGGGCCTAAAAAGGCCACATTGAGCAATTCATCTACTGATCAGCATAGTAACTGTCAAACAGATGATTACTGAATATGAACCTTATGCGGGTGACATTAAGAGTTGTCAATTAAGTAGATATTTTGACATTTGTAATATGAATCATTTTGTGATTCATCTAGAGCCCCCTGGTGTAGAGTTGAAAACTGCGGAAAGTTGGAGAAATTGCATATATTGCAATTTCCTAAATCTAGAGAAGAACTTGCTATGATTTCAGACAGAAACATCTTCTTGTTTTATACTTTTCAGTTCAATTTGCAGTATTCAGATAAAAATATAATTAATTTTCCTTGTTTCAGAATCACTTAGAAACCGTAATACCTTCAAAGGGCCGTACCGTCCGGTTCGTGAACGGCGCGTACCGTGGAGCCACCGGACAGCTGAGGAGCATAGATATTGATAATTACTGCTGTGACGTCGAGGTGAGAAACATTATCAAACTAGACTTGCGTAGCGAGCGAGTGATAATAACCTACCCGTCAAAAACCCCCGACTCCAACTAGAAAAAGAGCTGTAACTTTTGAACGGCTGAACAGATTTTCATGAAACATAGCTCAGATGATACCCGATTAAACTAGCTTTCATTTAAATAAAACTACATTGAAATCAGTCCATCCGTTTTGGAGCTACGATGCCACAGACAGATACACTACAAACTTATAACACCACTCTTTTTTGTCGGTAGGAAAGTATTATATTTCAATACAAAATAATATTTTTATTTTGTATGTCTTGCGCTAGTAAATTATGCGTGTCCACCATATTAAGTCGAATTTTCGTTTTGTTTTAAAGTGTATCCCAATACTGCGGTTGCATTTAGGAACAGAGACTGAATCACTCTACAAATTATGCGCACTACATAACAAAATAATTATCCTATGTGTTTAGATATATTTTGTTATAATAATAATTCATTTATTCTCAGATATCGGAAGGGCTGCTGACCGGTCGCGTAGTTAAAGGAGTTCAATATGAAGACATCAGCAAACTGGCGTCGTGATATTAGAAGTTAATATTATTTAATTATATTAATAATAAATGAATTTCTATTTTTAATAAACGTTTTAGTTTATTCAAGTATGTGCGTTTTTTATTGTCCATTTCTGTCTTCATCTCACGTGAGCATTGTAAGTACGAAACACACTAAAGTTTTTAAACTGTCATGGTCACTAACATTAGTATTAGAGTTCAAAGCGGGGTATTTACCATCGATGTTTATAGATATGCTTAGTGAACTCAAATAGTGAGACGTGTCAGGTACTCCATTTTCAGAAAAATGGAGTAGTTGATCTCCAGTCAAATGCCGTTTACAAACATAATTATTAATTTGTGTATTGAATAAAAAATATATAATAACAGTAGCTATTCCATTAGTGCATGTATCGCTGTTCTATTTAAATATAATTCGAAAATTGTCGAATTTAGAATTTGACGTCTTCAAAAAATACGTCTCATTTTTTTAGCTTCCTTTTGTATGACAAAGCGTATCTATGGACATCGATGGTATTTACCATGTTTATATCTTGTATTGAGTTCCCGATATTTCGGCACTGTTGCAAGCGCCATGGTCACGGATAATCTAAAAGTATTTGCCGTGAGAAGTGCGCGAGCGGACACAGTGAGTTTCGTTTGTCGAGAACGGAATCGAGTTGTGAGTGACTTAAGTGATAGTGGTACCAGACCCGAGCGCACAAAACGTAACAGAAGGAGGGTAGACCGTTTTGTCTGCCAATAAACATCCACCCGCAAATACTTTTAGCTTATTCGTGACCCCCGAAGACCCCTGTTTTAATATATACCTGTATTATAGCTTGCCTCAGTGCATACATACATCCCTAAACAAGGAGCAATAAATTTAATAAAACCACATTATTGTAAAGCAATTTGTTTTTTTTTTTTATTGGAACAAACATTTTTTAAAATTATTTACCACAATTATATAACTTTCACAGTTCACACGTTAATTTTAAATTATTTCTTATTTGATACGAATGTAGAAGGCAACTATGAATAAATATAATAAAATCTGTATATTATATAAAAGATTAAAATATGTAATCAAATAATATAATTATATATTTCAATTTAAGGCACTCTCTGAGGAAGATTTGATTATAATCTGATGCGGGAATCGAACCTACAACAAGTCTGTCTTTATTCCAATATTATAGAAAGCTGTCACAGTATGATTCGAATAAACATTTAAAAAAAAAAGTACATGTAGACTAAATAAAACTAGGATAAAAAACAAAAAAAAACAAAATTCTGTAAAAAATCATTTATTAGCGAAAATTTCGAAATAAATGCTTAAAATTAAAAATTTCCAAATTAAATACATAGAAATTAAAATAATATTGTAATAATAACATTTTCAAAAACCGTGATGCGTGCGATTTTATATAACTTTAATATAAAATATAAATGGCGGATAACAAATATTGCCATGCCAAAAAATATAAGTACATTATTAAACAACGATAGCAACACACACCGAAACACTACATTTGAGTTCATGACACATTTTAATAGTTATAAAAATATATTCATTTAAAAAATAAAGTATTGCAAATGTGCGTATAATAATTGAATTAAATTAGCACCAAAACAGTTTGACGCGAGATTTGAACTTAATATTTTCAAACAGCACTTTAACTTTGGTGCTGTCAGCTATCGGTATAAAATTAAAATCCCGGGTCAAATCTGAATAAATAATGGAAGACATTCGTAATTTTATTATAATTATAATATTTGGATAGTTTTGTGTGGAAGACCAAGTACACCAATATTTTTAATTACCAGTTTTTTTTTATATCTTGCTTTCTGTTCATAATTCTAGACATTTTTTGTTATGGAACGTGTTGTTATTTGTCATGTTATTTTTCGTAACTTCGGTGTTGGTCACATAGTTAATAAATTGTTTTTCTTTCTTTTTTTCTTCTTTCTAAAAGTTGTTCATAATAATGAACAGAGCACGACCTTAATTTTTTTCAGATAATTAAAAATCAAGGGTGTATAAGAAAAAGCATATGCTAAAAATTCAAAATGTAATCATGAAACAAATGTATGCAATAATTTGACAACTAAACTTGTCACTCCTCGTCCCCCGCTTCTCCATACGTCGCCCCTCTGTCGCCCACTAAAATTGATGCAGTGGGCACTCACACACACATACGCACAGCATTGCGATTGTAATAACTGGTAGGAGCGGGCGTGCGGGGTAGTAGGACGACACGTGACAACATGGAAATATAACAAGCCTAGAAGAGTAACAATTTTTTTACATATAATTGAACGTTGTAACGCGCTAGCGTGACTTTTCTATCTAATATGCAGCGTAATGAGTTAAAAAGAGACAGATATATATAATCTCGGCACTCGTCAAATAGAACAGAATCATTATGTAACCGTATTACGATATCAATGGTCACCAGTCTGGTCACCAATTCCTAACGAAAATCGCTAAAAAACCATCATCATTTGGACTTGAATGACAAGTCGATTACAGCTAGCTGTCTCTTTCAATATCATAAGCGCGTGTATGTGATAACACACACCACTACCACCACTACATTTGAAAAGTTCAATTAATAGTTACTGTTCTAGGTTTATTATATTTCTGTGCGTGACAAGTTATGGTGTCGCTTATTTGACGTGACTTACGAGATTTTATGTCCATTAGAAGCCAACAGCTTCTATGTATATCGAAATTAAACAATTCAGGAACTGACTTGTCGTGTGTGACTTCAATGATACTTTCGAACATACAGGCTGTCGCAGAGGTTAACACATTAAATAAAACCACATAATTAGTATTATGTTCTGAAGCCATAATAAAAAAATCTGAAATTTTTACGCAAGTTATTTTTGCAATTTGACGACACGGTTGGCGCAGTGGCTAAGCGTTTAGCTTTCTGCGCTACGTGCCGCGGGTTCGCTCCCCGCACGGAACAAATATTTTTATGATCTACAGATAGTTGTTTCGGGTCTGGTTGTATGTGCATGTGACATGTATGTTTGTAAACTGTACCCTCGATATAGGAGAAATCCTAGTGAGGGGCAAAGTTTTTAACAAAAAAAAAAAAAAAAAAATCTCTCTGCTATCATTCGTCTAGGTAAAGGAACATCGAAGTAGAAATTTATGTCACCTTTATCTGTTCTACACGTGTAAATGAAAATAATTTTCGTTAGTATACGTTGAACATTTCAAACATTGCCTAGAGATACTTGTAAAATTGTGAAATTAATTCCTGTGGCTAAATTACTGATTGGATTTGATTGTATTTTTGTGTATGGTCACAGAACGTGATACGTGGTTCCATTCAATGTGATCATATCTTGCGCACCCTGTATAAAGTACACACTTCACAAAAGCACAGTATATTTGCATTTTTATTTTGGTTTCGATGCGTGAAGCTTATAGCATAATAGAGAGAGATGGCACTCAAGTAAAACATTTTTTATTTCACTTTAATTAACAAAGAAATGGATATAATTAAGTTTGTCTTATAAAATAATTTGTATAAGGCACAATTTTGTATGCAATTTATTTTGATAAAAAATCATTTAATATATATATTTTTTGCACCAATTTAGCCTTTCCTTTCCTTTTAAAAAATATAATTAGAAAAAAAATCAAATAACAAGTTATTTCAATATTTTTTTTTAGCGTATTCCTTTTAATGCCAGGAAATGACAAGCATGTATCTGGCAACCTTAGCCCGTATTAAATAAACCGAATAAACGTAGATATAAACTACGATAACATGGCGCGCCCCTCCAAATGACTGTTTCAATGTGTGTAGTCACATCCTTACCGAGCAACAAATCCTTGGATGTATTTGTGTTGTCCGGCCGTCTCAGTACGCACACATGCGTTGTGAGTCTTGGTGGGGCTTTGTAAATACTTTCAAACGTTTTGAATTTTGGAGGGGCGCGCCATGTTATCGTAGTTAATCTGTAACTTTTGTTCTAACAAAGTGTTGCCATCTCTCATAAAAATGCACTAAAAAAATCAACAAAATCTAATCCTAAAGGCTACTTTTGTTAATACACAAAATGCTTTGATTAAAAAATCTAATAAAAATATTTAATATTATTAAAATACTATTTTTATAATAATTTTGTTTCATGCATCTAGGTTTTTCTGTGCGATACGTTTTTTGAATAAGGCACAATTTTTTTGTGATTATTCGAATAGACACGTCAATGAAATGTATCAATAGTCGATCAATGAGGTTAAGCAGCACTCGCCGCGGTCAGTCCTTGGATGGGTGACCGTTTCTAAGAACATCGAGACATTAAATTGGCTATTTTTCATTTGACATTTTGATTTTATAAGCCACTATCCCCTGAACACCTCAAATCGTCCACCGATAATGTTCTCAACTTTTTGCATGGTCTTAAAGTACTACCCGTGCATATACAGAATGGGAACAAAAATGGCGTCGCTTCTATACTCACACACGCTGGTAGTGTCCACAAAAAAAAAAAACGTTATTCACGCGTTGCGATAACAGTTTTTTGAGTTATAACTTCAATCATACGTAGTATCTTAAGTAGTCTCAAGTCTGTGCGCTAATCTGTGAGATAAATGCATTCTGTGGTTCTGAGAGTTTTCCGTGTTATTGATTGATAGTTATTGTTAAAGTTATGGTTTGTTATTGTTGATAAACTAACATAATGTTTTAATATCGTTATTTCTTTTGATATAACGTTATGTGCGTCGTTGTCGCTGTAAGTACCGTGTATGCTGACAGTACAGGCTAGATGAGCCGCCATTTCTAATCCCATTCTTCATCCACATGGATAGTATGTGGTCTCATATTAATTTCATTTATGCCGATTTATTATCGGTCACGTTGATCTGACGTGTGTGGACAACCTTACGGATAAAATGACCATTCGTTTGCTTGTCAACATGGAAATAGTAAGAAGAGATAAACTACGATAACATGGCGCGCCCCTCCAAATGACTGTTTCAATGTGTGTAGTCACATCCTTGCCGAGCAACAAATCCTTGGATGTATTTGTGTTGTCCGGCCGTCTCAGTACGCACTAGGCGTGTGTCGTTACGTGATTTTGAGATAACATAACACAACGTCGTTTGCGTTCGGACAACGTTTTCCAAACCATCTATTTCACAACGATCTATTTTACAATCACTCATTGTAAAATAGATCGTTGTGAAATAGACGGTTTCGTTTTACTTCGTTTTTAACAACTGTCTATTCACAATAGCGTGTCCGTTTTTCGAGTGACATCATCGACGCGTTATCGTGCATATTCAATGCAACTGAATGCGAGAAAGTTAACCAAGATTACAAAGTGATCTTCCCTTAAAAGAAAAACCGATTTCAAATATCTAAAAAGTATAAAATAATTTTCTAATAATAATAATAAGTTGGGGCCATAGAGGTTATATGTCTATACTCTAAGGTTGGGGCCTTAAATTCTTAAATGCACCTAGTTTCGCAGTGGCAGTTTTTAAAGCAAATTTCTCAGACCAATAAAGCCTAAAGGAAAATTTATACTTTTTAGATTTTTGAGGTCGGTTTTTACTTTTTTATATAAAAATTTACTTATAAATACACCGAACCGAAATTTTTATCAAACGTGCGTGACCTATTGACACAGAGGCAATTAAATCACTAGCTAAATTAATTTTCACCCGCGGTGCAAGTGAAGCGTTTTCATTCAAGGTCATCATAACAATACAAGAAACTCGCTAATTTTAACAACCAGCAAATAGTAACCTTATCATAATGCATTATGATAAACTATCGCAGCATGTCAAAAGTCAATCTTAAAAGTTCTACATCTGTAAATGAGAAAATATTATCTCTCTTTCGCACCTGTAAATAACTCGTATTTTAATTTCACTCATTCCGTTCGTTACGTTGGCACATTACATTATTTCGTTCCGTTCGTTATGTTGCTAGATAGATTGTAGTGCGTTTGCGTTTTGTTGCGAGACAATAACAGAACAAGCTTAGCAAAATAGACGGTTTGGAAAAATAGATCGTTGTGGAAGTCACCCGTAACGTTTGCGTTGTCGCTTATTGCAAACGTTTGGGAAACGATCTATGCTACATAACGCCCACTACTAGTACGCACACATGCGTTGTGAGTCTTGGTGGCGCTTTGTAAATACTTTCAAACGTTTTGAATTTTGGAGAGGCGCGCCATGTTATCGTAGTTTATGTCGACTACCGTGCAACGTACTTTCAATGCTTGTCAATCTAGATTCTAAAACATTTCACTGACGTTTCTATCAAGTAACGTCGCTGGCATCACAAGCCCATTTTGAGAAATTTTAACAATCCTATTTACAGTTTATTCATCCGATTTTGAATTCTATTCCGTTGGTATAAGGGTGTTATTAACAGCAAAAAAGTTTACTGTAGCTGTTAAATCGGATGAACGGACTGTAGTAGGTAGTTAAAATTTGTTATTTGAAATAATTATAGCTTGGGACCGAAGCCGGTATAACCAATACCTGTATTTCTCGGTTACAACTTTTATCATTTTCACAGGTATTTTTAAAGGTAACCTTAATTCTTAAGCTAATTCCATCAAACTGAATACAACCGGTATTAATACCGGTTACCAAAATAAAAATTACCTCTATCTTACACGTGCTGTCGGTATCAAATCAAAAGGCGGGCAGCGCCTGTGTGTAGGTATATCACCGGTAATATTTAGGTTACCGGTATCAAAATGGTTACTTTTTAGAGGTAGTATTGTAGACAGAGAAACCGATAGACGGCGTGTTATGTTTTGTTTCATTCACTCAAAAAAGGACGCATAATATCATATTAGCCCTTGCAAGAAAGAGATGTAGCTACAATATAGTTGTCCTTATCACCGTTTATCTTAGCAAATCGTTTGGCATTAAATTTGATGGCAGACAATGCGGCTGTCAATGATTGTTTCAGTGAATTTCATTGGTTTATGCTGTTAAAACTCGTTAATTGTACGTTATAAGCTAGAAAACTATTTGATTTGTTAACTTATTATGGTGTCGTGCAGTGTTATGGGCTGTAAAGCCGAACTGGTAACACTGTGATACGCGAATGAAAGGGAATATAGTGGTTAGGCGACCCCGCCGTCTATTGTTTCTCTGTCTACTGGTAATATGTTTATTTATCTTGGTTACCCAGATAGCGGTAACCGTATTCTTAGAAGTAACCGTAATTCTTCGATACCTGTACCATAATTTATAGCGATATTCGGTCTCTAGTTATAGTACATTTGATTCTTTTAGCATTGGTGACTATTATTGAGTAGTTTTTCGGAAGTTTGACACAGCAACTAAACGCTACAATCCGCCCATATTCCGCCTGTCTACCAGTGGCGGATTTACACATTTGCCGCCAGTAGGTTATTCAAATTTTGCCGCTCGTACCAACGTCTACAATTCGATACCCTAGTTCACAATCATTATTAATTACAATTTTTTTGTCAATGAAATTGTAACCTTATAATTTGTGCACTATCGTCTTAATTACACCACCTGATTCCCGTAACTTTTATGATTGTGAAATACCCTGATCGATGTGTCAGTTCCTAGATTATTTTTACAACCCAACGATTTAGTTAAGATTACACAAGAAATTGTTTTTGGGTATATTTCTGAGCTAATAAAAGGTCAATCATGTACTACTAATAAAGCGGAGTAAGGTAAATGCCAAAATTGACCCCAAATATGCCGCCCTAGGTTTCAGCCTACTCAGCCTGCTGCTAAATCCACCACTGCTGTCTACTGCGTAACTTAAATGGTAATGAACATCGACTCTGGTAATAAACTTCAATACGATCGTGAGAGAAACGGTCGGAACGGTCGGTGGGACGGAGGGTACGGTCGTGTGTGTCTGTCTGATGCAGTGATGCAGCATCGATGTAATCGCGAGTCACCGATGCTAAAAGTATGGAAGGTGATGCCTTAATGTAAGTTTTTTTATAACAATGTCAAGTTTACGCACCGACCACGTTCTGCGTGCCTATTGGCCCACTCCGAGCTCTTCAACCATCGGAGCGTAAATTATACCCGAAAATACATTTTTTTTAAACATCCGAATTTACAACCTCCTCCTTTTTTGAAGTCGGTTAAAAAAGAAAGAAAATTGATTTTATTTGGCATAATTATAATTAAAAAATATCACATTTAATAGAAATAGAAAAAAAAGTACGTTTATGCCAAAAGGGCCTCAGCTCAGTATAATGTCTGATGGCAACACCAGCGTGCGCGCATAGCGTGGATAGATTGTTAAAAGAAACTTACACTACGCTTCAGTTTGCATCTACACTTATATTTAAACGTATCGCACAGTTAAATTTAACTTTAAGTTAAGGTTTATAAAATCTTTATACAATAACTTCCATACTGAAGGCACATTACTACGTTTTTAAATAAAATATTACTTAAAACCTAAAATATTACTTTAACCAGTTAGATTTCTGTTTTAAATCAGTATTAAAATAATTATATCGCGTTCTATTAGGCCGACACTAAGGACCAAGTTCACCGACATGATAACAGACGATTAGTGCAAAGTCAGCCGTTTAAACATGAATTTTTGTATGAGTAAGCGACGGATTTAATTTTAAACATCCGTTATTTCGATGGTGAAAATGGTCTTTAGACTCTCGACGTTTTAAGAGCCCGCAATGGCCCAGTTGAAACAAAAATAACTTTAGCTTTGATATCTCTCACGACTAATAATTATAGCAGTTGTTTGAGGGCCTATGTTCAGCAGTGTACGTTTAGGGGCTGATATTATGACAATGGTGGTAGTTCGAGGATAAAACAGCTAGATTAACTTAAAAAATCGATTGAATACTTCCGAGATATCAAAAATATAGTAGAAATAAAAATGTCATGAAAATTACGTATTTAAATAATTACGTTTATGATGTCAATTGGAATTATGATTTATTATATAAAAATTATTGTATCGGAATCGGATTGTATCTTGGATTGGCGGGCTATTGCTAAAAATAGCTTTAAAAAACTTAAAATAGCTAAAATCGCCTCTGTTTATTATAATCCCAGCCAACTGCTAGGCACGGGCCTCTTCGCAATGAGAAGGGTTAGGCCTTAGTCCAGCACGCTGGCCTGGTGCGGGCGGACTACACACACCATCGAGAACTTTATGAGGCCCTCTCAGGTGTGCAGGTTTCCTCACGATGTTTTCCTTCACCGTTAACGCAAGTGATAATCAAATTCTGATCTCCACATAAATTCGAAAATTTAGAGTTGCGGGCCGGTTTTCAGCTCATACCCTTCCGCATGGAAGGCAAGCGTTCAACCGCTGGACTATCACTGCTTTTGTTGTTACGGTGTGCACTTTAATTACCGAGTTAAAAACAGAAATTCCACTGATTATATTGTTAACAATTCATAATAAGTATCTGTATCCTTTACTGTATAGTTTTACTTAGATGACGTTTTAATCGGCTGTATAAAAGATCGCTTACTTATATTTTGTCCTGTCAGCCGTTTAGCTTTATATATTGTAAGTTTTTTTTATGTAATTAACCATTGACACAACAAATGCAAAAAAATAAACATTGATTCTGTTCAGGTGCTGAGCAGATGACGGATTTTTTGTCCGGCGAACTGCGTGATAAGAATTTTTACGACAATTTTTTTCGTAATTGTCATTAGATGGCACATTTTTTTATTAAGAGTGTATCTATTTCTCTTTTTATGTTTCATTTATTGTGAATATGGAGCCGTCATTATACCGCACGGAATAAAATTATATTTCTTTGTTCTTTTTTTCTTTCATTCTAACACAGGGATGTAACGTGGATATCCGTATCCGCATCCGAATAAATTTTGATATCCACAAAACATTTTCATTCGCAACTTTTGATTTTAAAATGCGGGAGCCCGCTGAACAAAAAAGTCCGTCGTATGTTCAGCACTTTACGGGTTTCATAAGTTCGTCCATATATTATGCTCAAACTTGTGTAAATCTGGTTTGAAATTGAAATCCAAAAAGATGTTATTTTTACGTAGCTTCCCTGTAACATTTCTTTACAAATCAAAAAAAAAAAAAAGTGGACCGTGTAATAGGGAGATATTTAGATTTAATAGCATGCGCTCACCTAGGGTTACCAGTTTCATAAATAAAATTTCCTGCCAAAAATTCTGAATATTCAACAAATTTTCTGACGTTTTATAATAATGTTATTGTGCACTATGCGGACTGTCGGCAGGGATAATTTTATAAAGACGCGCGATTTTGTGTTTTCTCTACGCCCGATCAGTGTGCCAAAGGACGAATGTTTGTAACATATCGTAACGCTAATAAACGATATTTTTTGAAAATATATGCAGTATTTTTACATTTTCATGAAACAAGTGTGTATGGTGCATAAAATTAAACAAAAATGCGATAGAATTATTACATTTTTGATACAAAATTTGCTTACGTTAACGTTACAATACGTTAAAAAACATTCGTGCCTTAAATTTAATAATTTTCCTGATTTTCTGTGAATTTCCTGATATCATGGGGCCTAAAAAGGCCACATTGAGCAATTCATCTAATGATCTGCTTAGTAACTGTCAAACAGATGATTACTGAATATGAACCTTATGCGGATGACATTAAGAGTCGTCAATTAAGTAGATATTTTGATATTCGTAATATGAATCATATTATGATTCGCCTAAAGCGGCCTTTTTAGCCCCCCTGGTAACCCTACGCTTACATCAATGTCAAAAGATTTGACAATTGTTAATGCATGCTTTAATAAACCAAACATAGGTACTTAATATTGAAGTAAAAAATCTTATCAACGGTTTGCGCAGGAGTTTAGTTGATACTTATAGTTTCTTTTTTTTGCATTGTTGGTCTCTGGCTGATTTGTTTCTACTTCTTCAAGAGCTTCTCCTCCTCAGGGTTGATCGGTTCCTTGTCCCCCGATTTAAAGGTGGCGTTTGTAAGCGGGCTCGCTGATGTCGGTATGAACTGTAACGAGAGAGTAATGTTAATTTATTTATTTACTTATATTAAAACGGTACGAAACCAATTACAATAATAAAAGATAGGTAATTAATTACACATATAAACAAAACAACACAGTCATACAAATCTCTCACAAAAAAGCAGACACTCCGACAATATATCCGCCCATCCATCCGCAAACAAGTCGCAGTAAGGATTGTCATCCAGAAGAGCGTTAAGCGCGGAAAGCGTGCGCGGTATGGGCGAGTTGGCCCGGGCCACGGTGCGACACGATGGTACGGTTAAAGTTCGTTAAAAATGTGGGACTCAGAAATTATACAACGTCCCATACAAAACAGCTGTCAACAGCTTTGTATAAAAAGAACAGTAGTTGCATGACTATCCAAGTTTTCAACAAAATACCGAAAGCTCTAAGAGAACTGCCGCTTACACGTTTCAAACCAGCCCTTAAGAAATGGCTAATGGAAAATTGTTTTTACACAATTACAGAATTTATGACATGTAAAAATATTAATGTATGATAAATTTCATTTCTCATTCGTATAATATGTAACATTATTTTATTTTCAATTTGACATTTTATTAATAATTATATCTTCACTGACTTTGTAATAACGACATCATTATTTTATTGGCTTTGTTTAGATATTTTGTGAGAACGAGCTTTCTTCAAAATCATAAATATATTGTAAGTTTTGCATGCCGATTGTTCGGTGAGACATGCTGCACTAAACCAATGTAACATCCATAAAACCATGTTTCCAGCAAATAAATATTCTTATTCTTATTCTTATTCTAAACTTCAGTACCTAAAGTATGGGACAGCTAATAATTTTTTCGGGATTACGATGTTGGTCCCATAGATATAGTTGTTCAGTTTGATGGTCTGATCCACACCCTTAAATATGACCACGCATTTCTGATACACGTCGTAGATAACAATCACCAAACCGACTTATACTTCGAAATTATACAAAGTAATATTTTATATGAGTAATAATAAATTATTTAAATATTATAGACACATTACCATTCACTTAATATTTAATTTTAGGAACATCCAAGTTCTAGCGGCGTGAAAAAGAAAAGAGATTTTGTTACTCAAAAGTAAAAGTCGAAGAAAATTGAGATAAACTACGATACCATGGCGCGCCCCTCCAAATGACTGTTTCAATGTGTCAGTCACATCCTTACCGAGCAACAAATCCTTGGATTGGATTGGTTACATTTGGGAACGGACACTGAATCACTCTGCAAATTTTACGCAATACATAAATAAATATCCTGTATAGTGTATCTAATTGGTAGATTTTTGAGTTGCCAAAAAATAATTATTAGGGCTACTGTATCACCCATAAAGTTATTATTACTAGAGTAATAATAACTTTATGGTATCACCCAAAACTCACACTAATAAATATTTTGATCTCCATCCAAAATTTAAGTGCACTTGTCGGTGAAGCAATTTCCATCCAGTCCTATCCAATGTCAAATCTTTTATATCTTTATCTATCCTCATATCGTAAAGTTCTAATTATGAATTCAAAAATAATACTATAATGACAGACTTTATGCACATGCAACTATAATAAAATTAAAAAGTTTTATTATGATACAGTTTTCCTAACAAAACAATGCTATAAAATAAGTTTTTTTCTATCATAGTACACCATAGACATAATATACTAATGTATAATTTTAAGTAGTAAACTCCGGTTCCACCAAGGAGTATTCAATTAAATTTTTATAGCAGCCGTACATTGTCTATGGTGGCGCGGCTAGGGCGCATGCGCGGCACGTTCCGGCGCCATTTTGTTTATTTACAATTTACATTATTAATTTGTTAACGACCTATTGCATGAGTATAGATAAAGTAGCGTACGAAACTGCACATAACTAGATATGAAATCACTCGTGTTACTATTAAAAATCTCGCCTGCGGCTTGATTTTTAAACACACACTCGTGTTTTAATACCCCCTATTATGTAACAGTTTCATAAACTACTGTTATATGTTTCTATATTCGCTTTTATATTCATATTTTGACCTAGACTCTATAATTTATTGTAGTTTTCAAATATCTAGTTACAATTTCCATTTTGATATTGTAAGTCAAAGTTAGGAGGATAAAAAAATTATTTGAGTTGTGGTCGAGCTGGGCGATGCTGACGCATGCGTCATGCTCGTGAACGGGTGCCGTCTGTCGGAACTGGTCAGCTTGTAACTGCCATGGCAATCTTATTCACAGGCAAGTCATTATTATCCTAGTCTTATTTTTATTCACATTAAACTACATTATTCTCGCAGCTTACCACAACATTGTACTGATAAAGACTGTAATCTATTATTTTAAAAAACTTTCCATGGAGTTTCTTGCCGGTTCTTCTCCATAGGACCTACTATTTGGAACCGTGCACCTAGAGTCTCGACATTTCATAAGTGCCTGTATCTGGTTTACATGAAATAAAGATCTATTCTATTCTATTTCTAAATAATATTTACCTGTTTCTCTTCAGGTCTATCCTCCCTGATTTCTTCGATACGATTGTTCTCGCCTTCACGGAGTAGCTGAAACAAAATTCATAAAATAAAGAACACGATTTTCATAAAATTTTCGGTGAACAACTAAAGGCATGACTCTATTTCTGTGACAGTATCTTCAAACCAGTGGCGTTGTCCATAAAGACAAAAAGACACTGCCTTCCCTAACAAATTAAATATTAAGTAATACAAACGATAAAATATATATGCATAATGAGTTCAAGGCGTGGACGAAGGAATCCAAGAATCCCTACTCATTGAGTCCACAAGTCCACAGACTTTTATTATTAAAAATTGTTATTTTAGATTCTTTTTGGAACATGTTTTTAATCTTTTACTTTTTTTTTGTTTTTTACTTTTAATGTGTGTCGTAATTTGTGTTAAAATCAAGAACCTTATACCATAGAAATAGTACAAGTACTGGAACGCTTAATAGTGCCGTAAAGCCGGTATGAGGGAGAATACTTTGTGGTAACCGTGTCCTTGTCTAATAGGGTAACCATACATTTTAGTTAAAAGTAGGACATGATAGAAATATTTAATTATGTTATGAGAATAGTTATCAGGTAATTAACTACTGATATCGAATAGTAAGAATTGTTTTTTTCCTAGTAAATAGTGAAATATACGGTCCATACAGTGTATCTAAACGTTCTTACAAATATACATACACCCTTTTGGTTATAATTAGAGTCACAGGCAAGGCATAATATATAAATAGGCATATGCAAGGTTACTATATAATAAAAAAGAAAATTTAGAGAAAATTTCGGACATTGCGGAAAAATCCGGACATTTTCTTATACACAGATTACGTGTATAATAAAATGTCATGCGTGAATATTCCGGACATCTGGCAGCTCTAGTCATAGGAAACATTAGATTTTAATATTTTAAGATACAAATTTAATTCCTTTTCTACTTTTTCTTTCTTTTTTCTTTTTCTCTTTTAGCTTTGCGACCATCCTACGACCTTTCTTTATGAGATCTTTCCTATTATAGCAGAAAGGGTAACCCATGCTTAGTGCTGCAGAATCGAATATCACTTATTATAATATTCTTGTTTGACAAACTCAAGTATAATCATCATTCACAACAACCCTTTTCCAGTCCCATGAACCACATGTGGTACATGTCGATTGTTTAACTATTGTGTCTGCTGTCGGGACAGTGAACGTGTTAGCAATAAAACACAATGAATGAAAGTCAAAGCAAAACTTTTTTTAATTTCAAATCGGCATAAAAAGGTCGTCGTCGTTTCGTCAAAACGTTGAGATTCTAGATGCACGGTTCCAAAGTGGGCCGGGTTCTATGGAGAAGAGACCGGCTAGAAACTTAATGGTTGATTGTAATTTTAATTGTGTTGGCATTATAGTTGTATTTTGGGTTTATGTGCTTGTTTCCTCTTGCTTTACTTTCTTATTTGGTGGTTCACTGGAAACTGCAACATCTTCCCATTTACTACAAGATCCTACATGCCCTGATTCACCAGATGTTCCTGCACGTACAATTTATTTTGCACGTACAGTTTTTTTTCTTTTTGTGGCTATCTGTAATGTCAAAAATGATCTTCATTATGGCACAATATCTAAGTACAATATCCAATCCAGTAAAAGTTTAATCCATCTAACTATACTAATAGGAAAATATTAAACACAAATAAACAATAAGCAAAGTGTGTGAATCTTAAGTTTGTGCAATGTGTTATACTTTATATTAGTATAAACTATTACAGACCAGACAATTACACACAACATTATACAACAGACACATACAACAACTGATAATTATTAAACATATTACAATAGTACCTATGGTAATATTGAAGGAACTGCTTCAGGTTTTAATTTTATTTTTGCTGCTGTTAAATAATTCATTATCTTTAAAATTTACGCCACAAACACATGCGAACTTTTACACACTAATGTCAAGGTTCGTGGCTGTTATCCATAACACCCTCTGCTTATTATCAGCTGGAATCCTGAAAAAAACAAACATGGAATTTTAATAAAGTCTATCATTTTATAAGAGATACAAAAAAACATTATTATCTATTCGGCACAACAAACAACAAATGATTTCAACAAATTAACTTAAACTATATACAGGGTTATTTGTAAAACACCGGCAATGCTTTAAGGGGTGAAACTACTCATCAATATGAACAACTTTTACTACGGGACCAACCATGAAATCGCGAAAAAAAATTCAAACTTTTCATACATTTTGATGGAGCAAGGTTAATCTTTTGTATGAAAAGTTTGATTTTTTTTTCGCGATTTCATGGTTGTTCCCATAGTAAAAGTTGTTCATATTGATGAGTAGTTTCACCCCTTAAAGCGTTGCCGGTGTTTTACAAATAACCCTGTATGTATACTTATACTATACTTGGAATCACTCAAATTATACAAAACAATAAATGCATCGAAAATATGCTACGCATTACAGATTATGGAAAACAAATCCAAATTTATTAAAGTACGTAAATTATTTAACTTAGTGGACTGTATGTTATGTGAAACGATCTAAAATAAGTACTTGGAGCAACTATATCCCACAAAATAAAAATATATTGTCACACTACTCAATGAAACTTACCTATGGAACGATATTCCACAACCAGGATAATATTCTCGCTTGCACCCAATCATAACTCAAGTATTTACCATCTTGTCGCCAAAAAATTATTCTAGGCACAAAAATAATGTTTGATCACGTTTATTTCTGAACTATGAAAACCACGAATGTTGACAATAGGTTGACAACTAAGTTGACAATGTAAGCCATTTTGAATGATGTAGTGTTTCCCGCATGCAAACTTCTTTAACTACTGGTATCCAAATATTGTAATAATCAATCTTATTGAATAACGTATGGAAATAATAATATTTAATATAATATTTAAAGCACGTCAATTATATTTTTTATTATGTTTATTTTGATAGCCGTGGGTAGAAGTTTCATTAGTTCTAATATGTATGTAAAAACGATTCTGAAAATACCAATTTAGTAGATTACTAAGTTGATGAGTAATGGCCATGTGTGCGAGAGGGACACCGCGAAATCTCGGGTGACTTTCATGTGGGCACAAAATTTCGTACAACTAATTATAGCAGTAAGCTCTCTAGTTATAGGTACTATGTATTATCTCTATGCCTTATACATAGAACCTAATATTCTTGGTTAAAATAAATTGCTTTTCTTTTTTCTTTCTTAATATGTCATTTCTGTAATATGATATGTGAATAGATTAAAGAACATGCTAATGAATAAATGTTATTATAATTTAACCGACTTTATGAATGACTCACTATAGACTTATGACCATGATGTATTCTTATTCTTGACATTTTAATTATTATTCATTATTTTATTTTTCAAATTTTGATTGATTTTATTATTTTGATTTTCAATGGAGATTACTCATTTGTACACCTTCATAGGTAAAACATGTTGGACTATCATTTCTTATACATCAAAAATACTTTGTAATAATGTATTATCACCCATGTTTGACACAAATAAAATTATTTGATTTGATCAGTTAATTTAAGTCTTAGAGTGACGTGGCCAATCCAATTAGAAAAAGAGCTGTAACTTTTGAATGGATGAACAGATTTACATGAAACATTGCTAAGATGATACCCGATTAAACTAGCTTTCAATTATTAAAAATGCATTGTTATCGATCCATCCATTTTGGAGCTATGATGCCACAGATATTCTATTCTATTCCACATTGTCGTGTACATACCTTGTCTACTTCCGGTTCGATCTGCTCGTTGGTACCTCCCCTCCCGAGCACACCTTTCTCCATCAAAGTGGCGCGTTTCGCCGCTAAGTACATTGATCTGTGAGAAAATAATAAAATTAGAATTTACACAACTCCCCTTAATAAAGTACTTACCAGAAATATTAGCAATATAGTCCGTTGACCCGCCCCCGCCCTCATTTCAATTTTTTTTATTAAGTCACAAAACTACTACTTTATCCCTGTTTTTAACCGACTTCAAAAAAAGGAGGAGGTTCTGAATTCGACGCGTATGTTTTTTTTTTTTGTCGCTTCTTTTTTTTTTTTTTTTTTTGTTAGGTACCTCATAACTCTCGACTGCGTGAACCGATTTCGATGATTCTTTTTTTATTTGAAAGCTGGTGCTTCCCGAATGGTCCCATTTTAATTTGGTCCAGTTCTGACAATGGGATCCATGAGAAAACCATATAAGTCTTATATTTACATTAAGTATGTGCGCGACAAATGGTCGAATAACTCAATATCACGCCAACCGATTTCGATGATTCTTTTTTTGTTTGAAAGAGTATACTTTCGAGGTGTTCCCATTTCAATTTAGTGAGGATCTGATGAAGATCTTCGGAGATAGACAATGGAACTCTTGAATTAATAACAGCACATCACTCGCGATTGCTGTAATCTCATGTTTATGTATTGTTTATGCCACTCAAAATTGAAAAATAAAATAAACTTTAAAAAAAAAGTTAAAACCGACTTCAAAAAACTAAAAAGTATAAAATAATTTTCTTAATAAACTTAACAGCTTCTGAAGTCGGGGCCTATAATTCTTCAATGTACCTACTCGTAGCTTGGCAGTGGCCCCGACTTCAGAAGCTGTTAAGTTTTTTAAGAAAATTATTTTATACTTTTTAGTTTTTTGAAGTCGGTTTCTACTTTTTTTTAGAGTTTATTTATAAGAAAATTATTAAAATGAGCATGTGAAAAAAATATGCATCAGTAACAACTCCGGTTCAGACGCCGACTGTTAGTTCATTTGACTCACGCGCGTCGAAGAAGTCAGCTCGGCTCCCAATAGTCAATAGCTCTCGACCAATCCGAAGTATTCCGAAGTGAGCCGAACGAGTTCGGTGACTTCGGAGTCTCTCAATATTAATTGCCGGTCTTCGATAAGGTAAAGTCTTGTTGCAGCTCAGCTAAATAATACAGTATGGTGCTATAGTTACCTCTTAATGGTGAGGTAGTATAGTTCAGCGATGGCTCTGACGGAGTAGTCGGGCACGAACGTGTGACGCAACATGGAGTCCATGTTCAGGTTCTGCAGAGAGCCAAGGGTTGATGGAGCCGGGGCTTCAGCTGGAGAAGGAAATTTATTAATATCGACGACACGGCTGGCGCAGTGGCTGAGCGATTAGCTTTCTGCGCTACGTGCCGCGGGTTCGATCCCCGCACGGTACAAATATTTGTATGATCTACAGATAGTTGTTCTGAGTCTGGGCGTGTGTACATGTGACAATATGTATGTTTGTAAACTGCACCCTCGACACAGGAGAAATCCTAGTGAGGGGCAACGTTTTAAAAAAACAGAAGAAGGAAAGAAAATAGATTGGGGACCCTATCAGTGATACTGGGGGCCTAGTACGAGCTTTGTATAATATCAGGGCAAAAATTGAACTTCCCAGACAATTCCAGTATAAGCTGACCTTTCATTGTTCGAAAAGCCTATACAGTGCGAGTTCAGCTCATACTGGAAATGGAAATTAACTCAAAAAATGTGTTACCAAGTCCAACGTTCTGCGTGAGCGCCTGCACGCCGAAGTAGGTGAAGGGTCCCGCCTCGAACACCAGGTTCTCGCGCCCCACCGTCACCTCCACGCGGCCCTCCAGGATCAGCACGAAGTAGTCCACCTGCAACCACAAGACGCATTAAAGTATCTGATCTGAAGGCCTAAAAAGGCTACATTGAGCAATTCATCTACTGGGGGGCTAAAAAGGCATATTACAAATGTCAAAATATCTACTTAATTGACAACTCTTAATGTCATCCGCATAAGGTTCATATTCAGTAATCATCTGTTTGACAGTTACTATGCAGATCAGTAGATGAATTGCTCAATGTGGCCTTTTTAGGCCCCCTGTATCATGTACATTTTTTTACATAAAAACGAAAATGTATGTGTACAAAAATAATAAATAAATAAATGGCACAGACAGACACACAGATAAACACTACAAACTTATGAAACCCCCCATTTTTGTGGGGTTCACGTTAAATGTACTCACCGGTTTACCCTCAGAGTAGACGTATTTCTTAGGATCGTTCCTATCTTCGTCTCCTCGCAGCTTGATGTGCTGGATCACGTCCTGTTTGAGCAGACGACGGAGCACTGTTTCTGAGATGTGGTCCACTTTGAAGGGATCCACGCCTGCAGGACGAAAATGCTGGTTAGAAACTTTAATGATGATCATATTCCGAATTTTATGGAAGTATATTATGAAATATGATATGATATTATAAAATTCTCCATAAACTATGTACCTAATCTAACTTTCATTTATTTTTAATTTGTTTTTTTTTTAATTTAGTTATATTAATATTTAAATTATATTTAGGCTAGTCGAATATTGTTGGATGCTGTGGCCTCCTATAATTGAAGGAGTACACAGATGTAATACCTACTATTTGTGATGTTATGTGATTTGAAGTGTATGGTCCTTTGTTGGAGGTCCTTAATAAATAAATAAAGGAGCTCATAGCACATACTAAGATGGAAGAAGTCTTACTCGACTTGAGGGAAGCGAGAATATTCTAAGTCTATGCGACGAGCAGTACTCACAAGCGAATGGCGATCTGGCAAAGGCGAGAACATTAGGCGTGTGTAATGTGTAACTCTTTACGGAACCGACTCACTGATACGAATCTTTGAAGTGACACGAAAGATTGGTTCAGTAACAACGTTTCAATCGCATCATTCGGATCTGAATCTTTCCTCGCGACGCGTCGCTTGCGAGGCGACTGAGTCACTGAGCAGTGGGCGAGATTGGGATTGGGATACACTGAGATACTTTACTACTGACTCGCGCGTCGCGAGTGAGCGGGTGACATAATTACACTCTAAACAAGTCAGAAAGAGATACTAAATGAGATGTGTATCACTCACACTCTCACAGTTTTTCGTTGTCGTTATCCATGCACGTAAAAATGACCACTAAGGCGCTTACATATCAAATACAATAAGGTCGTTTTTTGCATACTTCAATTATCCGTATCAGTGATACGGTTCCGAAAGAGTACACGCCATTTTATATCCTTTGAGCCGATGAGCCAAATGATACAAATGAAGCATATCAGTGATTCGGATCTTTTCAGTGAGTCAGATGCAAATGTTCCAATCCCAAAAATGATACACTTAGCCCACGCCTAGGGAACATTGTATCCGGGGGAGCTTAACTGCATCGAAACTTTACCTTAACGACGACCGCTTCTAACCGCGAATATTACACAATGATGAATGGAAGTTCCACTTACTGGTGCTAAGGAACTGGAAGGTGGCGAGGACCAGCTGAGGAGACACGTGGACGCGCTGGTGCTCATGGTGGCCAGCGAATGCTGCCAAGTCCTGGAACTTGTTCAGAGGACGGGTCAGGCGTTTCTTGGTGCGGTTGTCACCTGGAGGAAAGAAAGAAAGATATAACATCACGCGTGTATCCCCGAAGGGTTGGTAGAGGTGTATTACACCCACAAATTTACCTGATCATGTGTACATTGTAGAAAAGAATAGACTAGAAATTCAATGAGCGGTTTCTACATTAGTTTATTTTGTTCATTCGGATTGAACCTACAGAGTACGAGATTAAATTTATTCTGGAGTAATGTGGTGACACATACACGTGGTTATCTTAGGGCTAATTTTGTATTCGCCAGATAACTTTACCTGAGGGAATAAATTTGAATTTTTGAGAATTTGAGATTTGAAATTTTTGAAAATCTGTCATGTGTTTAGGATACATCTGGCGATTGAAAAATCAGCCCTAAGAGTAAATATGGAGAGTTAAATAATTCCTGAAGCCAAATTTTCGTAATTAAAAATGTTCAAAATATAGCACCGATCTCGTTCCGATCTACAAATAAATAAAAAAGAAATAAAAGTAAATTTTTAATAAAATAAAAATCTTCAGCTAAACCCACTGAAATAAATTAATAAACTTCAAAATAATGAACCAATGTCATAAATAGCACAAATGGCACAAATGGCTCCTCCTACACCAAGATTGCCAAGAACCCTATAAGGTTCTTGTCCTTGTCCTACACTAACAAACAACGTCAAACGTGAAATTATATTGTAATGAGGTCGAAAGGTGATAGAAGCGAAATCGGTAATAATAAATTGCTAACATTTTGAACGGACACAGATAATAAAATTAGTATTCTTGTCCATACAAAAGTCTCAAATGAGATTGTAAGAGTGTGTAACATTGAATTAAAAGGCTGAACTTTAAAGAGTAGAATTTCGATATTTGTCAATTTATAAATCTCAGTTTGATCAACTTTCAGTCATAATGTAAATTAATTACGAGAATTGGGCTTCTGTTACAGTTGTTCTCGAGGATAAGAAAGTTTGTTGAAATCTGCCCTAAACGTAAAAAAAATCTTAAAATCACGTCAAAATAAATAAGAATACTTACTAATAACATCAGTTTCGTCCACAATCTCGGCTTGTATCATCTCTTCTATCACATCTTCTAGCGTCACTAAACCCACTGTCTCATACACGGGGTCCCCATCACCTTCCTCGATGCGCTGCACGAAGGCCATGTGTCCCTTATGACCTATCAGACAGAGATACGCTGATTAGATAATGGTAGGAATTCTTTGGCGACCTGGGGTGATGAATGTATTTGATGAGAACAAAATGGCCGACAACACAAAATGTCTTCTGTCTAGCCTTTTCGTAACTACGTTGTGGTCGGCTCCCAGTGTAACCAGATGCGGCTGAATATCAGTACAGTGGTATTAACGGTAGACGATTTGACGTGTTCAGCGGAATACAGGCTTATACATCAAAAAATTTATATGAAAAATTGCTAATTTAATGACCCACAAAAAAATTTCTGGCCGATAAATTAATGTCAGGAAATTAAACGCCATTTATATTTAGATCTTTTATAACTACGTTGTGGTCGGCTTCCAGTCTAACCAGATGCGGCTGAGTAACAGTATTGTACAGAGCGACTGCCATCTGACCTCCGCCACACAATTACTGGGAGACACTGATACCCTAAGGTTAGACCAATTGTCAATTTTTTTGTAATATTGTGTAAATTCAGGTCGAATTTTACACAGATATTATTGTAGGAAAAGAGTATCCATGGAGTTTCTTGTCGGTATCTTCTCCAGGACCAACCCACTTGGAACCGTGCACCTAGAAGCACGACATTTTGAAGGTACCTGCAAAGGCCCAGTTGAAATAAAAACCTTTGACTTGAGCTGCTGACTCTCGTAACGACTGTCAAAGGTATTCGTATGACAACCGGGACCAACTGCTTAACGTGCTATCCGAGGCACGGAGGGATATCGATGTTACAAAACGGTTACCCATCTAAGAACTGTCCGCGGCAAGTGCTGCTTAACTTCACTGATTGATTGATATACGAACCTCTCGATTAAAATTCTGAATATTATTATCATTAAAATCTGTACTAACCATTACTTTTCTGCTACAGGCGTGGATCCTTTCAAAGTGAACTAGAGAAGGGATGAGTGATTTTTCGATATCAATGACAAGGTCATCCAGCTTACTGACCATGATCATAGACAGGCTGGACTGTGTGTACGTGAATCGCTGCTGTGCCATCTCTCATGGAGTGGTGCAGCGGTGATTCTCGGACAAGACATTGTAGCATTTTGATTCGAGTTTTTAATACTAACATAGGTTAAGGTTTTTATGTAGTACTAACAAAAATGAGTCTGGTTACTTGAAATATATGATTTATTATTATTAAGTACGTCACAGTAATATCGTGATTATTTTACCCCTCCCCCGTCCTTGTCACAGTTGATCACATTTGTGCATTTGTGAGACCCCCTCCCTAGTGTGACGTCTCATATTTTGCAATTTTAAGTCTAGAATTGTTAAATTAAAACAGCAGTTCCGAAATTAGATTTATTTCCATTTAAATTATTTTTTAATATGAATTTGAAATGTGACGTCACGAAACTTAGGACCCCCCCCCCCCCCCTTAACGTGTGACGTATCCAATGACAGAAAAATATCGATGACGGGAATGCGGGAATGACAAAATCATAAACGGCTACGTTTAGTAATTAATTTTTCGGTGTGAAAGTCACTCGTGCGAATGTCGCTCGCTCATCGGGAATAATTGAACGGCTTCGGGCGATCCACAGCTGCGTTACGCGAGTGACCAATCGAACTGAAACTGCCTTTACCAAAATATATGAATATGAATATGAATATGAACGACCTCAAAATATCTGTTGGATCCTATGACTACAGTCATTGGTCGGTTGACAGCAGTGCGACTTTCACCCTACTATTTTACGAAAGCTTTTTTAACCACCGACAAAAAAGAGAGGTGTTATAAGTTTGTAGTGTGTATCTGTGTATCTGTGTGGCTGCGTTTCTGTGTATCTGTCTGTTCCATCGTAACTCTCAAATAGATAGACCGATTTCAATGCAGGTTTTTTAATTAAAAGCTAGTTTAATCGGAAATCATCTTAGCTATGTTTCATGAAAATCTGTTCAGTCGTTCAAAAGTTACAGCTCTTTTTATAACGCTTTTATTAGCTTCACTTGTAAGTTGTAACTATGTAAAAAATCTTGGCAGTTAAATTTGACCCACTTCCCGGTTTTCGATTGAGCTGAAATTTTGCATACACGTTTAGTTTGGATGACAAAAGCGTTTTCTTTAGTTTTTTTTTTAAATTATAATATTTATTCTAGTTGAAGTCGGGGGATTTGACGGTTAGGTTATTAAGAAAGTTAATATTATATGTTATTAAAATTGCATTATAGTAATAATATTATTTAACTGGATAATCCCAAACCGTCCGACTCCGCCGACGAATTCTAGTCCAAAATAGACGCACAAAAAATTGAGACGCGCCAAGGTTGCATATGATTCATGCCAGACAGGCGTATTTATTTTATATATATATAATTTATGTGGTGATTGGAACACGTGAGGAATATAATTTGGATAGTGGATTCATGTGAAATGACGTCAATAATAAGTTAATTGATTGAGATATTTTCAATTTTTCATGGTTATAGGGTACAGGATATCAGGAACACATCTTCCTTTAACATATTTAAAGCCAAACTCAGGCAGTATGTGACTGACGATACAAGAATACTAACGTAATTACTTCACCTAGCCTTGTTTATGATAATAACGAATATATAAGTTAGCCAAATAAAAAATATAACAAAAACCCTTAGATTATTGATTGGTTGTCGCAGCCGCGACAACCAATCAATAATCTAAGCAAAATCCTATATTCACTGGACTGCATTTTAATTGTAAACTTTGTATTTATTCGCTAAGTGAACAATGTCTGTTCTTTTTGAATAAATAAAGAATCTTTAACCTTAGGATAATTTTTTATGTAGTGCGCATAATTTGTAGAGTGATTCAGTCTCTGTTCCTAAATGCAACCGCAGTATTGGGATGACTAAAATTCGACTTAGTAGGCACACAAAACCAGCGCTGTTGGGTTGTTCGCAGCGCGGCAGCATATGCTGAGCGGAAGTTGACACAGCTGCGACGTACAATCCATTTTATTTAAGATAATTATTTTTATTTATGTTTTACATGTTTATATTTTTTAAATTTTTAACACGCTTTTATTAGCTTCACCTGTAACTAACTATCGAAAATCTTGGAAGTTAAATTTGACCCGCTTCCCGGTTTCGGATTGAGCTGAAATTTTGCATACACGTTCAGTTTGGATGACTAAAGCGTGTTCTATAGTTTTTTTAAACTATAATATTTTATTCTGTTTAGTTATGTTTAAAGTCGTATTTGTGCTGTGTCAAATAAACACTTTTTCTTTATTTCTTTTATTGTGTGAATGTGGTCACATATAAAGAAAAATCATTGATGATTTTGTCATTGTCCCTGTCATCGATATTTTTTGTCATTGTCATGTATAGTACGCGCAAATCTTTATGAGCCCGCTGGACTCTCTCCCTCTAGCACCTATAATAGTACGCTTATTGTAGGTGCTAGAGCTAGAGAGAGAGAGAGTTCAGAACTCAGTTCAGGGGGGTTAAAAAGATCACTTTAGATGAATCACAATACGATTCATATTACAAATGTCAACTCTTAATATCATCCGCATAAGGTTCATATTCAGTAATCATCTGTTTGACAGTTACTATGCAGATCAGTAGATGAATTGCTCAATGTAGCCTTTTTAGGCACTCAGGGGCGCCCAGGGCTCATAAAGATTTGCGATTACTATAGTCGACTATATCTGACGACACGGTTGGCGCAGTGACTAAGCGATTAGCTTTCTGCGCTACGTGCCGCGGGTTCGATCCCCGCACGGAACAAATATTTGTATGATCTACAGATAGTGGTTTCGGGTCTGGTTATGTGTGCATGTGACATGTATGTTTGTAAACTGTACCCTCGACACAGGAGAAATCCTAGTGAGGGGCAATAATTTTTTTTTAAAAAAAATCTTCATTCCACATTCCACATCATAAGCGACTTACCTTCCTTGAACTGCTTCAGCATCACATCCAGCGTGACATCTTCGAAAACAAAGTTGCAAGGGTTCTGGTAGTACTGGCAGAGGGTCCGCAGCGGGGTGTTGTCGTCTGGGTCCACGAACGCCAGGTCCTTGATGAAGAGGACTGTGATGATGTTGCCGCGAGCGCCTTCGTATACTGGGATGCGGGAGTAACCTGGAAAGATTTGGAACGGTTAAGGAATTCCTGTAACTAACTAACTATGTAAGAAAACCTTGTAAGTTAAATTTGACCCAATTCCCGGTTTCCGAATGAGCTGTACACGTTCAGTTTGGATGACTAAAGCGTGTTCTATAGTTTTTTTTAAACTATAATATTTTTTATTTAACACGCTTTTATTAGCTTCACCTGTAACTATGTAAGAAAATCTTGGAAGTTAAATTTGACCCACTTCCCGGTTTCCGAATGAGCTGAAATTTTGCATACACGTTCAGTTTGGATGACTAAAGCGTGTTCTATAGTTTTTTTCTAAACTATATTAATTTATTATAACACTAAGGTCGTAAACAAGCATACGGCCTGATGGTAAGAGGTTACTGTAACGCAGAAATCGCGAAAAAAATTTTTTCATACAAAACATCAACCTCGCTCGATCAAAATGTATGAAAAATTGTTTTCTTTTTCGCTTTTGAGCTTGCATTGTTGATCCCATAGTAAAATTTGTTCATATTGATGAGTACTTCCAAAGCATCACTGTAGGGCTAACAAAGCGGGCAGACAAACACGTTTTCTTTAACTTTGTCTCCTTGACAGAAGACAAAACTAACGATCGAGAGAGACAACGGGAAAGAGATGGTTTTTTCCCCGATTTTTCGTCGACAAACCAGTTTTCTCTACTCTTTGTCTCCTTAACAGAAGACAAAACAAACAATCAAGCATTCTTATTAAAGGCAAATCATTATTATTATCCTATTCTTATTTATTTTTATTCACATTATATTACAATATTATTCTCGCAGCTCTTACCACAACATGCATTGTACTGATCAAGATTGTAATCTATTATTTTAAAAGAGTTTCCATGGAGTTTCTTGCCGGTTCTTCTCCATAGGACGTACTATTTGGAACCGCGCACCTAGAGTCTCGACATTTCATAAGTGCCTATATTTAGTTTACATGAAATAAAGATCTATTCTATTCTAATTCTAGAGAGAAACCGGTAAAAATATGGTTTTGTTCCCGATTTTCTGTCTCCCCTTTTTGCTGTGCTGGTAAATTAAAAATACCCCTGTATACCCACTCACCAGATTTCACAATTTCAGACATAGTCTCGAAGTCCAGGATGCTGTTAATGGGCAACATGAAGCAGTCCTTGAGCTTCGTCATCACGTTGTTGACAGTTTTCTTGCGAAGGTCGAGGGCACCGGAGATGATGTTCACTTCTTCTCTGTCCAAGTCGTTCACGTGGTCTGTTACCTGTTGGAAAAAGGTGAGAAGAATTTATCAGCCTATTCATTTCTTAACTGCTGGAATTTGGACCTCGTTTCTGAGTGAGGGACTGGACTGGATATAAATTTAGCCACAGCTATAGTACTCGCAAATCTTTATGAGCCCTGAACCTGAGCTCTGAACTCTCTCTCCCTCTAGCACCTATAGTAAGTGTACTATTATAAGTGCTAGAGGGAGAGGGAGAGAGTTCGAGGGCTCATAAAGATTTGCGCGTACTATACCTTGTAATCTTTTAAAAATAGGATTAATTCTTGCCAATCTAAACCAATATTACAAAAAGATTTGAATTTTTCTATGTTTGTTTGTAAAGGATAAACGCAAAAACTACAGGACCGATTTTAAAAATTCTTTCACCAGTACAATCCTATATTATCACTGAGAAAAATAGATGATTTTTTTTTTTTTTTTTTTATTGGGATCCCTACGAATGCTCCAATAATGTAACTCAAGGTGTAAAAAAATGACCTAAAAAATTCCGTACATCGCGTGCGCTGCGAAAACTATTGATGATAGAACAAAATAATAATTATTATTGTTTAATATAGGATTTTTATTTTATGTACCTAGTACGCATAATCTGTAGTGATTGAACCGCTGTTCTTAAATGGAACCGCAATCTTGGAATACACTTTAAAACAAACTGAAAATTCGACTAAAATTAAATAAAATTATAACTAAAATTCACAATAGATCTTCGCAGATCGCAGTGCCAAAGGGGATTGTTATTAGTACCCTACCTCTTCAACTAAAATGGGGGACACGCATAATTTACTAGCGCAAGCCATACAAAATATTTTTTTTATTTTGTTTTGCAATCAATTTTAGTACTGCGGTTGCATTTGGGAACGGACACTGAGGCATTCTACAAATTTTGCGCACTACAAAAAAATTTCCTGTATAAACTATTTACAACCATAATATATAAACTTAAATAAAATAAAATAAATACAAATAAAAAACTGAGCACCTAGGCGTCAAAATACTCCTCATCGCTGTCAATTGGCAGCGTGCCCAGAAGACTGGCAGCATTGCCATGTTGAATGGGAATTCTTATTCTTTGACCAAAGAATAGGCCAGCCCTCGGGTCAACCAGCGTCGACCAACCCTTTTGCAATGTCTCTGAATAGGAGACATGCATTCGGTATAAATAGATATTGCTAGTAATATAATAATGTTATTTCACATACCCTGACGAGTTCCTTCAGTCGTTCCCTGTTGTAGTGCGTGCCAATCTCTTCGCCTAGGAAGTAGTCGAGCAGCTTGCTGGTGGGCCACGCGAGTGGGGCGCAGATACCCATCACGATCTGGAAGATTAAAACATATTATTTAGCTGGCCTGTCCCAACTGTCGGCATCCATGCACTACTCAGTAACGTAAAAGAAAAAAAAGAAAAAAAAAATTGTTATTTATAACATCATGATCAATGATTGTCCATTACAATATATATACGAGTATACATAATTCCTATATATAAGTATTTGTTTTTATATATTTAGATAGGTATTTATTCGTACGGTATATGTAGTTCATTGTATTTGTTATCTATGTAGTTTATTTCATAGGTATTTAGTTATTGGTTTAGTTTAGTATACCATAAGTTTAAGTAGTCTAAAGTAGTTACTTTGTAATTTTTACACACTGTGTCTACGTGTCTATCATCCTTATTTCCAATCGCGGGACTACTGGAAGAAATTTCTTTAGAAATAAGTAGTTCCATTGTGCTCATTTGTCTGTAACATTTTTATTACCATGTTTCCTTGTGTGTACATAAATAAATAAATAAATAAATAAATCATCATCATCATTTATCTTAAATATTTATTTGTTTATTTTATTGTTTTGGTTAATAGTAAATGATCAGCTGTCCCATACGTTTGGGTCGAGTAGGTATTGAAGTTTTGTTTAGGACAGCTGATATTTTTTTCGCGATTACGATGTTGGTCCCATAGAGAAAGTTGTTCAGTTTGATGGTCTTATCCACACCTTTAAATATGACCACACATTACTGATACACTTTGTATAAGGCCCTTCTTTACTAGGGGAGGTCCTTATAAGGGATTATAGTACTCATCATTAAGGAAAATCGTCCACATTGTGACGCAGAAACAATATAACCGTCAAAATTCCCCGACTCGAACTAGAAAAAGAGCTGTAACTTTTGAACGGCTGAACAGATTTTCATGAAACATAGCTAAGATGATACCCGATTAAACTACCTTTCAATAAAAAAAAACTGCATTGAAATCTGTCCATGCGTTTTGGAGCTACGAGACACAGATACACACTACTGACTTTATAACACCCATTTTTGTCGGGGATTAAAAATACAGTTATTTGTCAAACTAACCTTCATGATCCATATACTCTTAGCACCAACAAACAGCCCGTGTCTTGCACAGATAGCTTGAGGCGTAATTTCGGCAATAAACACGATAGCCAACGTAGACCCGATGACAGCTACCAGACCCGAGGTCAAATCATCCAAGATAACCGTGAAAGTGCTGTTCACAGCCACGTTACTTAGCAGAATGGTGCAGAGAAGATAGTTTCCATGAGCTCTGACGGGCATGATCGCTCTGGCGTACCGTCGCTCCTTCTCCGTCCCTGTATTAGCTATAATCTTCAATTCAGTCCTATCTAGAGCCATCAGACCCAAGTTTAGACCAGAGAACAGGGATGCCAACATTAGGAGTATGACGATGAGGACCAAGGAGGCCCAGAGCGGTAATAGTTTGTTGTGTGTGGCCAGAATCTTCCATTTCTCTGGACCTTGGTGGATGAAGTGTTCGTTGATGGAGTTGCGCGCGCAGATGTAGAATTTGTAGTCGTCTAGAGGCGGTGGGGCCAGCATCTTGAGGAGTGCGGAGTCTGCTTCGGCGTAGAGTACCTAGAAGAAAAAGTGGTTAGATAGCTGTTTTAAATTCTGTTTCAGGTCACGACTGAAAAGGAAGATCTTCAAGGCATTACTATCGCTTTCATCATGTAATCCAAGACTAGAGTTGCCATAGGATTTGTCCTCGTTTAGGAGGTCCGGGGTCGTCCAGAGGGGTTCTCAACAAGTGTCCGGGTTACCCGGACACCCGTCGCGTTGGCAATTTCGTTTGTATTCTATTCTAGCACAGCACACACACACGTGTATGACTTGAGTGTAAAAGAAAATAATTCCTAATATTATTATTTTTGTTACGTAATACGTGCCTAATACTACCTAATACTAACCTAATACTAATACCTTCAGTAGAGTATATACGATATAATTTGTGTTGTTCGAGATAGGATGTTAATTTATTTGTGTGACTAACAAGACTTAGCAATTCGTAGCTAACAAATGAAAAATCAGTGATTCAGTGTTAATTTTAATATAAGTATTATACCTAGGTTAAGTTACGATGAGGCTGACATGCCATTATGGATAAAAGACTCGAATAAAATTAAAGATTAAAAAAATAATAAAAATACTTTGGCTATATCAAATTTCAATAAATTAAAATTTCATATTTTCAAAGACGTCCGGGGAGAAATCCCGGGTACGACCGAATGTTCGGGGTTTTTAAGTCTTTGTCCGGTGTCGGCAGTTTATGTAATGGAAGCCCTATCCAAGACTAACCGAAAAAATGTGGATATAACGCTTAACACATTGAGTGCATTCACGTTTGCAGTTACGGGTACCCAAGTGATGGGCGCCATCGTGAGTTCCGTACACAGTGATCTATCAAGATGAGTCAGTAAAGGGAAGTCTGGTACTATAAGGTATAGAGCAGGGGTGGCCAACCGGTTGATCGCGATCGACCGGTTGGCCACCCCTGGATATATTAACGTTTGTATTACTTATTACTTAATTTATTAGGGTAGACAGTGTCTTTTTGTCTTTATGGAGTGCACGCCACTGGCAACAGAAAAAAAGAAAAAGAAGATCTTTGAGTGGCTTTTGTCCTTAGACTACGAGGAGACCGAAAATCTTCTCATTGTCCCTAAATAGAATTCGTCAATTAATATATAGATATAAATCACTAATACATTATACATACACTACATAATACACGCAGACATTCACGACACACGCGCATAAACACACCTCAAACATAAGACACCAAGGACATACTGACATACACCAATGAATACAATTATTCTTATCTTTTGTTTTTGTTTTATATTAGTTTTGTTATTATTTTTTATTATCAATATGTCTCAACAATTTTCTCTAGGCTATAAGAACTATTATAATTACGCTTAAGGCAGTACCCTGACCAAAACGCCGTTTTACATCGCCATCTCCTCCGCAATTATACCATATACAAATAAAAAATAAATACAGTCTTAAAGTTCAAGATCTCTACTTCAAATCCAACGTTTCAAATATTTTTTTAAGTAGATTATACTATAGTAATTGGCGATTATAAAACACCTAAATCAGAATTTAAACCTTCATCTTCTTCGGAACTTGAAGCTTAATTTATTTCTGATTTGCAGCAATAGATAAATAATTCTTTTAATTATAAATCCAACGTTTAACATTTTAAAAAAAGTCATTTTTAAATTTTTCCTTGAATTTAAACGTAAATCTGTGCCAATTTTCAGCTGAAGGGTCGTGTTCGGGCGACGGGCGGCAGTCTGCCGCTGGCTCTCGGACGTGATGCCCGTGTCGATCGAGGCTATCGCGTTCGATTTATAAATTCAGAATTTATTTTGCTCTCTAGACACAATATTGTGTAGAGGGGGCAACCTATATAACTTGCCTCAGTAGTATGGCATGTACTTCTATAAACATATTTTGATTTTTTTTGAGTACATATTTGAAATATTATTATTTTAGTAAAATCAGATATAGATAGAGTCTACTGATCTGTCACTTTATCTTCAAGTCAATACAAATTGTGTTTCATCTTCTAAAATATACTTTGTCTAAAAATATAGAGACCATCTTTTTGATGTTTTCTATAAACATAAATTCAAATTCAGTATGTGACCACGTGAACGTGACCGAATGTTTGAAAGCTCTAAACTATGGGACGGAGTCCCATCATGTTGGTATTCAAACTTCATGTTTTGGTGAGGTCTATTCATATAAACCGTGACCACGTGACTACGTGACCAAAATTCAGAGCTACCTTCTATTAATGAATTGATAATTTGTCATAATCAACGTTTAAAATAGTAAGTAATAATATGTTGATGACGATGTTGATCTAAATTTTTTTTTTTTAATGTAACATTGTCCCTCACTAGGATTTCTCCTGTATCGTGGGTAGAGTTTACAGACATTATCTCACATGCACACACACCCAGACTAATATTTGTTCCGTGCGCGTATCGAACCCACGGCACGTAGCGTAGAAAACCACTACACTACTTGTAACAACCCTAGCCTCCATGCACTATCGCCACACTGTCTTGACGTTGTCGGCGAGATCAAAGGCGCCGTCCTACTGTGGTTTTTCTTTATACTATTCCTTTACTATATAATAATAAATAATATGTATCAACCTAGTTTTATTTTAATTCTTATCGATTATACTTTATATATTACTATTCACCAACACTGCTATTCCCATTTTAAATCGACTTCCAAAAAAGAAAATTCTCAATTCGACTGTATGTTTTTTTTTGTATGTTTGTTACGCTATTACTCCGCCAATTGCATACCGATTTTGAAAATTCTTTTTTTATTTCAAAGGGTACTCTCAAGATGGTATTTAAATTTGTTGAAGATTTGATGAAGAACTTCGGAGATATACAATGGAACTCTTGAATGAATAACAGCATGTCACTTGCGATTTTGTTTTAGCCACTCAAAATAGAAATATAAAATAAACGTTAAAAAATAGTATAAACCGACTTCGAAAAACTAAAAAGTATAATACATATAATTTTCTTAAAAAACTTATCAGCTTCTGAAGTCGTTGCCACTGCCAAGCTAGGTGCATTGAAGAATTTAAGAAAATTATTTACACTGTTTAGTTTTTTGAAGTCGGTTTTTACTTTTTTTAATGCTAGGTATTAATATCTAATAATCGTGATATATTTATATGAGTGAATATTAAATGAATCAAGCAATTCTTCAAATAAAAGAGCAAGTTATAATTAGTTAATACCAAATCATCTAACAACTCGGCAAGTGTAATGGGCATTTTTTGCTCGGAATCTCGTTGACGAAGCATAAATTTTTTATTTCCCTTTTTTAGAAAATCATTCATCATTGTAGTGATTGTACCACTGTTATTGGTATTAATTTTCTAGTAGTAACTCTGTTACTATATAGACCTATAAGTGAAACAATCTACAAATATATATTTTACATTGCCACCTCTATTTATTATATAGTTTTTTAGTGTCTGGCGCGATGCTCGCGTTGACATGCTCCGAGCGGTTTCCGTAATATTACAGGGGGTCGCGCGGGTTGCGCGGGTGGAGGAAGCGAAATCGACAAATTCGTTACCTCACTGACGCGCCTTAAGGGGTGAGACCTGGTGTCCTGAAATACAGGTTTTACCTAGTTTAGGCACCGGTCTCTCACAATAGACTATTTATGTTTGTAATTTCTATTCATATGTAAGAAATATTGTGGAGAGAAAAATAAAGAAATGGATGGGTTAGTTCTAAAAGTCACTAACTCCATTTTCTTCTTTTTGAGATATGATAATTTAAAGTGAAAAAAAAACATATTTAAAAGTAATGGCTGTTTATATAAATTTGGAAAATAAATAAAACAATAGTTCGTACGTCATTTAATTGAAAAAAGGATTAGATTAATCGATAGAGAAAAAAAAGATAATTATTTTGAACTGGCTAACTCAAAATCGATAAAAATGGACTTAGTGACTTTTAGAACTAAGCCATCCAAATTATTATTATAATTTAATTTATTATTATTATAGGTTATGGTAACCGCTTACCATGCAGGACGTACGCTTGTTTACCACCTTAATGTCAAAAAAAAAGAAACAAAAATCTACATACCTGATACTCTCCATTCAAAAGATGATCACACGCACTCCCGTACTCAGCTGGGGTATGCGTAAACGCAATCGTTGTACTATTGCAGAGATTTTCGCCGAACAAGCGCATATAGAAACTTGTTTCTCGAAGAACACTGGTAATCAGCTCATCGACAATTTTTGGCTCTTTAGCTGATTCCTCAACCCTTATACCCATCAGTTTTATAGGTCCACTGGGTATTTCTACTGGTTTAGGAGCTAAACTTGCGTCGGACGTGGTATTGGCAGTATCTGGGACTTCTGGTGCGTCTGGAAGTACTGGATCAGCTGCTGTCTCGTTGTCAGCTTGGCGACGGACCCGCTCAAAGGAGGGAAGGTAAGGATATGAATCGGATTCGACGATTAAATTCGCGAAATCATCTTCCTCTGTCATCTTTGTATCTTGTGTTTCATTTTCGGCTGGCCTGGAACAAAAGTTATGATCAGAAATGTGACTTATTTTAGATACATGTATTTGATATACAGATACAACATACAAAATACGTTTTTTCATTTTCATTTTGTATCTTTTATAATAAATCATTACCATTTTAATTACGCAGCAGACCCGCAGTGGGTCACAACATCGACTCTGGTAATAAACTTCAATACGATCGTGAAGCTACCTTGTAAACATTTTAATGATCTTGAAGATAGAAGTCCCATCTCCATGATCAATAAATTATATAAAAGCTCAAAGTTTTTAGTCTCTCACGATCGTATTGAAGTTTATTACCAGTGTCGATGTTCATTACCACTTTAGTTACGCGGTAGACCCGCTGTTGCCGGGACGAAAAGTAATATATTTTAACTAATTATATTTAAGACAGTAAATTTCTGTACAATATGCTCTTCATTTATTAACCAACATGTGTGCGATTGCAGAGCAAGGCGAACGGGTAAACCGTATCTGCACACACTTTTTAAAGCACTTGTAATGATAATAAAATCTTAGGTATAGTAGGACAAATCTAAGGCTTGTATTACTTTACAAAAAGAGCTTTATTAACACGATTTTATCACCTTCACCTGTAACTAACTTAACTATGTAAGAAAATCTTGGAAGTTTTTGACCCACTTCCCGGTTTCCGATTGAGCTGAAATTTTGCATACACGTTCAGCTTGGATGACTAAAGCGTGTTCTATAATTTTTTTTAAACTATAATATTTTATTTTTCAAGTCAAGTCAGATCAAGTTTATACGGAGAAGGCGTGCAGAATGCTAAAATGTATCTACCATACTAGCTGAACCCGCGACTTCGTCCGCGTGGACTTTAACAAAATTATTTTTTCTTTAATGTAAAAGTAGAAGTAGTAAGTTTCGGAGATTAGCCGGAACAAACAGACAGACAATTTTTTTTTTTAATAATTACCGTATATTATACTTTCCTATGCATTTAGTAAAAAGCTGTTATTTTGACATAACGAACAGACACTTCAATTTTTTTTATTTGTATAGATTACGGTCGAATTTCGACCACTGGACGACCACTAGTTAAATTAATTACTTACAGTATAATTATAGTTTTTTTATTTTATTATCAGTTTGTTTATTTTAATTAGGTGTATTATAATCATTACCCTTAGTATAAGTAGTACATCGGTCCTATCAGAAAACCAGCGCTGTGACATTTATTTTATCTGTCGCAGGCTCGCAGCATATGCCGAGATAGGGGCCATTTTTGGCCTCGTGCAGGATTTTTTATTTAGTTTTTTATTATTATTTTAATGATTTCTCTCTGTATGTAATTTTCTGTGCGAGACAGAAATAAATCTTTTTTCTTTCTTTCTTTTCTGATTTCTTACTATGGAGCCATTGGAAAATAAATTGAATTGAAATAGGAATAAGCCGGACACATAATGCCATTAATACCATTTGGTTCTCGTCAGCCTTCCTAGAATGGGCTGTGATAAGCTTAATGGGTAAAACCTAGCTCCATTGTAACTTGTAACAGACTGTAACTAAAAATCCAATTGACAGTGACACGATTGTTAAGGAAAACAATGTAACTCCATACAAAAACATTGTATTATAACAATCAACAATGCGAATCATGCAAATATAAATAATTTAATCAATGTCAAACAAAAACGTACACTTGGGGACAGAATAACTGGCGCCGACGGTTTAATAATGGATGTTTTTAATTTTTTACTTTTTTTTGTTTAAATTTTTTAATTTGTTTGTTTTGTGACGTAATTTGTGTAAAAATAAATTGCTTTTCTTTCTTTCTTTCTTTCTAATAAACGTCAAACTGCTTTATTTATTTATTAGATAGTTACATTATAGTTACTGCCTTGTATGGATCAGGATGTTGGGCTACAAAAGGGACGGATGAAAGGCGATTGCTTGCAGAGAAGATGCGAATGTTGAGAGGGATGTGTGGTGTAACAAGATTGGACAGAATCAGGAATGAGTATATTAGAGGAAGTATGAAAGTGGCACCAGTTACAGAAAAGCTGCAAAGTAACAGATTGTCACGGTATGGTATGGACATGTAATGCGGAGAGATGAAAATCATGTTATAAGAATGAATGTGGATGGCTATCAGAGTAGAGTAGAGAGATGGGGCAGACCAAAGAAAAGATGGATGGACTGTGTGAAACATGACATGAATGTGAAGGAAGTAAATCTGGACATGACGTCTGATAGAGATGAATGGAAGAAAAATACATATTGCGCCGACCACAAGTAAAATGGGATAAGGGCAGGAGAATGATGTTTTGATAGTTACATTAATGGTGATAAGTTTTGTTAATGTGACAATCCCGAAAAAAAAACAGATTAGATTTAATTTACTGAAATTTAACATAACTGGGTGGCCATAAATTGAAAAAATAAATGGTCTTGAACATCGATGTCTACAGATATGCTTAGTGAACTCAAAAAGTGAGACGTGTCAGGTACTCCATTTTCAGAAAAATGGAGTAGTTGATCACTAGTCAAATGCCGTTTACAAACATAATTATTAATTTGTGTATTGAATAAAAAATATATAATAACAGTAGCTATTCCATTAGTGCTTGTATCGCTGTTCTATTTATATATAATTCGAACATTGTTGAATTTAAAATTTGACGTCTTCAAAAAATACGTCTCATTTTTTTAGCTTCCCTTTGTATGACAGAGCGTATCTATAGACATCGATGGTCTTGAATAGCATATGCATCAGTTTTTTATTAAACTGATCTTTATTTGAATGTCAGTCACTGTTGCCTGTTTTATAAATTTTTAATTTTATCAGCTATTTATGTTGATTTTATTAGTTTCGTTTTATGTTCTTCTATTTATTTACTTGGCCAATTATATGTATATATTATATATATTATTATGTTTAAGATATAACTCTTAAACATAATAATACATACAAAATACCACTTTAAACTCTGTGTAGTAATAATTTTAATGTATGTGATATCAGCGTTGCCAGACGTACGAGAAATCTCGTAACTTTACGAGATTTAGCAGCTTTATACGAGATACGAGAAAAGCACAAATCTCGTACAGTTTTTTACGAGATTTTAACAATGTTTTCCTGCGTCATGTATACAAAATAAAAAAAGGAAAAAACGATCGATTCAGTATATCACTTAACTAGATTCATTACTTCTTGTAAATGTTTATATAGTGTTATGTTAATAATGTTAATGGAAGAATAATGTGAAATGCAGAAGATGACGAAAAACTGGTAGAATAAGATAGTTAATGAAATTATAAGCTGAGATATAACTTTTAATTTTGTTTTATTCTCTTGACAATAAAATAACGTTGATCGGGGAATCCCCGCTGAGATGTATTTTTGTATTATTTTTTAAAGATTTAAGTAAAATGATTAAAAAAAATATGAATCAAAGTAATGATTTTTTTTTTACTTACAGTGCCACAATCTTTTCTGACCCGGTGACCAAAATTGGAACTAACATCGCTACCGAACAAAAATGACTTCAAAATGTCATTTTTGTAGGGAGATGACCGTAGACAGGAGATGACATTGGTAAAAGCGACGGTAGCGACGCCATGCCCGGGTCAGATAAGTTTGTGGCACTATACCCCTAACTAGCTAGTAATAATACATAGTGTAAATTATGGACAATAAGAGATTTAAAAAAAAAAATACTTTTACGAGATTATTGGCTGCTCGTTACGAGAAAAAAATTTCACCATCTGGCAACCCTGTGTGATATACCTGTTCTTCAATAAATAACTAAATTAATAAATAAAAGTTTGCTTATAGAAAAATGGCAGTTGCACAGAGTTGCACCTTAGAGTTGCACGTAAAACAACAAGATGTCCAGTCATGTCGAACACAACTAAACCCAAATTGCGTAACACTCGAAAGAACCGCTTTCACTTTTGCAGTTCAATAATGTTAATTGAATTGACCCAGTTGTTGAGGGATTTTTTTTACTTTTTTTATTTCTTGAAATTATCCTTGTTTCCAGTCAAAATAAAAGCAATTCCGATTACGACTATTACGGTATAAGAAAGAAAGAACAAAACATTTATTTGCCACAAATACAAGACACACTAGATAAGGAGTGCCAACTTAAAATCAGCGTTGCATTGGGCTCTCCGCGCCCAGTAAATGCTGAGCTGGCTACCCTATCGGCATGGCATGCTTGACAGCATACCTATATACCTCTCTCTCTTCCCGACTGTCAATCCCATATACATACCATAGCATAACTACATAGCTATTTTTTAAAAAAAAACTTATTTGTCAACTTTGAAATGTATTTTATTTTTATATATTTCTTTTTACTTATCTTTTATCTTCTCTCTCTAATGTTGTCAATGTCTGTGCTGAATAAATGTATACTTCCTTTTTTTCTTTCACTAGAATGATAGACATAGATATTAAGAAGAGGACAGGTGCATAGACAGAGAAGACAGTATGAGATCAGCAGCTGATTCATCTTCTGGCGAGTCGACAAACCATAGTGGTATGATCGATTCAGGTTTCGTGTAGCGTATTTCCTTGTATCCCCAGATTATTCTGATATTCTAGGAAAATTGCTTTAACGATAAAACCGCCATTTTCCCTCATCATTACTTTGTGATAGATCGTAAACCAATAACTATGATTAATATTATGGTTTCTAATATAAATGATATACGGTCTCGCGCCACAACAGCTGAAATTATGTGCCCCATAAATATAGTATCGGCCTTAATTTCTTATAACCATTATAATGATTGGGCAATATATCATTGTTTTATTGGAATTGGATTATTTTCATTCGATATCTAGACTTATTCTGATACGCCTAGATTCTAAGTAATCAATGATGATAAGGAAAGTAGCATTTTTTTTAATAGGTTTACCCATAGGGTTTACCCTTAACGTACAAAAAGTATATAGGAAATTTTTATGTAGTACGCAAATTTTTTGGTGATTCTGTGTCCATTTCCAAATGCAACTACAGTATACTAAAATTCAATTTAAAACAAAATAAAAAATCGATTTTGTATGGCTTTCGATAGTAAATTATGCGTGTGACGTACGTGATACTAAGTCGAATTTTCGTTTTGTTTTAAAGTATATCCCAATACTGCGGTTGCATTTAGGAAGAGACTGAATCGCTCTACAAATTATGCGCACTACATAAAAAAATATCCTGTGGAGTGATAAACTGATAACGTAAACTACATTTACCTTGTGCAAAGCGTGAGCAGTTTCTCAGATTTAGATGCATTTATATTATAGATACTAGTGGTCTTCCAGTGGTCGAAATTCGACCGTAATTCTAGCTTTCTGCACTCCTTCTCCATATAAACTTTAACTATGCCAAATCCCACACTCCTCCGTGCGCGCAATATGCTTAAAAAGGGGTACAAAGTTTTCTCTTCACGTAGTAATATATAGATATTGGTACACTAGTAACTTATTACCGTACGAAAAAAATCGGTAAAAGTTGTTCGTCATTATTAGTTCTCGGTAAAAGTTTCGATCGAAACGAGTTTTGGTGTATTTTAGGAACTATCTGAATCAAACAAGATGTTAGTGGAAACAATACTTTTGTTTACCGTCTGGCATTATCTAAATATAATTTCGAATAAATATTCTTTTGTTCTAAATTCATTTATATGCAGATCAGGGAGATGCTGCATCTGCCTGGCCTACGTCGGATGTTATTGTATGTATTTAATAAAATGAATACCTTGAGCACCGAAAGTCAAACAAAAAATTATAATACTTAAATCTAACAAAACATCCCAGAATTATTATAACATTTTATGGCTACCAAGAATCATTGTAGTCATCAAAAATATCCAGAAAATTAATAAATTACTTTGGTTACTATTTTCTGTCCGCCACTGTACAAATCGTTGACCGCTCGACCGGCCGTTATCGTACGAAATGAGGTCATGAGTTCATACCATATTTGTGTTTGTCAGTAAAAGTAGACAAATTGTGCGTATTATAGACTGTAGTCTGGGCAAGCTAAGTCTGCAAAAGAATTATGGCAACACCGCAAATAATCACTATGATAACCTAACCCCCCAAAAACCCCCGACTCCAACCAGAAAAAGAGCTGTAACTTTTGAACTACCGAACAGATTTTCATGAAACATGGCTAAACTAAATGAAAATCGGTTCATCCGTTTGGGAGCTACGATACCACAGACAGACACGTTAAACCGTTAAACTTATAACACCCCTCTCTTTGTCGGGGGTTAAAAATGACGACACGGTTGGCGCAGTGGCTAAGTCATTAGCTTTCTGCGCTGCGCTACGCGGGTTCGACCCCCGCACGGAACAAGTATTTGCATGATACAGATAGTTGTTCCGGCGGGTCTACCGCGTAACTAAAATTGTAATGAACATCGACAGTGGTATTGAACTTCAATACGATCGTGAGAGCCTTAACTTTGAGCTAACTTGTAAAAAAATTACCTATCATATAGTTGGGAAAAAAATACAAGTTAGCTCAAAGTTTAGGCTCTCACAATCGTATAGTAGAAGTTTAATACCAGTGTCGATGCTCATTACAATTTTAGTTATGCGGTAGACCCGCAGGTCTGGGTGTGGGCATGTGACATGTATGTTTGTCAGGGTTGGGCAGTATTTGAATTACTTGTAATTAAAATACGTAATTGAACTACAAATACATTGGTATTTGTAATTCAATTACCTACTTCTTGGAAATGTAACTTGTAATTAGTATTTCAAATACCTGACGCTGAAACTTGCATTTGTTTCAAACATTAAAATCTAAACGACACAACAAGGAGATATGTGCTAATTCGCACAGCACTGCTCTTTATACAAAAAACTTTTTAGGAATGGTACCTAGAGTTTATAACAAGATCCCTAGCTTAATAAAAAAAAAAATAATATTTACGATTTCAAAAAGGCTTTGCTTATACTATTGAATAAAAAAACTTATTACACAGTGAATGAGTATCTGTCTGACAAATTGTAATTTATGCAGTTTTATTTAATTAATATTGATGATGTTATTTAGATATCTATTTTATTGTTTTGTTAATTTTAATCTTGAAATAATTTGGTCAATATTCTTCTTGTTATAATTGATAATAATTGATCTTATCGGCATGTTTTTTATTTTTATTATTAATAATTTTGTACGCCGTTGACGGCTAGACATAGCGTTCATTTTATAAAGAATAACATCTGTACTCACCTACTTTACCTATGTTCCACAAATAAAAATATTTGTATTTGTATTTTTTTTGTATTTGAGGTATTTTGTAGTTAGTATTTCAAATACTTCAAGAAGAAACTTTTTTGTTTTATTTCTAAACGACCTCTTTGTCTGACTGAATATTTAGGTCGATATTTAGGTGTGTGTGCATGTGAGATGCATGTTTGTAAACTGTACCCTCCATACAGGAGAAATCCTAGAGGGGCTAGCACGGGAAGAAGGAGGAGAGAAAATCGGAAATAAAACCATGATTTTATCGTTTTCTCTCCGAATTTTTCGTTTCTTCTCCTTCCAAGGAGACAAAGGGTAGAAGAAACGGATTTGTCCACAGAAAAATCGGGACAAGTACAGTTATGCGACTACATAACCTAACCTAACCGTCAATAACCCCCGACTCCAACTAGAAAAAGAGCTGTAACTTTTGAACGGTCGCACAGATTTTCATGAAACATAGCTAAGATGATACCCTATTAAACTAGCTTTCAATTAAAATATACTGCATTGAAATCTGTCCATCCGTTTAAGAACTACAATGCCACAGAAAAACACTACAAAATTATAACATCCTCTTTTTTGTCGAGGATTAAAAATAAGATTTATAATTTATCGAATCAATGTGGAACCGACTTCGTTGATCGCCTGATTTGTGCAGTATTGTATTATAGGTGTTGTAAATCTCATTCTGAACCCTAAAACAATTTAAAAAGATTGTCTTCTGTCACAATGTTTAAACATGGATTTTCAAGCATTATTTTTATTTGCCAAGATAAAGACACTTCAAGATAAATGAGTGACAATAAACTTGAAAAAATGTCTGCAACACCGCTTCACCTATACCTATAGTTGATAAATATTGTTTATTTAGCTGGCTGGCCATAGCGTCGAGAGAAAATAAATGAGTTTCTTGAATAGTTGAGTTCACTTCATTATGGATGAGCTGGATGTTTCGGGTCTGGTTGTATGTGCATGTGACATGTATGTTTGTAAACTGTACCCTCGATACAGGAGAAATCCTAGTGAGGGGTAGCGATTAAAAAAAATGAGCTTATCGATGCTGACGCATGCGTCATGCTCGTGACGGGTGCCGTCTGTCGGAACTGGTCAGCTTGTAACCGCCATGCCAATCTTATTCAGAGGCAAGTCATTATTATCCTAATCATATTCTTATTCACATTAAACTACATTATTCTCGCAGCTCTTACCACAACACTGTAGTAATCAAGATTGTAATCTATTATTTTAATTTAATTTTAAGTTTGTAGTGTTTATCTGTGGCATCATAGCTTCAAAACGGATGGACCGATATCAATGCAGTTTTTTTTAAATAAAAGCTAGTTTCATCGGGTATCATCTTAGCTATGTTTCATGAAAATCTGTTCAGCCGTTGAAAAGTTACAGCTCTTTTTCTAGTTGGAGTCGAGGGTTTTTGACGGACGTAGCTCATAGTTTAGTCTCTATTAAAGTTTATTACCAGCGTCGATGTTCATGTACCATTTTAGTAACGCGGCGTGACAATTTTGCCAGTGTTATAATTTATTTCCAATGTCATTCGTAAAAACCAGACGCCCCTATAGTTCACACTTCCAAGAGCATTGATACGTTATCAACATTTGGCAACGAATTGGTACTTTAGATATCGAAATGCGGCAATTTTAGATAAAACTATACCTACCACCTTCAGCAAAAATAATAATAACCTTTCTAGTCGGGATACCTTGAAGGTGTAGGAAAGAAAGAAAGAAAACAGTTTTATTCTGGACTGGCCAGGAACAAATAAAATTACAAAAGTACAAAAATCAAAATCAAAAATAATAACAAAAGAAAAACAATAATTCTTCTACTTCTTCTTCTATTAAAAAAACATTGCTCTCACTAGGATTTCTCCTGTATCGAGGGTACAGTTTACAAACATACATGTCACATGCACACATAACCAGACCCGAAACAACTATCTGTAGATCATACAAATATTTGTTCCGTGCGGGGATCGAACCCGCGGCACGTAGCGCAGAAGGCTAATCGCTTAGCTTTTGGCCAGCAAGTTGGTCTGGCTGATGGTACTACCTACAATGGCGGGGGCCGTCGCCTCCACACATAAAGGTCGGGTACAAGTGCAACCGCTGCAGCACTCCCGGGTTGTGCTCTATGCCTCGGAGCAGTTTCACCATGTACGATACCAGTGCAAATTCCCGTCGCACCCCGAGTTGATTGTACCCCACCATATATATATTTTCCATATATATATATTTTCCACATATATATATTTTCCACATATATATATTTTTATATATATATTTTCCTGTACAGGCAATACAATAGATGTGTTATATCTGTGAGATGAGTCATATTTCACATCTCTAAACTTTAGACAATTTATCTTAAAATACTTGCGTAAACAGTCGTTTAATTTAGATGCGTAAGTCTAAAATTATTTTTTGGCAGTCACCGGAGTTACTATAAATTGTCACGAGTAGGTCATGTATATGTTGCTGTCAAAATTCTTAACCGGTCAAAAGTACATTTGACTAAAGAAGTCGGGTTTATATCTATACAAATAAATAAAATTGAAGTGTCTGTTTGTAAATTCAAAATAACAGCTTTTTACTAAATGCATATGTGAAAGTATATTACGGTACTCAATAACAACAAAAAAAACGTCTTTTTTTTTTCTCTCTTTGTTCCGCCTAATCTCCGAAACTGCTGGACCGCTTTTGACGGGACTTTCACTGGCAGATAGCTAATGTGTTTTTTTTTGTTAAATATAAGTAACAAGGGCTTCAGCAAACGAATATTGCATGCAAATACACAACCAGCAACAATAACCTAACCGTCAAAAACCCCCGATTCCAACTAGAAAAAGAGCTGTAACTTTTGAACGGCTGAACAGACTTTCATGAAACATAGCCAAGATGATACCCGATTAAATCAGCTTTCAATTAAAAAAACTGCATTGAAATTGGTCCGTCCGTTTTGGAGCTACAATGCCACCGTCAAATACACAGATCCTAAAATACACACTATGTGCTACAAACTTATAATAATACTCTTTTTTTGTCGGGGGTTAATAAATAGATACGGAGCGGGACTACTGGAAGAAATTTCATTAGAAATAAGTAGTTCCATTGTGCTCATATGTCTGTAACTTTTTGTTTCCTTGTGTGTACATTAATAAATAAAATAAATACATAGATGTACGAGAGGTCAACACGTTCTAGACAACCTTTAAAAGTAATTTTGCAAGTGTACCTAATCAGAATATGAAAATTCCGCTGTCCATCTGTCGCTACACGACTCGTAAAGTCTCGAGTGTATACAAACTATTTTCCCTAAGAGCAATCCGAGACAAATTCAACTGGCAATGTTCCAAAAAGAAAATAGTTACACCTACTGGGTTAGAATTAATTACAGACACCGCGATCGGTGCATGCGCACTGGCTCAGCGGTCATCAACACGCTTGGACAACGTGGTGTCTACTGCATCATTAGATAATTTTGAGCGAAATCTTGAGGGATCTCAAAAAAAAAACTAAAGTGTATAATAATAGTAGTTTATAAAACTGTTACATAATAGGGGGTATTAAAACACGAGAGTGTGTTTAAAAATCGAGTCATAGGCGATATTTTTAATAGTATCACACGAGTGTTTTAATACCTAGTTATGTGCAGTTTCATACACCACTTTATCTATTCTATACTCATGCGATAGATAGTTATAACACAATATTATTTTAATAAACAAGAATAGCGCTGAAACAGCAGTTAACGCGCATGCGCTCTAGCGCGCCGCGCATGCGCCCTAGCCGCGCCACCATAGACAGTGTGCGGCTGCTATAAAAATTGAATTGAATTCTCCTTGGGGGCCCGAATATTAATATAATAATGACAAAAAATATAGATGACGGGAACAATGACAAAATCATCAATGATTTTTTCTAACTGTCACCGCATTCACATCATTGTCATCTTGTCATTGTCATGTCACAGCCGAAGCCGAAGTTTTGTCGTTGTCACTGCATGACAAAATGATTTTAAAATATCGTTGATTTATACATGTGACATGATATCGGACCAGTGGCGAAGGGTGACAGTTTTAAAAGAGGAAGCCGTCCCAAAAATGTACTCTAAAAAATGCTGCAAGACAAAAATCCATACCGTCTCTTGTAATCTATACACATGTCTGAAAGAGCTCGACCTACCTGAATAATAAGCCTTTTTTAACCGACTTCAAAAAAAGGAGGAGGTTCTCAATTCGACGCGTATGTTTTTTTTATTTATTTTTTTATATTTGTTACCTCATAACTTTCGACTGCGTGAACCGATTTTGATGATTCTTTTTTTATTTGAAAGCTGGTACTTCCCGATTGCTCCCATTTTAATATGGTCCAGTTCTGACAATGGGATCCATGAGAAAACCATATAAGTCTTAAATTTACATGAAGTATGTGCGCGACTTTTTATGTTTGTTACCTCATAACTTTCGACTGCGTGAACCAATTTCGATGATTCTTTTTTTGTTTGAAAGGGTATACTTCCGAAGTGTTCCCGTTTATATTTGGTGAGGATCTGATGAAGATCTTTGGAGATAGACAATGGAACTCTTGAATGAATAACAGCACTCGCGATTCCTGTAATCTCATGTTTATGTATTGTTTATGCCACTCAAAATTGAAAAATAAAATAAACTTTTAAAAAAAAGTAAAAACCGACTTCAAAAAAAAATAACTAAAAAGTATAAAATAATTTTCTTAAAAAATTTAACAGCTTCTGAAGTCGGGGCCTAAAATTCTTCAATGCACCTAGCTTGGCAGTGGCCCCGACTTCAGAAGCTGTTAAATTTTTTAAGAAAATTATTTTATACTTTTTATTTATCAGTTGGATGAGTAAATAACATAATATTACGTTGGTCTATGCACTAACCAATTCCCAAAGGGAAGCCGATGGGAATCGAGTTGTATGGACTCTTCGCCACTGTATCGGACTCATCTCTACAGTAGTCCAGTGTGTGCCCGCCTGTCCGTATGTATACGAGCAACATGGCCATATTTGAAATTAATCAACAAAAGAACCTTTATCTTTACAACGAACTCCACTTAGCCTTGATTAAAGCAATTTTGTTAAGCCGATCCCAGATCTGTTCAAATATTTTAACAAATCCTTTGAAAAATATTTGTCAATACCGTCAAAAACCCCCGACTCCAACTAGAATAGAAAAAAAATAAAAAAAACACGCGTCGAATCGAGAACCTCCTCATTTTTTTTGAAGTCGGTTAAAAAGAGCTGTATCTTTTGAACGTCTGAACAGATTTTCATGAAACATAGCCAAGATGATTCCCAATTAAACTAGCTTTCAATTAAAAAAACTGGATTGAAATCGGTCCATTCGTTTATCAGAAATATTTGCAACGAATGACAGGATGCCTACACAGAACGTTTGCTTCTTTGCAAACATTTGAACACATGTCTGGCACCGGCTTTAGAACTAAACATAGCGTGACCGGAATTGTCCAACCTCGGCGTTGAATTTGACCAAATGGCTGGCGATTAGGGAGCGAGCTTCCATACAAACGACGACCCATTTGTTTATTATGCTAATACTTTTATGGACAGTTAAAAAGGTAAGGTTTGGGAAAATCACTTTCCATGAAATTAGGTTTCGTCGGCCAAATTATTTGAAAAAAAAAAAAAAAATCTTAAAAAACTTATCACCTAGCTTGGCAGTGGCACCGACTTCAGAAGCTGATAAGTTTTTTAAGAAAATTATTTTATACTTTTTAGTTTTTTGAAGTCGGTTTTTACTTTTTTTAAAGTTTATTTTATTGTTTAACTCTGTGTTTATTAAATATTTTTTTTTAATAATAAATTCAAATTCTTTATTGCGAATTAAGTGTACAGCATTTTGAAGATGTTAACAATAGGTTTTTAGACTTAGAATATAGTTGCCTGTTAAGGCATTGCAATTTAAATTAGTAACATATAGATTATGTCAAGCGGGCTGACATAATCTTGACATATAAAAACACTTATCTTATCATAATGTTGCAAAACACTTACTTAGTATGCCAATTATCTACAGAGTTAAATAGCAATTAGCACGCGTGTCTTGAAGCAGGTTATGCCTATTACCGATGACATAAACTTCATCTTTATCTACTACGGGAACTATTCATGGTTTTTTCAAGGATGCTGTTAAAGGCTCTAAGGCTGACATTCAGAGACGACAGAAACCAGTCTAAGCGTGAACTTACGCTTCCATCTGTCAAAATTTGTTCGTAAGTTTGACTGATGGAAGCGTAAGTTCAAGCTTAGACTCGTTTCTGTCGTCTCTGAATGTCAGCCTGACAGTAGTAAGCGATCATAAGCTTTATGGCAAAGTGGCATACCACCACAGCTATCCTCTGATCATCACTATGAATAATGATGTATTAATATTTTCTTGTTTCACACTTTTTCAGCACGTCGGGTTTTAGTTTTTTAACTTACTTTTTTTTAACAACAGCTAATATTATTATATATTTTTGAAATGTGCTAAATTGCAAATAAACAGGGTATGATTTAAAAAAAAAAATCTTGACTCTCGAGGTCTCTTTCTCCTCTAGAGGGCGCCATATTCAATTTAATGTAACGTCATTACGTCACATAGCCTCATAGAAATAGTAAAAGTACTATAATATAGTACTTGTACTATTTCTATGAGGCTATGTGATTTTTTTTTATACTAGATAACTAAATTAAATTATACTATCTCCATGCATAGCCTATAACCAGTAGACTACCAAGACGCTTGCAGAAAGTGGTCTTTTCTGTGTTCTGTGTTCTGTGCTTCCAACGATACCTCATTTGTCGAATTATAATGTAGTTTAGGAGTTATGAGGGAACAGATGAATATACATACCGGTCAAAAACATTTATAACGTAAAACACACAACTCCACCAAAAATATCGGTAACAAACGAAGCTCGAAGGCCGAAGATCCGTAAGTGTCTCAGCCAATTATCACTTGTAACTTTTAGTACATTACTTCATCAAGGTCGAAGTATTTTTGTTTCTTACGCGAAGTATTTGAGACTAAAATACTAAATACAACGTGTATCAGAAATACATGGTAATATTTAAGGGTGTGGATCAGACCATCAAACTGAACAACTTTCTCTATGGGACCAAAATCGTAATCACGAAAAAATCCGCTCAAAAAAGAGGGGCGTCATAAGTTTGTACTATGTATCTGTGGCTTCGTAGCTCCAAAACGGATGGACCGATTGCAATGCAGTATTTTTTAATTGAAAGCTAGTTTAATCGGGTATCATCTTAGCTATGTTTCATGAACATCTGTTCAGCCGTTCAAAAGTTACAGCTCTTTTTCTAGTTGGAGTCGGGGGTTTTTGACGGTTAGGTTTAAATATTACTAGCAGTCTCACTCCAATCCTATGAGAGCTAAATAATGTGAATAAAAAAATAAGAATAGGATATGATTAGCCTCTGGATAAGGTTGCTATGGCAAGCTGACCAGTCCCCACAGACTACTTGTACAAACCTAGATACTTGCGCAAGTTCTTCCCACACACGTAACTCCATACTTGTGCAAAGATGTCGTTACGTGTGTGGGGACAATAAAAGTGCAGTAATTCGTGTGAAATACAAAACAGTGTTCGTAAATAACACAGACTACTTGTACAAACCGAGATACTTGCGCAAATTCTTCCCACACACGTATCTGCATACTTGTGCAAAGATGTCGTTACGTTACGGACCATAAAAGTTCAGTAATTCGTGTGATATACAAAACAGTGTTCTTAAATAATCAATGAAAATGAATGGGAGCCGACTACTCACTCCCCACTACTAAGAATCTAAATTGATGTTTTATTAAAAGTACCAGCGCCCGCCACAATAAAACGACTTCATCAATCATCTGGGAACCCTACGAGCAGGGTTACCACTCGTACTTTATTAGTATTGTACGTTATTTCAGGCAAATATACTTTATACTTCAGAGGTGTGCCCGGTTTCGAACTCAGACCGTCAATAAAGAACGCGAAAATACTTTAGTTTACCTATTTTGACTATTTAAAGTTTTATTTTGTCTATTCAAAAACAAAAAAAAAACAAAAGTGTAAACAGTTTTTTATTTTTATTTTTTTTATTTATGTTTTAACTTAGACATAGAATGTAAAGATCTTCCTTTTCTCCTCCGTGGTAAAGATGCTTTTAACGTTAACCAATAACAGTATTTGTTAGATATTGCTAAAAACAACGAAAAATACAATATAAATAATTATGAAAAAAAAACTGCAAGCCAAAAAATAATTTATTTCCACACATTGTACTAAGTAGGTACTTTTTTGCTTTAAAAAAAAATACTTCATTCTCTCAAAAACTTTAAAAAAAAGTAAAAACCGACTTCAAAAACTAAAAAATATATAAAATAATTTTCTTAAAAACTTAACAGCTTCTAAAGTTGGTGCCAGTGCCAAGCTAGGCGCATTGAAGAACTATAGGCCCCGACTTCAGAAGCTGTTAAGTTTTTTAAGAAAATTATTTTATACTTTTTAGTTTTTGAAGTCGGTTTTTACTTTTTTTAAAGTTTATTTTATTTTTCAATTTCGAGTGGCATAAACAATACATAAACGAGATTACAGCAATCGCGAGTGATATGCTGTTATTCATTCAAGAGTTCCATTGTATATCTCTGAAGGTCTTCATTAGATCTTCACCAAATTTAAGTGGGACGACCTCGGTAGTATATTCTTTCGAACAAAAAAAATATTTTTAAATCGATTCTCAATTGGCGAAAATATCTATGAACATACAGACGAACATAGAATAGAACCTCCTCCTTTTTTGAAATCGGTTTAAAAAGGTAGCAACCCTATACGAGCGACCATACGAACATAAACAGTTCTGTTTTTTATTCAAGCCGCCATGATAACGGCATGTTCTGGTACTGTCCGGTTAAAATTGATTAGAGTCTCAAATTCAGCGGAGTTCAACGACCAGGTCAAGGACTGTCACGCGAATGTATAATTAACTATAATTAATTATACACTTATGTATGAAAAGGCTAAAATTATTGTTTTATTTATTTAATTAAATTAAAATTAATTAAATTTAATTATTGTTATTATTGTTTGTCCTACTGAACATTTATTTTTATAAAATATGTATTTCTCGTAAGTGATTCTATGTAATCTTTGAGAAATAAAGAACTCTTAAACCGTAAACCGTAAAATCACTATACAACGTGTATCAAAAATGCGTGATGATATTTAAGGGTGTGGATCAGACCATCAAACTGAACAACTTTCTCTATGGAACCAATATCGTAATCGCGAAAAAATTATCAGCTGTCCCATACGTTTGGGTCGAGAAGGTAAATTGCAGTTTTGTAATTGTCTTCTTTTCACGCAGCGCTAATCTTCCTTCACATCTTTATATTAATTTATTCAGCTCGCATAAGACCTTTTAAGACACAAGAATTTTTTGAAAAAGATCATATTTATTTATTATTTTAATAAACTTATTTTTACCTTTTTTTAAATTTTCGTTTTCTTTTTTCTCTTTTTTTTTTATTAACCTGTATATTGACTTTAGGTTTACGTAGGTATTGAAATACTCATAATTTAGAAGAAGCTTGTTATTAGCAACTTATTTTATTCATTGTACCTTTTTAACCCCCGACAAAAAAGGTGTGTTCTTTTTAGTGTGTATATGAGTATCTGTCTGTGGCATCGTAGCTCCAAAACGGATGGACCGATTTCAATTGAAAGCTAGGTTTAATCGGGTATCATCTTAGCTATGTTTCTTGAAAATCTGTTCAGCCGTTCAAAAGTTACAGCTCTTTTTCTAGTTGGAGTCGGGGGTTTTTGACGGTTAGGTTATTAATATTCCTATTTGTAGCCTGTAAGCTTTCCAAAGAATAAATAAAAGTGTTCTAAATCAGCCGAGCTATTTGGGTCAAGGCTTTCTGATACTTGACTTGTAAGAAAGGGGAGCGGTAGGTGACATAATACTTAAATATTTGTTCTTTTAACGCTAGCTCCTGGCGTACTACGAACTGTTATAGCAGGCTTTGCTCGACATCCGTATGTCATAACCGGGATCCAGCAGAATATCAGCGTCAGGTGTCATAGCCTGGCACATGCTGAGCTGGACACCCATTTGCTACAGCTCGGGACACACACCGAATAGGTGATGCGCACTCGGTGCAGTATATACCCACATATTTTTTATTCTTTTAATCTGGGGGCACGGCAGTGCCCCAGCCAAGTCTCGAGCAAAACGGGCACGGCCGTACCATCTTTTCTCGATGCGATTCGCGGCTGTTTCGCCCCCCCTATATCTTCGACGTGGACAAAGCTACGAGTTTAGGTTTTCGGTGAATAATAGTAGGCATTAGAACAAGCTTAAGTTCGAAATTACATGCCAATTGAATTAATAGTTTAGGAGTTACGGTCGATCAAAGTTACACCATTTTGTCACTCACTGACTCACTGACTCACTGACCGATCATCAAAAATCTAAGGTACTTCTAGCAGACTTAGAAACTTCAATTTTTGCACCAAGATAGGTCATTAGCCACATATAAAGGAAAAATTAAAAAAACATTAATTTTTTTTATAAAAACATTAAAAAATAATATACCATAGAAAACAATTTTATATTTGCGGTTTGGCAAGAACATTGTGTATGGATTTTGACTGCATTGTTAACTTTGTTCGTTGTTTAAGTATTCAATTGGATGAATAAATACATAGAATAGAAAAGAATAATATAAACTGTGGTCAAGCATACGTGGCCCTTTCAAGAGTGACTAGTTTGGGTGGATTACATTTAATAAATGTGAATTTTAGTAGTATCAAAGCTCAGGAGATAGCAATAGCTGAATATAATCGACTCCGAAGTATATATCGCCCAGACTTGTCTACCTTAGAAGTAACGAAGCCTCAGAAAAGAAACAAAAGAGATAGAGATAGAGAGTGGGTCCTAAGCAAAGCAGTAGCTGAAGTCCAAAAATTATGAGGTCACCTAAAAAAAAAGAAAGAAATACACTTACAAAAAATAAATGAGATCCCAACAAAAACATTAAATGTAAAAAAATGCCAAGTCTCTCGATGCAGTCTTTCCATCGTAAAAAGTTTTGAGATCTCATAGAAGCCAAGTCCTATTCAAATTATTTTGTAGTTATAAATCAACATTTAGTAATTGTATCAATAGTTTTCTTTATATTATAATTATAGTGACTTGGCAATGAGCACAAATTAAAAGCTGCTTGCTGCCTGGAATTATGTGCAAATGTTACTGACGAGACCTGTGATCAGATTATCCTGCGCAGTTTACTAGTCTTGGATGAGACTGACTGCCGTTGCCGAAATTTGGTTGGGACGACACGGATAAACCAAAAGAAAATTAATTTTGTGATATTAATGTTTACGCATGCGGTGTGTGACTTTCAACTCCTCCAAATATGCCGTGTGTATATAACAAATATGTTTCTTCTTGTGCTCATTGCCAAGTCACTATAATTATAATATAAAGAAAACTATTGATACAATTACTAAATGTTGATTTATAACTACAAAATAATTTGAATAGGACTTGGCTTCTATGAGATCTCAAAACTTTTTACGATGGAAAGACTGCATCGAGAGACTTGGCATTTTTTTACATTTAATGTTTTTGTTGGGATACTATTTTTTCTACTCAATTTTACACTGTCGCCATCCTAAGAAAAATGTATTCTCTGTCTATGCACCTGTCCTCTTCTTTTTACCTATGTCTATCATTCTAGTGTGTCTTGTTTTTGTGGCAAATAAATGATTTTCTTTCAGGGCAGAAATTGAACTGCCCAGACATTTCCAGTATAGCAAAGTGTGCAAAAAATATGAATTTACTAATGTAAATATTTCGCCGAAATCCCACGCACCCATTAATCCAGAGTAACAACGAAACACGCTCAGAAGACGCGTGTTCGCGCTTATTAGACGGAGAAACACGAAATTAAAAGTTCAAATATTCAAAACACGAAGAAAAATCGAAAACACAGACGTATCAGGCAATTTAATAGGCCGAAATCGGAAACAGTATCTAATTGATCCAATGAGCATTGAGCAGTTTTCCAGTAGTCATTTATAGCATTCTTTTCTCTCGCTAGATGGCGTTGGCAACAGTTTTGGTAACAGTAGAGTATGAACGTAGATATTCTTAGTTTGGTTCACTTGTGGTTTGTACGCCTTTATGCGCCTGAAGTTTCAACTTTAATAATATTTCTGTTTGATAGGAAGTTCTAACAGAACTTGACAGAACACTTATTTGTCTGACCGTACACAGTAGGCATACGCCAGATCAAACCGAATCTTCCCTTACACTGCATCCAGGGGCCTAAGCAAACATTTGTAAGTATTGACGCTCAGGAAAATCCATAGAGATAATATAGTACCACTATTTCTATGGGAAAATCACACTCGAAGTTTTGTCGATTTTCGTTCAGATTCGAAGCTACCGTCTAGTCCAGCGGTCTCCAAACTACGGCCCGCGACGACCACCAATCGATGCGGCAGCGTCCCGAATATGCCTTATATCCAGCCAGCCATAGTTTATACATATAAGTAAATATAATAAATCATACAAAATAATATCCAACATTTTTAAGTAGGTAACTTCATCTAAGACTATAAATTATTATGTTGGTATGATGAACCCAGGGCCGATGGACCAGCTAGGCTATGTACTGGCCCTTGAGACCTAGAAGAGGGTTCAGTGTGGCCCTTACGCTAAAAAATATGGAGAACCCTGGTCTAGTCTCGTGAACGTGATATGACGTTCTTCCGCTCCGTAAGAAAACAAAAGACAGAACAAATCAGAAAAGAACATACAATATTTTCTGATATTTAACAATGACTTACGAGACAATAAAACATAATTTTGCATTCATAAAATATTTTACGATGTACCATAAAGACGTTTTCCCGCCACTTCGGCCATCTTGTTTTTTACGTCAATCGTAAACACGGCGCTCGGCACCATAGAGATAATACATAGTACCTATCTCGGCACACAGCCAATTTGATGTTACATAATGAGATGTATTTTTAAGTAGTCACTAATGCCATATTTTTGTGAAGTAGTTAGTTTTAAACTGTTATCCGATTTCGGTGGAAAAAGATTTTTGGCGTCTATCGGATTTTTCATAGTTTATTTATTTATTATATAAGGTCTTTCCTTTCTAATCCCAATCCAGGGGTTAATGTATTTATCATTATGAGCAATTTTTACTAAGGGAACAAAGTTACAAACGCGAAAAATAAATCTGCTGATCCATACAAATAATTCAATATTTGTTGGCTAAATGTATGGACTAAAATGTACTGACTAAAATCCACGGTGTTCTTTCGATGGCCCTTTACGTTCCGGGGTCACGGTAATGAGATAAGTCCCGCGATCCCGGCAGGCTTCGGCCCTCTACAGGGGGGGCCCCGTCATCTTGCTGACGTTCTTTGAGGCGCGCGTGGAACACAAGTTGCCGTCGACCCGGGCATGGTCCATGGTCGGACAGCGAGTTGGTCCCTTAGTAAAAGTTGTTCATAATGATGAGTACAATAACCCCTTAAAGGGATCTGGATTAGAAAGGTAGGACCTTGTATACCGGTTAGTTTTTAGTTTCTATTTTTCTATTAACAAAAGTCCGAAAAATTTTTGCTGTTTAGAATGGAGCTCTTCAAAAAGAGCGTGAAAAGATTTTTGTAGCCTTGACAACGTCCGAGTGATAACCCTGGTGTTGCAAGCGTCAATAATTTACGGTAACCACTTACAATCAGGAGGACCTTCAGAAAAAAAAAAAACTTGCGTGTTTGTTGTGTTGATATGTTGATACTGCGGCTTATCCTCTGGACATTTAATAGAATAAAGTAGGTACTGTATAATATGGGGAACTGTTTATTGAAGTCCCTGCATCCGCTAGCCACCCCGCGCGGGCGCATGTCATTGACTTCTCAACCGCCGCAAACCCAGTACTGAACTAATACATGATTTACGTTTTTCCACATATACTGACAAAAAGATAGGTAATATAGATATACAGAGTCACCAATGTACACAGAAATTCTAAAGAACTGATGACGGATTTTTTATATCGTAATCGCTAAAATCGCTTACATTTGGCCATTCAATGAATTAATTCATGGCCATTGTATTTTACACATTACAATTTAACAATTGTTTTAAAAACCTCTCCACACGACTGAATGTAATAAACATCGGGGAACTGTCAAAATTAAAGCGATTGCTTGTGTCAAACCATTATTTTGGCTGATAAATCGTAACAAATCACTATTACAGACAAGAACCACGGCTCACACAACCGACCGTTATAGGATCCTCGCTGGCTTTTGCTCTTATTATTCCGCGCTGAACCAATAGTCTTACAAACAATTCCCTTTATAATCATAAAGATCCAGTAAGTCCCCTCATGTTGTCTCCCCAGCAACGCCCTAAGCCGAGGTCCGAGTCTCACTATGGAACGCGAACGCAATTAGCCGTATTGTTGCTTAAATTCTTACCTGGCTGGAGGCCCTCTGGTCTCGCCACTTGACCAATTAAGCATAGAAAGCTCCCTGAGCCACATGCAAGAGAAAAATGAACTAAAAAAAAGAACTACGGCCATAGGCGATATTATCACCGGCATGGTTGGCTGTGCCTTGGCTTTTTGCGTCAGGTGTCGCGGGTTCGGTCGGAACAAATATGACCTTGAGATGTATGTTTGTAACATGTAGATAGATACCCACGATACAGGAGAAATAAGAGCGCGAGGCAAATATATAACAAAAAAAAATGGCGCATTCTACGCAAATACACACGATACAATATTTTAATTACGTTATTAACGCCGTATTAAGGCATTACGCATACAGTTAATTCTATTATAAACGTGGGAGTTGTTTCATTTTCCTGCTAAATGACGTTAGAGATAAAAAAATGGCGTACCTATTGTCGACTAATGTAATAAGCGAAAATAACTAAAGTTATTTTAACTGTTGATTCATTTAAAAGTAACGCGAATTATTAAAATAGTCATTTTTAAACCTTTTAACCGCCATAAGGCGTCAACGCATGCCCTGTACATGTACAAGCCACAAACTCAGCACAAATATCTAGAGAAAGAATAAGAACAGAATTAATTATTTAATGTCTATATTTCATATTTTTTTGGATTAAGTTTTTTTTTTATTTATTCATAACAATTTGCATTGTATTTGAAATAAGTACATAATATTAAAATTTTGATACCACATGCACTAAGGTCCCATATAGCAATAATAAGAACAATTCAATTCAAATATAAATTAAGTTTATTGATATTAAATTAATTAATAATAAGTTTATTGACGTGTATTGACGTCAATGGTGTTCAAAAGGAAGAACTTTATGAATGTAAAAAAAAGACAGCATCGCCTACTGGAATTGTGTAGCTTGATATATGAAAGAAAGAAAGAAAGAAGACAGTTTTATTCTGGACTAGCCAGGAAGAAGTGAAGTACAAAAAAAAATTACAAACGAAAAACAATAAATAAAGCAACCGGGGGTCTACCGCGTAACAAAATGGTAATGAACATCAGACTCTGGTAATAGAATATGTAAAGAATAATATGTTTTTATTTAATTTAAATATTGCCACGCTTCAAGCGGCATAGTGGTAGCCCGAAACATAGATAGCTATTTATTCAGTAATCTGTGGTAAATTTATAATCTGTGAGGCAACTACCTACGTGACGTGAGAAAGCATCAAGGAAAGCATTAAAGGCCTATTCAAACCTGAGCGATATTCGCTGCCGCTGTGGGTAGAGGTACATACCGCGCGGGATAGCGAAATCCGTTTTGGTGTGAACAGTAATATTACCGCATACCCACTGGGTTTTCTCTGCCGCAGACGGTCGCGAATACCGCTTAGGTCTGAATAAGCCTTAATGAAAATCGTTTCGTTATTAAAAATGTTCTTATTAATAGTAAATGTGATTTAGGAATCGACATTACAATTAATAACACTAATTGTCGTTTCTTTTCTTACAGAGCAACTCAAGCGTGTTTTTAGTTGACTGTGTCGTCCAAATCACTGGATACAAATATCATTATATAAATTTAAATACAATCTTGAGAGCCTAAACTTTGAGCTACCTTATAAAAAATTACCGTTTATGAAGATCGGAGTCCCAACTTTATAATCGGCAATTTTTTTACAAGGTAACTCAAAGTTCAAGTTTTTACAAGGTAACTCAAAGTTTAAGGAACTCGATACTACGTTCCAAAACACAAATTGCTGATGCAGGCCACACAGCTGCCAAATTAAAATGGAACTGGGCAGGTCACATCTGCCGCATGCCGGAGGCGCTTTGGGCAAAAACAACCACACAGTGGGTCCCTAATAGCAGGAAACGGCAACGCGGCAGACCCAGAAGAAGATGGCGTGATGAGCTAGACGTCCATCTAAAGGATTGGCCCCAAATTGCTATAGACCGGGAAAAGTGGAAGGAGGGAAGGGAGGCCTTTGCCCTGCAGTGGGATACTACGGGCTATTAATAATAATAATAATAAACTCAAAGTTTAGGCTCTCACGATCGTATTTAAGTGAACGAGACCAAAAATGGCCCCCTATCTAGCCCTATATCGTGTGTTCAACAGTACATCTTTCTACCCACCCAGAGAATACAGGCATCATGCTGTTTTGTAATAAGATGGATTTTCATATCATAGACTCATAGACAAAGTCAGTAAAATCTTCACAATACAAATTCGCTGTCCAAACTTCCAAAGTCCTTGGGCCGCCATATTACAATAGAAACATTTATTATTCTGGTCATGCCAATTCGAAATACATTGACATCGTGTGATGTCATTGTTGCTACGTTGCAATAAATAATTTATTTTATTCATTACTAGCGACCCGTCCCTGGCTACGCCCGGGTGCAGTTTCTCTATTATCCTTACATTAAATATGAAAGTATTACACATATAAACCTTCCTCTTGAATCACTCTATCTATTAAAAAAAACCGCATCAAAATCCGTTGTGTAGTTTCGTTCGTATTCCGTTGTGTAGATCTAATCATACATAGGGACAGACCATCGATGTCTATAGATACGCTCTGTCATACAAAGTGAAGCTAAAAAAATGAGACGTATTTTTTGAAGACGTCAAATTCTAAATTCGACAATTTTCGAATTATATTTAAATAGAACAGCGATACATGCACTAATGGAATAGCTACTGTTATTATATATTTTTTATTCAATACACAAATTAATAATTTTGTTTGTAAACGGCATTTGACTGGTGATCAACGACTCCATTTTTCTGAAAATGGAGTACCTGACACGTCTCACTTTTTGAGTGTTCACTAAGCATATCTATAGACATCGATGATACATAGGGACAGACAGACAGCGGGAAGCGACTTTGTTTAATACTATGTAGCAGTGGCGAAGCGTGAAAATTTTCATCGGGGAAGCCGTCCTAAAAAACCCTTCCAAAAAAAAGCACACTTCCCAATTAATGCAAGACATCCAAAATCTATACCGTCTCTTGTAATCTATGTATATAGTCATGTCTGGAAGAGCTCGACCTAACTGAATAACACGCCTTTTTTATCAGTTGGATGAGTAAATAATATAATATTACGTTGGTCTATGCATTAACCAATTCCTAAAGGGAAGCCGATGAGAATTGGGTTGTATGGACTCTTCGCCACTGCTATGTAGTGATATAATTTATTGATTAGCGGGCTGAAGGGGCAGTGGGTTTTACAGGCACTTATGAAAATAATGTTGAGACGAGACTCTAGGTGCGCGGTTCCAAATAGTAGGTCCTATAGAGAGGAACCGGCAAGAAACTCCAAGGAAACTCTTTTAAAATAATAGATTACCTAGAGCGTGAGTATAACTGGCGGGCAACATCGCCTGCTTACACTAATCTTTTTAACCACCGACAAAACAGAGGGGTGTTAAAGTTTGTACTGTGTATCTGTCTGTGGCATTGTAGCTCCAAAACGGATGGACCGATTCCAATGTAGTATTTTTTAATGGAAACTTAGTTTAATCGGGTATCATCTTAGCTATGTTTCATGAAAATCTGTTCAGCCGTTCAAAGGTTACAGCTCTTTTTCTAGTTAGAGTCGGGGGATTTTGATGGTTATGTTATCTACACTAAGAATATGTATTGTGTTTATTTGTTTTCTGAGACTGAGTAAAATTATTAATAACAATGTTAGCACATTTATTAGAACTGTGTGATTCAGTAAAACAAACTGATAACTTTGTCATATCTCTGTTGTCAGTTTGTACACTTTGTACAGTGATCCATGTAAATATATTGAGTTTTATAACATTATCAGCTATCTAATTTGTAACATAGCAGAGAAAAAAAAAAAAAAGAAAAAAAAAAAGAGGTATTCCATGAAGCACACCCAAACGAAGCACACCCAGACGAAGCACACCTAAAGTATTCCACTTAGCAGTAGCACACCTGTAGGTGGGCTTCAAATAAAGTTTTTAAATAATTAATTTCCTATTCCACGAAGCACACCTACGAATATCACTCGCATAGTGCGGGGACTAAGAAATAAAAATGTCGATAGAAGAAAATATTTATTATTTAAAAGACTAACTTAAATTTCTAACTTCATTCAGTTTCATTATAATAATGTGACACAATATTTGTATACTGTATTTACTTAGAATAGGAATAAGAATTATTTATTTGCAGGAATATGAGTAAGTATAATAAGTTGACACTGTTAGCAAAAAGTTCCGTCATACTCTACCGATGACTGGTGTGCAAAATATTTTAGTTCACATTATATTATATATTAAGGGACTCCCATACAAACTTTCACCCCCTTTTTCCCCCTCTTCTTCCTTTCCCTTTAGGGGCTGAATTTTCAAAAATCCCTTCTTATTGCTTGCCTACAATACAAAAGGGACCTACTCTCCAAATTTCGTGACTCTAGCTTCAGTAGTTTCGGCTGTGCGTTGATGATAAGACAGTCAGTCAATCAGGACTTCTCTCTTTATAATATTACTATGATTATTATCTAATAGGTATTTGATTCAATTACTAATAATAATTTAATTTTCAATACAAATTCAATGTCAATTCAGTTCAACTAATTTAAAAATTCAATGTCAATATTTAAGCTATTATTAATAATTATACAATTCTGTGCAAATTTAAGTAGGTACTTAATTAGGATAATTATACAATTTATGTCAAAAGGTACAGGTACAGAACTAATTTAAGCTAGCAAAACAAGCAATCGCAGTTACTGTGTATCACCAAGAAAATCCGAAATATTATAATAGCACTTGTTTAAGAGAAAATATTTTAATTGTTTTTTAAACAGGTTGATATTCAACAAAACATTGAATTGCATTATTCTCGCAGATCTTACCACAACATTGTACTGATAAAGATTGTCAAGATCTATTATTTATTTATTTGAAAAGAGTTTCCATGGAGTTTCTTGCCGGTTCTTCTCCATAGGATCTACTATTTGGAACCGTGCACCTAGAGTCTCGACATTTCATAAGTGCCTGTATCTGGTTTACATGAAATAAAGATCTATTCTATTCTATTCTATTCTATTCAACTCTTTGATAGGCTGCGGTATGTGGTTATATATTAATGGAGCCAGGCAAAAAACGCTCTTATGCATAAGTGCCGTATTAGACTTCATGATCCGTTTTTTTTTACAAGGTAGCTCGAAGTTCAGTCTCTCACGATCGTATTGAAGTTTATTACTGACATTGTCTCCTTCATCTTTGTGTGTTTAATTTTTATATTTTATTAATTGCTGACTTTGTAACATTGTGCATGACAATATGATACCTAATTAATTAATTTGTACGCTCTAGTGGCAAAACATAGCGCGCTATCACTATTGACATTTTGAGAACTGTATTTTATTTACCTATGTTTAACAATAATAAATGATTTGATTTGATTACCAGAGTCGATGTTCATTACCATTTTAGCTACGTTACGTTACGTTTTTTTTTTTTTTTTTCTTTTTTTTTTAACATCCTCACTAGGATTTCTCCTGTATCGAGGGTACAGTTTACAAACATACATGTCACATGCACACACAACCAGACCCGAAACAACTATCTGTAGATAATACAAATATTTGTTCCGTGCGGGGATCGAACCCGCGGCACGTAGCGCAGAAAGCTAATCGCTTAGCCACTGCGCCAACCGTGTCGTCACGTCATGTCACGTCGTGTGTCGTGTTTGTGTTGCGGTCAATCGGTATACTTGCTTTACTTACCTATTCATTGTTTATTTTGTATTGCATGTGTGTCGTTTTTGCTGCAGAAATAAAATATTTTTCTTTCTTTCTTTATTTCTTCTACGTATTTGGACCCCTGGCCTATTTTAGCAAGAAAATATACAACGTGTATCAGAAATGCGTGGTCATATTTAAGGGTGTGGATCAGACCATCAAACTGAACAACTTTCTCTATGGGACCAACATCGTAATCGCGAAAAAATAATCAGCTGTCCCATACGTTTGGGTCGAGTAGGTTTTTTTTTATTTCTTTTTTTATTTGCAGTATTGAAGTGTTGTTCGCTACGGGTGCTGGTCTGATGACGTCATCATGTTTTGACCAGCACTGGAAGGTACATTGTCCTCAATTAAAGACTATGATACTGTTAATTCAACTCAATTGGAGCGAACCATTTGATGCGTTTCTGTTCTTAACAGGTTTGAGGCTGCTTGGATAGCGCATTTTTTTTATCTGCGTATATATTGTATCTGTGTATCTATCTGTCGGTGGCATCGTAGCTCCAAAACGGATGGACCGATTTCAATGCAGTTTTTAACACGCTTTTATTAGCTTCACCTGTAACTAACTAACTAACTATGTAAGCAAATCTTGGAAGTTAAATTAGACGCACTTCCCGGTTCCCAAGTAAAAAAAATCCTTATTTACATGAGGTTTTTTCTATTTTTTTTAAATAGAATTAAATATATCTTTATTTCATGTAAACCAGATTCAGGGACTTATGAAATGTCGAGACTACGCGTAGTAATAGTTAGTATTCTTTGCTCTAGGTGCGCGGTTCCAAATAGTAGCCGTCCTATTTACTATGCTTATCAATTAAATATATATGTTATATTTATGTTTTCTTTTATGGTTTATAATAATATATGTACGTATCTATGTATTTATTCCTTGATCTTGAATTTTAATTGTTTTTTTCTTCAAATTAACGTTTATTTTACGTTGCACCCACCATGTTTGTCTCTGCATCACCCTAAGGTAGACTGGAAGAAAATGCCTATGGCATTAAGTCCGCCTTTGTGCAGTGTTTTTTTTTACATGTGCATAAAGCATTAAAAAAAAGACTGTCTTTCTTTCTTTATCATCCTGACTATTATAGTTCCTTTCTTTGTGTACTATTTTTGTGAGTGAACAGTAAATATTTTCTTTAAATTTAATTCTGCATAATATCATACTATATTGGACAGCACCGTGAGCGCTTACTCATTTTGAGCAAAAACAGATATTATGACTAATATAATAATTATTTACATTTTAACTCATTCTCTTGCATATGGCGCGAATCTGTTGAAAATTGGGAAGTCTATGAGTCATATCGTTCGTCATAGTATTTCCGGTTAATACCTATTTCATTTGGTAATGGTTGATACGTTATAGCGGTCATCATTCATCATTCTTCTGCCCTTATCCCACTTTATTTGGGGTCGGCGCAATATGTCTTCTTCTTCCATTCATCTCTATTAGACGTCATCTCAGAGTTTACGTTCTTATAATTCATGTCAAATTTCACACAATCCATCCATCTTCTCTTGGGTCTGCCTCTTCTCTTACATCCATCCACACTCTTCTCGTTACATGATTTCCATCCCTCCTCATCACATGCCCATACCACGACAAACGGTTACTTCTCAACTTGTCTGTCACCGGTGCCACTTTCATACTTCCTCTGTTATACTCATTTCTTATTCTGTTCATTCTTGTCACAACACACATACCTACCTCTCAACATTCGGTATAGTCTCAAATTATAGTTTAAAAAAAAACTAAAGAAAACGCTTTTGTCATCCAAACTAAACGTGTATGCAAAATTTCAGCTCAATCGGAAACCGGGAAGTGGGTCAAATTTAACTTCCAAGATTTTTTTACATAGTTACAGGTGAAGCTAATAAAAGCGTTTTAAAAATCGCGCCCTTCGCTGCTAGCGAAGCAGGTATCCCGTGGCCACGCGATAATAAATTGGCACATTTATCTATGCTCACTAAACTCATGAATGGTCGCGTTTGACGCCATTACTGACGTCAGCAGACGACCACTTGGCAACTGATAGCAATCAGTTAATCTATTATTAATATGTTGTGACCGATATTTGGGTTTATGAACGCCTAAAGTGAGCAATTTCAGCGATTTATCCATGGGTATTTTGTAGTCTCGGGGTTACCACCCCTTACCTTGTTTTTTTTTGTTGTACGTGGTGAGAACCCATCATAGGGCTGTCCTCCGCCTGGGAGGGGCGAAGGGGTGTGCCGGACTCCTACAGGCTAAACTCACCGCGGTGGTCCACTTCGACACCTACAGGTGGGCTTCGGGTACCCTTAGACCGCACCGAAGCCCACCTCGGTGCCACGCCTATTAGGGCACTTCTCGGGGAGGGAGACTGTAAAGAGGTCCCCCTCCCAGGACCACCCCTTACCTACTTTTTGATAACGTATTGTACGTTATTCCGCGCAAACTTACTTTATATTTTATGAGAGCATTAAAGTAAGTGAAAATACTTTACGTATTTTGACTAATCAAGGTTTTTTTGCGCGTAAATGGTTAAAAAATGAATTATTTAAAAATGTAAAGATATTTTTAATGTGTTCTCCAATAAGAGGTAAGTATTTGGTAGATGTTACTAAAAGCTACAGAAAATACATTAATGAAAAATAACCTAACCGTCAAAAACTCCCGACTCCAACTAGAAAAAAAAAACATACGCGTCGAATTGAGAACCTCCTCCTTTTTTTTGAAGTCGGTTAAAAGGAGCTGTATCTTTTGAACGGCTGAACAAATTTTCATGAAACATAGCCAAGATGCTACCTGATTAAACTAGCTTTCAATTTTTTTTAAACAGACATTCCCAGATCGTCACACAGTCTGTGGCATCGTAACTCCAAAACGGATAAACCGATTTCAATGCAGTTTTTTATATGAAAGCTAGTTTAATCGGGAATCGTCTTAGTTATGTTTCATGAAAATCTGTTTAGCCGTTCAAAAGTTACAGCTCTTTTTCTAGTTGGAGTCGAGGGTTTTTGACAGTTAGGTTATTATGACTAATCCGCTGAACCAATGTAGATCTCACAAGTAAATAGTGTGCATGATGGAGGATGGAAATGGACTTTTTTTTTAAAACTCTACTTCCGATTTCCCTTGGACGGAATCGCGGGTACTTCTAGAGTTCTAGTAGTCCATAATTCTATTTCCAATTATCCGACATTTGATATCAATTGGAGTATGTACTACGAATAAGTGCGTGCATTCCCGTCCATCGCCGTCCGATCACGCAATCTTCAGGCGAGCGTTGAAGCTTCGAGTGCGTTTTGCTTTGTTGATAATTACCACTTTCTGACTAACCCAAGTAGCCCAAGGTTACTATCCAGACGCTGCAAGCGGCCATCAACACCTTGAAACCTGTTTATCTATTGTAAACTTAATTGTTTACCGACGTCCGTCCTGTTCGAAATCTTCAAACATTATGAGAACATTGACTGTTGAATATTTAAATTTAGAACTTGCTTTTCGCATGCGCAGACACGGTCTATGCGAGTGATATTTCTTGTACAAACTGTAAAAGACTTTATTTTGTGGGACGAAGGTTCAAATTAGAGTGGACTTAATAATGGTTTTTTTTTATTGGATTTCTGTTGTTTACAATGCAGTCATTTGTATTATAATTAGTTTTAAATTAAAGGAGAATGTTTAAGGCATAGACTTAGAATGTTTTCACGCTATCCTCTGGAATGTCAAGTCTTCACTAGTGACGAAATCAGAGTTCGTTTCCCTGGGCAGTCAGCCTAGGCAAATCATTAATATCCTATTCTTATTTTTTATTCACATATTTTTTTTTTCTTTTTTTATTATTCTCGCAGCTCTTACCACAACATTGTACTGATCAATATTGTAATCTATTATTTTAAAAGAGTTTCCATGTAGTTTCTTGCCGGTTCTTCTCCATAGGATCTACTATTTGGAACCGCGCATCTAGAGTCTCGACATTTCATAAGTGCCTGTATCTGGTTTACATGAAATAAAGATCTATTCTATTCTAATCAATGTCCTTCCGGCTTCATTCTACGAGTCATACAAACTTTTTCTTAAGAAAATAATTTTCCGTAGGGTTATATTTCTACATAGTTTCCTGTAAACACTTTCGGTGTTATTACAGAACATGGTCTAAACCAAGTCTAAGGAAAAACTCAAGTTTAGGCTCTGGTTTTAGAAAATTGTTATTACAAAACAAAGTTTAACGAAAAATCTCAGTTTTATCGATAAACCAGCCAGGGTTCCCAACTTAGGGGTTTTCCCCCCAAATTTAGGGGGTAAATAAGTGTGATGGTATTTTTTTAGGGTTTTTATTACTCTTGACTTTTACTGTGAAGAATAAAATGATTGTGACGCAGCTGGCTGTAAACGTTTTGAATTTTTTTCAATTATTTTATATTATTACAATTTATTTATTATTTTTATAGTCTTTTTTTGGGGGATTTTAGGGGTTTTTAACTTTAGTTTTGGGGATAAATATTTTTGAGTACTGGTAACACTGAACCAGGCCTACCCCTGGTTTTACCGTGGTCTAAGGTCTAAGTGATAAAACTGTCAGATTGACATTTCTTTGATCTTTCATTGAGGTTAATAATTTGCTGCTATTTTGTTAAATTCCTGATTATTTTATTTTAATTACCGATTATTTGCTACTAAAATGGACTTTGATTTGCTTGACGATATGGATTTTGACGACTTGGATGTTCTGGAGTCATCGATGACTTCCCGAGAACCGGATCGACAACGGGTACGGTTGAATCCATTCAACACACTGGATGACGAAGAATTTCGTATGAAATACAGGTTCACAAAAAGATTTGCTGCAAGAATTGTGGATCTAGTCAAAGATCGTCTGCCGCAGGATCCAAGAGGAGCACCTCTGTCGCACGAATTACAAGTTGCGTGCGCTTTACGGTGTTGGGCTCGACATGAGGTTAGTTCTCTATTTGAACGTGAATCGACATATTAATACGAATAACTACTTTCAAACCTATATAAAATGTCACAAAAAAGGTTTATTGTAAATAAATTCTATGTATAATTTTAGATACAAGATGATACAGGTGATCTACATGGTGTTTCTCAGCCTAGTATTAGCAAGATATGCAAGAATGTGGCTAAGGCAATAGCTTCCTTGTCGACTAGATTTATCAAGATGCCATCATCTATTCGAGAAGAAGAAGGCAATATGGCCAAGTTCAGTGAAATTGCAGACTTTCCAAATGTGATCGGGGCAATAGACTGTACCCATATCAGAATTAAAAAGATAAACACTGAAGATGGACAAGTTTACATTAATAGGAAAGGATTTGCCTCTTTAAATGTTCAGGTATACCATAATTATTATTTAATTTTACATTAGGTTCTCAGCATTGAGTACCGTAGTATATAGTAGCTATCGAGTTCTTAAAAAATATCTTACTAATTACTAGGACTAAAGAAACTAATATACATAATATTAATACAGGTACTATAAATTCTGTGTGTTATCTATCAAGTTATCCACATAAATTAGGATAGGGGGTATAATAATTTTATAAATTATCCAATTTTATTGGTTTCAGGTTGTATGCAATGCTGAATTAAAAATTATGGACATTGTTGCTCGATGGCGAGGCAGTGTACATGACTCACGGATTTTCCGTGAGTGTCGTTTGAAGCAGAGGTTTGAAGCAGGAGCCTTTCATGGTATTCTATTAGGGGACAGTGGGTATGCCTGTACAAGCTACCTTTTTACTCCCATTCTGAACCCAAGCACTCCTCAAGAAGAAAGGTACAATAGAGCCCATATAAGCACCCGAAATACAGTGGAGAGGTGTTTTGGGCTGTGGAAACAACGCTTTCGTTGTTTGCTACGAGGGATGTTTATAAGCATAGAGACAGCGAAAACCACAACTGTCGCATGTGCGGTACTACACAACATTGCCCTTGAAATGAATGAGGGCATCTTTCCAGAGGAAGACGACCTGCCTCATCAGGATGCAATCAGCACTATTGAAGTCCCTCGTAGCACTGTAAGAGGAAGTGTAAGAAGAAGACAGTTTATTTTAAACAATTTTTAATAATACTTTTTTATAATAAATCTTTTACATTTCAAAATAATTACTTTTTAATACACTAGGAGCAAATAACACTTAAACTAAACAGATAAACTTATATATTATATGAATTATTATTTTTCTCTTAATTTTGCTATTTCTAGCTCTAATTTTACTATTTTTAATTGTGCAATTTTTACATTGTATACATGCAATTCTTCTAACATCTCCAGATTTCTTTTTTTTAAATTAATATTGCTCTCAACTATCTTCTGTCTTTCATTACATCTGTAAAATAACAAAATATTAATTATCAAATTAGCACACTAGGAATAGTACCTATTGAGAATAAAGTTAATGAGAGCTAATAATATCTTTACTCACACAGTAGAATTTTTAGTTCTTTTAGGATTCTTTCTTAACAACGGGGTGCTTTTTTCTGCACTATTATTAATAGAAACATCTGCTACATGATTGATTTCGGACTTATTTGGATCTAGAGCAACCTGAAAGAAGAATTAATATTGTATTTTTGTATAGTGTTAAATATGATTTTGACAAACAAATTATTACAATCATTTCTACACTTACATTTGTGTCTAAATTAATGCTTGAAGATGCTGGCAGTGCTTCTTCATCAGGAATTTGGATGATCTGAAATATTAGGTATTTTTTAAATGTATACCTATATTATACTATAAATAGCTGTAAAAATCTAATTAATATGTATTTACTTCAATTGTCTGCACTCCATCACTATCAAACGGATTGCTCTCTACAATAAAATCGTTCGGAGCAATCGCCATTATTAACTCATCCTCTGTAGTCGGTGATGGAGGTTTCTCTCCTCCACCTGTTTCAGATGCCAAGCGTCTATAGCGAGAAATATTTGCTTTAGCATTGAGTTTCATCCGCTTCCATGCCATTTTAACTTGTGTTACTGTCCATTTTCTGTTCGTTAAATTATTTACCCTACAAGAAAATATACAATAGGTGAATTCAACAGCTGAGTATGTATTATGTAAAAATTAGCAACTTACAGACACAATTTATACTCTGTGGTCTTACAAACGAGAAATTGGAAGAAAATTTGTTTCTACTACAATTGTATGAACCTAACATAATTGGCTTGGAAATGAGTAAGCAGATACCTACCTGTTAGTTATTTCATTCCATTTTTTATTTTTTTTCAGATTTAGAGTTGTGCTATTTTCTTTATTTTCTAAAATGATAGCAGACTCTGTTATTAATTGTTTTAATATATCCTGGAATAATGACAAATTAAATATTTCAGTACATAAATCTGTAATAATGTATTCACAAGCTTTTTAAGAACTTAGGTTTAGGTCTATTGATTAGATAAATAGTTTTAATGTTATTTTGCAGTCTAGCAGGGTGCATGTTTGACACAATTTTATTATTAAGTAAGAACTAGGTACATAATTAAATAAATAATACCATCTCTGTAACTACGTGTGTGCAATAAATAAACTTAAAACTTTAGTGCCACTTACTTTTTCCTCCTGAGTCCAATTATTACTTCTTTTCTTTTCGTTTTCCATTTTAGGTATGTAAATGGACAAATAAATAAAACCCTCACGATTTAAGTTGTTTGATAAGCGCCGTTGAACAACCACTACGTTTATTTCAGAATGTATATGATTTGTTACGAATCTATTACGATTTTCAGTAGGCATTTAAAAGTTGAATTTTTCGTGCAAAAGTTCCTGTCATTACGTTTCGTTTTCTTGAATACATTATTGGTGCCGAATAGAAAACTAGTGAATAAAATATTATTTTTAGTACCGTAACACTCATTTTAAAAGGTGCTAAATTGCAGTCTTTGTAGTCAAAACAAACATTTTTAACTTATTAATGTATATACCTACTTACCTACATCTTTTTGATCTAAATCTTGTAAAGTACAATTTATTTAAAGTCATCCTTATAAAATCTGCATGAAACGAAACATTTCTATGAGACTTGGTTTAAACTAGGGTCTTACTAGACCTCGGAAAAAACTGCTTTTGTAATAAAGTCGGATTTAAACCAAGGTCTTAATTTGACACCGGGTCTTGTTAGACCTGGCCTAAACTCAGGTTTAACACATCTTTTGTAATGAACTTGAGTTTAGAACTAAGTTTTAAACGAAGATGTTGGTTTAAATCCGACATTGTTTTATGTATGGCGATTAGAACTTAGATACAATATAGAATTATGTTACGGTACCAAAAAGTATATTATAATATATATTTTTTATTATATTTATGGTTTTTCGTCATCTTTATTGTATTCAGGAAATGCAGAAAATCGTTTAACTAAGTAAAAAAGAAAAAAAAAATTGCGGGGCTTTTAGTTATATTTGTCTTTTTACATAAAATGGAAAACCAAAAGTAAAGGAGTGATACTCTGCAGTCCGAATTGCGCTAAAAGTGATAATATCGCGAATCCGACCAAAGTCACAATTAATAATACCTATTATTCAATAGCCCTTATTATTTTGTGACTATTAAATTTGGTCGTATTCGCGATATTATCACTTTTATCGTAATTCGGACCGGGATAATGTCACTTAAACCACGGCAAAACCAGGGGGAGGCCTGGTTTATCTTAGACCCGAGATAAAACTGAGTTTTTTCGTTAAACTTTGTTTTGTAATAACAATTTTCTAAAACCAGAGCCTAAACCTGAGTTTTTCCTCAAATTTGTATTGTAAGATTTAAACCAAGGTCTTAATTTGACACCTGGTCTTGTTAGACCTGGCCTAAACTCAGGTTTAACACATCTTTTGTAATAAGACCGTTTATGTTTCATTGTTCAAGCATACGGTATTCAGTAAGTTGAACAAAAGAACATTTGTTAAGTAGTGACGTACCGTTCAGTTTCGGCATTGGAACCGATTGCAGTTTGGTTTCGGCTTTAAGGAAATTGGATTGTAGCCGCAAATGTTGGCTTATTTGACCAAAGTGATGTTAGAGGAAAACATAGCTTGTTTATTACTCATTAGCTTAAATTAACTTATTCCATAATTATCACGGGACAATTCACTGTTTTTACCTTTAATAGTGCATCAGAAAACGGATTTGTTAAACGCGTAAGTACTAAGAACTTTGCTCTAAACACAGTGTTTTAATTCCGCAGTTAGTTTTAGGAAGCCAATAATCCAAATAAAGTTCAAAAAGGCTCAATAGCTTCTTGGTCCAGCTGGTTTCGGCCGGTACGCTATTAAAGCCGAAATTTAGGTTTCGGCCTAACCAAAATTAATCTGTGAAACACTCATCCGTATTTAGTATAATTACGTAGGCGATATCCGTTCCCGCACTGTATGATAAGTACGTTTTTATGTTGTCACAAACAAGTTATAACACTCGTAATCGAGTCGAGTGGTGAACTAATCGATATAAAACCACTGTTAGAAGCAAATTGGCATCGATTCGTGTGATCACGATTATCGACCTACATTTAAATTGTCAAGTTGACGGCTGATCGCTTACCATAATACTTGCTTTACCCCAAGCTTGTTATTAAAACGCTTTTATTAGCTTCACCTGTAACTAACTATGTAAATATGGCGTCTACTCAGGTGATGGCTTGGTACCGGATGTTCGTCATCACAGATTTTTGCGTCCGTGGAGTTGGGTTTTCGTTTATTTTGAATTACTTGTTGTTGTTTATTTATTAAATATTATTATTATTTTTCTATTATTTTTTTATTTATGTATGATTTTATTTACCTCCGTCCGTGACTCACTGCAGGGTGCCAACTGAAAACCAGCGCTGGGTGTTCCACACCCAGCAAATGCTGAGCTGGCAACCCTTTCAATATGGGCGTGCTCGTCGGTGCAGTAAAATCAACTTTATTATATTATTTATCCGTGTTTGTTTGTTATTATTTCTTATTATTATTTTTGTTTCTTTCTGATCTCTGTGTTTAAATTTTATTTTATTTTATTTCTGTACTGACGATGTGTCCTTTATCGAATAAATATTTTCTATTCTATTCTAAAAAAATCTTGGAAATTAAAGACCCACTTCCCGGTTTCCGATTGAGCTGAAATTTTGCATACTTACACGTTTAGTTTGGATGACAAAGGCGTTTTCATTAGTTTTTTTTTAAACTATAATATTTATTTTTAACCGACTTCCAAAATAGGAAGAGATTGTCATTTTGACTGTATGTTTTTTCATCGATTCAATTGTTAATGATTCTTTTTTTGTTTGAATGAATATTCTCCCAAGTGGTCGGTGTAACATAAATGATCGTTTCAATGAAGTCTCGATGTCTCATTAAACAATTAGACGCGCAACGCTCCAGTGCCTCAGTTGCTCAACGAAGCAACCAGTGGTTCGGGTTCAACACCCTATACACGTGATTGTGGTCACTGTTGTTATGTTTACATGGATTTTTAACACCACAAAGAGAAGCCATGGAGTTGACGACACGGTTGGCGCAGTGGCTAAGCGATTAGCTTTCTGCGCTACGTGCCGCGGGTTCGATCCCCGCACGGAACAAATATTTGTCTGATCTACAGATAGTTGTTTCGGGTCTGGTTGTATGTGCATGTGACATGTATGTTTGTAAACTGTACCCTCGATACAGGAGAAATCCTAGTGAGGGGCAACGTTATAAAAAAAAGAAAAGAAAGTTGGGATCATAAACTTATTATTACTAAGTTTATGGTTGGGACTTGGATCTTTATGATCGATAATATTTTTACAAGATCAAAGTTTAGTCTCTCACGATCGTATTGAAGTTTATTACCAGAGTTTGATGTTCATTACCATTTTGTTACGCGGTAGACCCGCCGATCCCTTTAAGGGGTTATTGTAATCATCATTATGAACAACTTTTCGGAACAATTATTATTTATGAACAATTATTAACAATCGGCGGGTCTACCGCGTAACTAAAATTGTAATGAACATCGACATCGGTATTAAACTTCAATACGATTGTGAGAGCCTAAACTTTGAGCTAACTTGTAAAAAAATTACCTATCATATAGTTGGGACTCCTATCTTCATGATCGGTAAAAAAAATATAAGTTAGCTCAAAGTTTAGGCTCTCACGATCGTATCGAAGTTTAATACCGATGTCGATGTTCATTACAATTTTAGTTACGCGGTAGACCCGCGGGAAATAGCGAAAAAGAAATCTGCTTTTCAATACAAATAATTCAATATTACTAATATGACTATGAATAATAAGACTAAATGTGTGGAACACCGTTCTTTGGACTTTGAAAAGAAAAATTGTTTTTTTTTACCCAGTTTTACACTTTGCAAACTTAAGAAAAATATCTTTGTCTATGCACCTGTCCTCTTCTTAAGATCTATGTCTATCATTCTAGAGTGTATTGTTTTGTGGCAAATAAATGTTTTTTCTCTTTCTTTCCAATATAAATTACTAGCTTCCGCCAGCGGCTTTGCCCGCGTGATATCTTTATAAATTATAGCCTATGTAAAGGCCTATTCAGACCTAAGCGGTATTCGCTACCGTCTGCGACAGCGAAAACCCAGTGGTTATGCGGTAATATTACTGTTCAGACCTAAGCGGTATTCGCTACCGTCTGCGACAGAGAAAACCCAGTGGGTATGCGGTAATATTACTGTTCACACCAAAACGGATTTCGCTATCCCGCGCGGTATGTACCGCTACCCACAGCGGCAGCGAATATCGCTCAGGTCGCCCTAGCCGCGGTACTTGATACTAAATACCAGAGCGAAACCCGCGCGGTTTGTACCTCTACCCACAGCGGCAGCGAATATCGCTCAGGTTTGAATAGGCCTTTACTCACTGATAATGTAGCATTATGCTGGTGAAAGAATATTTAAAATCGGTCCAGTAGTTTTTGAGTTTATCCATTACAAACAAACATACAAAAAATCAAATCTCTTCTCTTTATAATAGAGGAAGTGCAGCATATTTGAAATACTGCAGGTAATTTGGAATACTCGGATATTTCAATTAATGTAAACGCCATCTATGGTTTTTCGCCTTAAACATAACTGCACATGACATACGAAGTCAGTGAGTACTAAAAACCGGGCGCCATCATGACATTTCTGGTGACAGCCACACAAGAACGAAACGGTTATTTTGAAAACTTTTTTTCTAAGAATGCAATCCTTGATAATCATTTACTATGATATGCAAAATGTTCATTGTAATTGTTTAAACTATTATGTGACCTAATTAGCTTATGATGTTGTTTTAATTTTATGAATATTTCTAGAATTAAAAATATTACATGAACATTTAGGTTAGTATGCCATGTTGTTAATTTGGAATACCAAAAGTGAGCATAATTTGGAATATTCCAAATTATATGCAGATTTTTTATAAGTTAAAAAAGAAAGACCTTTAACACCGTATGATGTTGTTGAGCTATTTGGAAAAGCCTATATCAAGTGCCAAACAGGAGAAATTGCTGCTAATAGTCTTAAAGTTGGTGCCGTTTAATCGAAATCTGTTTACTGAAGCCGATTACATAGCCGCTACTGTAGATTTTGCAGGACAGAATCAAAATCTTGTACCTATTCAAACGATACCGGCCTCACTCGTAATGAATACCCTCTGCGACTGGAGAGTTTTGATGATGCCAGGACCATCTGCTAGTAAAACAGAAAGTCACCCCCTTGTTACTCCATATTATATTTCTCTCGTGCCCACAGTAAAAAGAGAACTAGCAATAGAGGCCATAAGCCAGCAAGATCGGCAATTATTTCAAGTTCCCCATACAAAAAGGACCTTCAAACAGCACAGTTAATTTTTTTAGTTTCTAAGAAAAAGTGTAAGCTAATAGTCAAAGAAAAAAGGCGAATATAATTTGGAATACCCTATTCCAAATTACCTGCAGCCTAAGTCAAATCACACTATCGGAGATTTTTTGTTTAATTTAAATTTTGAGTAGGTTCTTAATTTTTGTTTGTTTTAACTGTCTGTATTATTAAAGTTAAATAGTTTTCTAATAATTTAATGCATTTTTTATAGGGCTAATCCGTTTCCTCTTCTACTTATTCCCGAAAAACAAACTGGTATTCCAAATATGCTGCAGTTCCTCTATTATTTTAGATATAAATTGCTCTATTAGATGACGAGTTCCAAAGTCAGTTCAAAATACTCCCGCTACTGCATGCTACACAGTAGACACACATCATACCGTTTGGCAATACATCAGACAGGATGCCAGACAGTAGCAAAAATAACTGCAAGGTTGGTATTAGGTGAACCAATCTACTTTTTTTTTTGCGTTGAAAGGAGACGATATGAAACATGTGGGCATTCCATAAACTCAAAAGTAAATAAATGCAGTCCTTTACTGTCTCACTGCTGGGCACGGGCCTCTTCTCAGAATGACAAGGAAAGAAAGAAAGAAAAGAAAGAAAAATACTTTATTAGCACAACAAAAAATAAATAAAGCCAATAACAAAGAAAACATATAAACTAAAAGAGTTATTGTGCCGGCGGGCCGCAGCTCAGCATAATGTCAGGAGGCAGTGATACTGGCCACCTGACGCTGGTTTTCAGCTGCAACCCACGAGTGCCATACGCTCGAAACTACAAGGGTTAGGCCTTAGTCCATCACGCTGGCCTACGCTGGACTACACACACCATCGAGGACTTTATGAGGCACTCTCAGATATGCAGGTTTCGTCACGTTTTTTTTAAACAAATTCTGATCCGCACATGAATTCGAAAAGACAGACGTACGGGTCGATTTCGAACTTAGGCCCTCCTGCATGGAAGGCAAGCGTTCAACCGCTAGGCTATCCTATTATACTAGTGGTATAGTATAATAAGGTCAGTAATTTCATTTCATTTAAATATTTATCAAACATGTCGTCCATATACATATTATTAGCAAAACCGAGAAATAAAATCTTAAAGCTATGTTAGTAGGTAATCAAATCTATACAATAGGTACTAATAATTTATTAACTAGTGGTCGAAATTCGGCCGTAATTTTAGCTTTCTGCACTCCTTCTCCATATAAACTTTAACTATCCCAAATCTCACACTCCTCCGTGTGCGCAATATGCTTATCGGGTACAAAGTTTTCTCTTCACGTATTAATATAATAATAATAACTAATAAATTAATAATAATTATTATACAATAAATAACACAATATACGTAGATTACACAATAAATAAATTGATGCTGTGCACCTAGAATCACGACGTTTTGAAAGTGCCTGCAAAGGCCCAGTTGAAATAAAAAGCTTTAGACTTTGATAAAATAAATTCTATGCGTTTCCGTTAGCATAATATCTTACCACTGCTAGGAATAAGATTATCAGATCCAAAAATATGATTTCCGTGAATTTCTACAATCCCTAATTATTCAGCAAATATCCTGTTTGTTTAATATAATTTTATTATTATTTTGCACTATGCGGATCCGTCGGTGGCAGCGAAAAATTCTAAATGACGATCGTTCGCGTAATTCCTCTCCGTATAAATATCAATAATTTACTCTTTCCGATTTTCTGAAAAAACGGCATGTTTCACGACTTAAAAGGATGCCTTTATTGTGTTATGATACCATAACACTCATCATTTTATCTCCGAATTGTCATTACGACCTCTACTTCGTTAAAGATGGCTGATTTTTATATCTTTTTTATTATAACTCGCCTGGAGTGTTATTTTCGTCGAACATTCATTTAATAGATGACGCGAACGGCTTGAATATAAAACGAGTTGAATATTACGCGAAAACTTTCTTTATAAAACGCTGATTTGTGAGAATTGGACAATAACCTAAAATTGTGAGAAGTAAGATCTGTTGTTTCATACATTTAATCGAGTAATTAACCGACTTCACAAAAAAGGAGGAAGTTCTCAATTCGCTTGATGTTTTTTTTGTATGTTTGTTACACGATTACCCCACCAATTACAAACCTATTTTGAAAATTATTATAAATCTTAACATCTTCTGAAGTCGGGGCCTTTAATTTTTCAATGCACCTAGCTCGGCAGTGGCAACGACTTCAGAAGCTTCAGCAGCACCGACTTTATAAGAAAATTATTTTATACTTTTTAGTTTTTTTAAGCCGGTTTTTACTTTTTTTTAATTTAATATTATTATTTGTATGGAACATCAGATTTTTTCACGGTTTCAGGTTTGTCCCAATAATAAAAGTTGTTCATAATATCATAGTAAACTAATGTTTAAAATACTTTCAAATACAAGGAAATTATCAGAAAATATTGCAAAACAATATTATGAGTAAAAAGTCTAGACATTTTTCTAGTCACGCGATCTCTAGGTTTTTCTGTGTCAGGGTCTACGAGCATGTGTCATGCCTGTCTACTTACGTCATCGATTAACATTCGCAAGTGACGACTATGTGACGTCATGCGACTGGCGTGTTGCAGCTGCAGCCGTCCTGCGATCTTACTACGAACTCCAGCTGCAGGGCAGAAATAGACCTGTCCAGACATTTCCAGTATGAGCTGACCTCGCACTGTATAGGCTTTTCGTATAATGAAAGGTCAGCTTATACTGGAAATGTCTGGGCAATTCCATTTCTCCCCTGCTATTATGATCTCGTAGTAAGCACACAGAGGGTTAATCACGTAATTTTATGACGCGCCGATCATATTGCAGTGACTCTCGAACTTGAGGCCAGCGTATCCCATTGAAGCGAAGAGAATAACAAATGTGTTGTTTTGATCAAAATTTTACTGCAACTGCGCGGCAACTGCACTTTCTTTAGTTACGTGAATTAGCCTACTGTATCACTGATTGGTCGCCAATCTATTTTTTAAGAACGTTGCCCCTCTATTATTTCTCCTGTATCGAGGGTACAGTTTACAAACATACATGTCACATGCACACACAACCAGACCCGAAACAACTAACTGTAGATCATACAAATATTTGCTCCGTACGGGGATTGAACCCGCGGCACGTAGTGCAGAAAGCTAATCGCTTAGCTACTGCGCCAACACACTGTTGGTAAGTGGTTACCGTTGCCTATTTACGCTTGAATAGAATAGATCTTTATTTCATGTAAACCAGATACAGGCACTTATGAAATGTCGTGACTCTAGGTGCGTGGTTCCAAATAGTAGGTCCTATGGAGAAGAACCGGCAAGAAACTCCATGGAAACTCTTTTCAAAAAAATAATAGATCTTGACAATCTTTATCAGTACAATGTTGTGGTAAGAGCTGCGAGAATAATGCAATTCAATGCGAATACAAATAAGACTAGGATAATAATGAATTGCCTCTGAATAAGATTGCCATGGCAGTTACGAGCTGACCAGTTCCGACAGACGGCACCAAATAATACAAACATCAACACAACAAAATTGGGAGTTCCAAATTCATTATCGGTATTTTTTTTACAAGGTAGCTCGGCGTTTATGGTGATCGCACACCTACACGCGTCAAAAGCGCCGCAGGAATCAAGTTTTAGTATTCTTTGGACTTGTGAAATTATAATGCAACCTCGCACACCTACTTTAACGTGCCGTATTTAAATCAAATGCTGTAGGTATTCAGTGTTTTAGGTGTTAAAATAGCAGACCGTGTTCGAAACACTACACTGCGCTCCAAAACACAAATTACTGACGTAGCTCATATCATAAGGCTGCAAAATTGAAGTGGGATTGGGCTGGCCATGTCTGCCGGATGCCCGATGAACTGTGGGCCAAGGTAACCACTAAGTGGAGACCTGATGTGGCGAGAAGGCGACGCGGCAGACCACGAAAGAGATGGCGGGACGAACTTGATAAAACTAATAATGAATGGTTCACACTGGCTCTAAACCGAAAAGCCTGGAAATCATGGGGGGGAGGCTTTTGCCCAGCAGTGGGATGATGCGGACTAACAGTAATAGGTATTCAGATTACACCTGCATTCGCGAATGACGTCATCCAATGACTGCACAGATATTTCATAAAGGGTATGCAAAAACAAATTAGTGTTGGATTGTAAAGTTAAATTATGTTTCTGATTGGTCACCATATCCTTAAATCTACTGATAATATTACAGACATATTAACATTGTATTAATATACATAATCATTTAAGCTCAGGCTTCCATGGCTCATAGATATACATAATTATATTAATACGTGAAGAGAAAACTTTGTACCCCTTTCGCGCACGGAGGAGTGTGAGATTTGGCATAGTTAAAGTTTATATGGAGAAGTGCAGAAAGCTAGAATTGATGTATACATAATGTGGTCGAATTTCGACCACTGGGCGACCACTAATATAAACTAAATATACAAAAAAAATAGTATTTTCTAGGGTAGGCAGTGTCTTTTTGTCTGTATGCACTGCACGCCACTGACGTCATCAGATTCACCACGTGGTGCGGACGGCTCGATTCTGATGACGTCATCTGGAATCTGCCCGAACAATTCGTTCGGTTCGTTCGGTGTTCGGTGTACGAAACCATCAGAAAATTCGATTCCAGCAGCGCGTATAGGTGCGTGTGCACCTTAAATTGGCGATATTAATTCCCAACATGGTCCTACCTTTCTTATTCCTTTAAGGGGTTTTTGTAGTCATCATTATAAACAACTTTTACTATGGGACCAACCACAGACATTGATATAAGTCGTGATATAAAATTATATTATCTGTGGGACCAACCCTGAAACCGCGAAAAAAATCGGTCAATGAAATTCGTTTGCCAATTGAATGACAATTTCAATTAAAAAAAAAAAAAAACTAACTATATCTTTGTAGTTGCCCGACTGACGCGCCGAAGATAGGCCACGTAATTCTCCACAGAGTGTCGTAAAAAGCAACAAAGAAGCGATCTACAATCTGCTGAATGACTATTAGCATTCATACAACATCCCATTTTCCATCGTAGACTTTTGAGGTGAAATAAATGACGTCACTAGTCACTGGCCCCATTACGCACACCGAAGGCGCCCCATCCTATTCTCGTCCGCGATGACGGTCGCTTCACTTTAGCGATAATTTCGATCTTTTTTAAGTCGTAAACTATAATTCCAAATCAATCTTTTGGATCAGAGATGTTATTTGTTAATATTGGAGCATAGATAAGCGATAAGATAAGCTATAAATAAATTGGTTATAATACCATTTCGGTAAGTTATGTAATAATTTGAAATCGCCGCCATATTTCGCTAATAACTGTGTTACCAGAAGCCCAATTCTCGTAATTAATTTATAATATGATTGAAAGTTGACCGAACTGAGATTATATTATGAATTGACAAAAAGTCATGTATTCTACTCCTCTTAAAGTTCAGTCCGATTCCAGTATGATTTGGATTCAATCTTCTTACAAACTCATTTCAATCTCATTTTTGACGTTTGTGTATAGACGAGAGTGTCAATTTTATTATCTGTGTCAGTTCAAAATGTTAGCAGAATACCGATTTGCCTTTTAATCAGCTTTCGATCTCATTACAATATAATATCACGTTTGACGTTGTTTGTTAGGGTAGGAGAATGCCATTTGTGACATTTATGACATTGGTAGTAGATCGGAATGAGATCCGAACTATATTTTGAACATTCTTAATTACGAGAATTGGGCCTCAGTTGCAGTTTTGGAAATCACCGAAAAGTGAAAATTCATTTCGGATAACCTCTAAATAGATTTATAGGATTAATTTCATAGGTTTAATTGTTCAAATTAAACTTTTACAATGTGTAATAAGAATAACATTTAATATTAACGGTTTATGATCATAAAAAAGTAATTTCGTGTTACGAAATTGTAAGGTTCTTGCGAAATTCTCACACAGCTGTTTTGGTAAACACAACTTTTTTTTTAAACTTTTGAAAATCGAACACAAACTTTTCAGCCTGTGTACATTACTGAAAAAGCAACGTTGTTTTGTATTTTTCGTACTAGTGCTGTTACCGCGTAATCTCACTGGCATATTCCATTAAACTTTTTAACAAACTGAGGAGTACTCACGGATCTGTGTCGACTGGCTGGATGACGTCATTTGCATCCAAATATACACCCTCTCCTTGATGATGCCACTCACCACCGCTTTTAACACAGAAATACAACTTCCTTCCATCGTTTTGAACATCAACATCGACGTTTTCAAATACTTTACTCACAAAATACGAATCACATTTTTGTTCCGAAGCCGGCTCATAAGTTAACGACCACTCATCAACATTTTTCGCGTTCACATTCAAATTAATCACACATTTGTTATCAACACACGTTTTAGTGTTTTGTTTTATAGAAAATATCCATGGCGGAGTCACGGCGCACGTGTTAATTATTAAAAATAATAATAGAAATAATTTACTAGTCCGTAACCGCACTAGAGCCATGTCAGCTTCGTGAACGAACGAATGAAGTGAACTGAGCGCGCTCGCTCGTCGCTCGCACGCGCCTCGAATAGGGATGGGACACCTCGCTACAAACACTTTTATACCAAACTCGATTGTGTGAAGGACGCATCGATAAGAAGAGTGTCAGTAGATAAATTTTATCTCTATTTGTAAGATATTGTGTAATGTTATAAATTTCTATATTATATCGTTTAGATAGTTGACGCTATCAATCATTGTTGAAGATTAGCGCGTTTCATAAGCTACTGTTGATATTTGATTGAGTCATTGATTATTCAATAAGGTTCGAATAAGTTATGATAATAAACGCGTGTTTATATTTATTATTATATTTAATTTCCATCATCTCAGAGGTAAGCTTAGGTACTCATTATAATATTAGATTAGATACTCAAAGTATTAGATTGATAAAGTTTTATCCTTATTACCATAGATTTTTGAGGGAAGCGAAAATATTCTATGTTTATGCTTATTACATTAATTTTGCAATCAACAATTTTTGTGAATATAATATTCGACTGCGAGCAGGTATCGAATTTGCGACCTTTTGGTGCCATAGACCAGCCACTTTAGCCTCTGATTTTTTGTTTGACCATGTACGAATTTATTGTTGGATATTATCTTTAGACTTTTATCTTCATCGGCCAAGCCTTTTCCCAAGTATTTTATACAAAAGTGCGCTCCGAACGGATTGGTCATGTGTAAAAACCATCATTTAACCAAAACATGACTGTGCGGTGTTTTATTTTTGATTGTAGCATGTCGGTTTGAACGCTTGACGCGACTGATTTTGTAACGAGCCGATCTCATAGCAGTAGACACAAAATAAAATCAGTTTAACGGCACGGTTGGTACAGTGTCACGGGTTCGATCCCCGCATAGGACAAATAAATAAATAAAAAGGACAAATATTTGTAAGGCCTACAGGTTTTAGATTTGGGATGTATGCATATGACATGTATGTTTGTAAACTGTACCCCCGATGCAGGAGCAATCCTAATGTGGAACAAAAAGAAATAAAAGAAAAGAGAATTATCGATACCGTTACTGACTCGATTACGTATTCGATATACGTAAAACTGTAAATCACTACGGATCAACATAAAATATCCCATAGTAAATAAACCACGACAACTAATTTATTATCTAATAGGCAAATGAGCAGAAAATAATAACATTCCGATGTCAATTATCTTGTTGCCCTAATTAGTAACAAAATATTGCATTCTTTGTTGGGACATCGTCATAATTATTTATTTTTTATGTTAATTTATAAAATAGAATTATTTTCATTGTGATTCTAGTGTTGAGAGATTTAATATTGTTTTTTTTTAAAAACGCGGGCTTAATTCACTCTCTACTATAGATAGATACACTCTATCTTTAAAATTCTATAATTAGTGTTAGGTACCTATATTGATACCCAAATAAATTTGTCTTTTTTGGTGCATCTACCTTCATTATCTCTGGATCACCCTAAGATCGTCTGGCAGAGAATGCCTACAGCACTAAGACCGCCTTTGTACATATAATGAGCATTTTAAATAAATAAATACCATGTTCTTGCACCAATACACCCGGTACCCATAGAAAAAGTATGTATTCTGTGTATTATTCCAAGACTGTACCAAATTTCATACAAATCCGTTCACTCGTTTATTCGTAATTGAATACCAAACATCGTTACAAACTTTCATATTTATAGTATTTTTTAGGAATCTATATTTATTTATACTTTATGCACTATATATATATATATATATTATTTTTTTTCTACCAGTCAACCTAAGGGTGATGCAGAGAAAAAAGCTATTATATATTATTGCTACGCTTTCTATAGACTGGATCAAAGACTACAATATTATACTGAAGTCACCGTACACTATTGTAACTAGCACCGGTTGGCAAGCATCGCATCGGATTCACAATTTTTTGTTCCTAGACAAACAGGAAAAGACGAATCGAGATAATATTTTCATATTCATTTTAAGCAACAATTTTTTCTACGTCCAAAGTCCATTGGTTTGAATCAGTGCCAAATCTTAATGAAAAGCGAAAACTATTTCAAAGATTTACTGATTAGTTGGACAGTCCGGATTTTTAATTTGTCCGGATTTTTTACTTATTATAGTTAAATATTGTATTAGTGTGTATTTTGATTATTATATTTAAGTATTAGATGTATAATATGTACCGACATGTACAACTAGACTGCCCGTTTTCTGTTTAAATTTTTTCATGACTATCCAAAGATTGTCTGGAACAGATCGCTGTGTGCGATAAGACTGCCCAATGCACATCAGCTTGATATGTTAACCTCGATCCTTTTTTATTACCTGTTGTAGGTACAATAAAGAGTATATAAATAAACATAATCTTCAATTTAATTTGGACAATATTAGTACTCGCAAGCGCAGCTCGGGAGCGGAGACACGTCATTCGAAAGTAAGAGATAAATATTGTAAATTCTATTCTTGTCTATCCGTTGCATATAGGTAGATGTAGGTTGACGAGTCGTGATTTTTTTATTTTATTTTATTTACTCATTTCTTATCGACTGTACCTATTTATCAATAAGATAATTCAAGTAATATATTTAGTAGATTAAGCACTCAATCAATTCTGATATAAATGGACTAGCTTTTGTCCGCGGTTCCACTCGCGGATTTTATTTTTATCATAATAAATTACAGTCTTTATCACTCAGAGATTGTGTAGCTTTCTATTACTAAAATAAATTTTAGAATCAGTTCAGTAGTTCCCCTACTTACAAAGAAACAAATGTTACTTTTTAGAATATGATAGAAATATCCTTTATTGACATATTTATTCCTGCCCCCTGAACTAGCTTGAACCGGCTTGAACTATATTACAGGGGATAATATGACGAAGAAAGAAAATACACAAAACAACTAGAAATGATCTAACTAAGACATAATGAAAAGTGGACAGATGCATAGACAGAAAAGACATTTTTCCAATGAAAAACTTAAAGAAGAAAAAAAATTATAATTAACTATATTACGAATAGAAGTATTGTTCCCAAAAGAATTAAACCTAATTTCGAATAATATAATACCGCCAAAATCAGAAAAGAACTAATGAATGAATGAATGAACCTCGTAATTTCGAATTAGGAAAAAAATATGGACATCACTAATTATTTTTCAAATCATACCGATAAAAATATTATAAAATCAATGAATACGTTTAACTGATAAAATATTAATTATCAAATAGCAAATTAATTATTATTTAGGAAAGTGACATAAGTCGAACGATCTACCTAGAAGACAACCACGCTGTCGAATATCGCCATCACTGGCCATCACGATTTGAATAGTTGGCTGCTGCCGATGATTTTTATCTTGGATTTTATGGTCCTACACGGTGCTGAACATCGATGGGCGCTAGCACAGATTAAATAACGGCTGCTATCTGATCCTTAAAAGCGTCTCTGAGTAGCTTTATTAGGGCACAACTTATCACACCCGACAGGTTGATAAAACCTACCCTCAGCTGGGTCAAGCCCCGCCCCCAAACCAAAATCCGGGATAGAAAGAAAGAAAGAAAGAAAGAAAAAAGTATTTATTTGACACAGCACAAAAACAATTTTAAAGATAAAGTAACAAAAAATAAAAGAATAAAACACTGGGATCTGCTACTGTCGGATAACGATTTATCAATTCCAATCTTGCTTTGGCTCTGTTCGATGGTAAGGAAGGCCAAGAACGAACTTACGTTTTTAACGAATAATAGGTATAGCCGTAAAGTCAAGTTTTGAATCAAAAATACATTATGGGTTATTTCAAGATGACAGACGACTATGACAAAATCCGTCGTTCATAATGAACTTTTGTATTATTAAACGGCTGATTTCATTCCAAACATGTTATGTCATCGGTGATGGCCCTTAGCCTACATATACTCCGTTTACAATAGCATTAGACAGAAGTTAAAAAAGGTTCTTTTTAATGTACACTTTGTAATAAAAGTACATTAAACTTGTTACAGTTACGATTAACGCCAAATATATTAATATCTATTTATATACCAGCTGTCACACTTCATTGTAATCATTTGAACTATTTATCTTATGAAATTAAGTGGCTTTTATTTAGATATATTATTTCATTCCAACTTAAAATTAAAGTGTCAATGCTAAAAACCTAAGAGAAGCAGGAGTGAACAATATCGAGAACGTTTTTCGTTTCACTATAATTCTACCAAATCTAAAATGTCACCTAATCCCTGCATAAGCTGTGACAGCCGGGTTTTTCTAATTTTACCGGTTTATGTCGTCTGTGAAATTGACGTAAATGTTGTGATTTTGTTATTGTTGAATTTTCGTGATTTAGTTGTTATTTGTTACTGTTTTTCTTTTGGTTATCGTTATTTGGTTGTTTTATACAAAACGTTACGTTTTGTTGCGTTATGGGTGATCCCGTTAGTAGTCTCAGATTTATCCACCAAAGTTATAACTTAACTTTGAAATAAAATGTTTTGCACTACTGCTTCTACGAGCCTCTTTTTTCTAATGCTATAGTAAATGGAGTATAGGCAAATTTTAAACACATGCTTATTTGGAAAAAATATTCCACCCATATTTTTTTTAAAATGATCATTTTGTGAATCCACAATTTGTTACAGTTAAGTTTAAGACTATTGGTGAATATATCACATTGAAATATTTTAAACCCCCGCTAGAAAAGAGGGGTGTGGTGCTAGAAAGTTTGTAGTGTGTATCTGTCTGTCTGTGGCATCGTAACTCCAAAACGGATGGACCGATTTCAATGCAATTTTTTTAATCGAAAGCTAGTTTAATCAGGTATCATCTTAGCTATGTTTCATAAAAATTGTTCAGCCGTCCAAAAATTACAGCTCTTTTTCTAGTTGGAGTCGGGGGTTTTGGAAGGATATAAAATCTAAAAGGGAAGGCAATAAAACAAAAGTTAATAAAAAACTCATACAATATATTGACATCTCACTTTAGGTATACAATTAGGGGATATTCGCCAGGTAGTCCTTGACGTGCGCGGGCTCCAGGCGGCGGAACCCAGCCGCGTCGCAGATGCCCACCTAGAAAGAAAGAAAAATCATTTATTTGCCACAAATACAAGACACACTAGAATGATAGACATAGGTAATAAGAAGAGGACAGGTGCATACACAGAGAAGACATTTTTCTTAGGATGGCAACAGTGTAAAATTATGTATTTAGCCCATGGCTCCTCCGATATGCGGCAGATGTGGCCAGCCCAATTTCACTTCAATTTGGCAGATAATAGGCATACGTCAGCAATTTGTAAAAAAAAAAAACGATGATTAAACATTATTTAACTGAGGTAGCTGTAATACCTCGATATTATCCGCCGTCATTTGACCTTCGAACCCTTCTTTGAGTGTTAGGATCGCTGTGTGGACCGCGTCATCCAGTTCCAGCTCTTCAGTGTATCTGGAAATGGTAAAAATTGTTTTAGTTTTTAACCGACGAAGAAACAGAGGAGATTCTCAAGTCAAAATGTATATACAGGGTGACTGTTAAAACGAGGGAATCATAACTTAATAATGATGATTATAACACCCTCCTTCAATAGGAGGGTGTTATAATCATCATTATTAAGTACTTTTACTATGGAATCAACATAGAAATCACAAAAAACCGGCTGTTCCATACAAATAATTAAATATTACTCGACTAAATGTATGAAACAGCAGAATTATTTTTCAATATTTCAGGGTTGGTTCTATAGTAATAGTTGTTCATAATGATGAGTACAATAATCCATGATTAGAAATGGGAGGACCTTATACAGGATATTTTTGTATGTAGTGCACATAATTTGTAGTGATTCAGTCTCTGTTCCTAAATGCAACCGCAGTATTGGGATACACTTTAAAACAAAACGATAATTCGACTTAGTATGGGGGACGCATAATTTACTAGCGCAAGCCATACAAAATCAAATTTTTATTTTGTGTCGGAGTGAATTTTAGTACTACGGTTGCATGGGAGAACGGCGGGTCTACCGCGTAACTAGAATTGTAATGAACATCGACATCGGTATTAAACTTCAATACGATCGTGAGAGCCTAAACTTTGAGCTAACTTGTATTTTTTTTACCGATCATGAAGATAGGAGTCCCAACTATATGATAGGTAATTTTTTTACAAGTTAGCTCAAAGTTTAGGCTCTCACGATCGTATTGAAGTTTAATACCGATGTCGATGTTCATTACAATTTTACTTACGCGGTAGACCCGCGGACACTGAACCACTGCAAATTTTGCGCACTACATACAAAATTATTCGGTGTACATTTTATACATTTACCTTTTTTCTAAGAAAGTCTTGCCGTTGTTAAAGTTCTTGCCCATAGCTGTGGCCTTCCACGCGAAGTAGGCGCCGGAGGGATCGCACTGGAAGAGGTAGGGCCTGTCGCTGTCCCACCCGCAGATGAGGAGGGACACGCCGAACGGACGGACACCACTGTGGACGAAATAAATTATAGGTATGATTTTTTTCTACTACTCATTACGTGGTACGTGTCTACTACGATTCCCTACGTGTCTACTACGATTTCTCCTGAATCGAGGGTACAGTTTACAAACATACATGTCACATAACCAGACCCGAAACAACTATCTGTAGATCATACAAATATTTGTTCCGTGCGGGGATCGAACCCGCGGCACGTAGCGCAGAAAGCTAATCGCTTAACCATTGCGCCAACCGTGTCGTCAAAATAAAATTAAATAAAAAAGAAATGTAGGCTAATTCACGTAACTAAAGAAGTGCAGTTGCCGCGCAGTTGCAATAAAATATTGATCAAAACAACACATTTGGTAATCTTCTTCTTCTTCTTTCGTTATGGCAATTGAGCCAATGTCGACTATTCTGCCATTTGGTATCCTCTGAGCTTCATACGATAAAATTACGTGAATTAGCCCTCTGAACTGAACTGTGGGGTTCAGCATGTGATTTCAGTATCAGCTTCAGAGGGCTCAAAATGACATCCTCAAACAGATATCCAACTCACCATGGTTTATAGGAACCTCGGAAGTACATGATCACCTAACAATCAGGACAACTTTTACCACGGGACCAACCATGATATCGCGAAAAAAAATTCAAACTTTTCATACAAAAGATTAACCTTGCTCCATCAAAATGTATGAAAAGTTTGATTTTTTTTTCGCGATTTCATGGTTGGTCCCGTAGTAAAAGTTGTTCATATTGATGAGTAGTTTCACCCCTTAAAGCATTGCCGGTGTTTTACAAATAACCCTGTATAATCGTCGGTACATTTAAAGAAATATAAAAAACTATAACATCCTAATTTAAACCGTATCGTCATTAGTAAACAACTTAATTTGACTTGCGACAATTTATCAGCATATTCTATTCAACTTTTTGACAATACAGTACGGAATTTTTGACGTGTATTCTGTCGGTTGACAAAACAAAGACTGGGGCGCGATTGGAACTCTTTTTTAAAACGCTTTTATTAGCTTCACTTGTAACTATGTAAAAAAATCTTGGAAGTTAAATTTGACCCACTTCCCGGATTCCGATTGAGCTGAAATTTTGCATACACGTTCAGTTTGGATGACAAAAGCGTTTTCTTTAGTTTTTTTTAAACTATAATATTTTTTGTTTTGAAATTCTTTTGCCTCGGACACTTGTGAGCGCAGTCCCAATTTCCATTGTAGTAGTAGGTTAATGCTTGCAACCAAACACTGCTGGTTCCACTACTTACCCAGACTGTGTATACTCCTGCATGACAGTAGCCACTCGCTGCACCAACTGCGCTGTGGGGATGGGCTCGTGGTACATCAGGTAGTACTGCTGCGCCATCTTACGGGCTTGCGTGACTAGCAGACGGTAGTCGGGACCCATGCCGGAGTACACCATGCCTGGAAGACAGGGAAATTGAGAGTATTGATGCTGTTTCAATGGGTATCCAGAGGAAAGAGCTTCAAGAAGTGACGAAACCTGAGAAACACCAAATAAATTATTATTCATCTCAATAACTTGGAAAGGCTTCCTTTATTCTTCGAAATCTGAGCGCAAAAGTCTATTTTATCCGCTAGCGTGGAAAAGTTATTCGAAATTCGAACGTGACGAACTATGGTGTAGAGCACAGACCTGGGCCCCAAGTCTGTTGTAATTATGAGAGTATTTTGCCACGAGTGAGGTAGCAAGAGTTAGCTGATGCGGCCCTGGACAAGTGTAGAGTGGTGAAGAAAAACAATTCAAATATAATTAGGCATCTAACATTTTCCTTGCTTTAGTGAGATGAAAAGTTGTGTGTTTCGCACGGCTGCAAAATATTTGCATCTCACCGAGTATACATATTGACAGTGAAAGGCTATTTGTTCTAAGCAATATTTGCTTTAGCTTTTTTTACAATTGTTTATAGAAAAAATACAACAAATTCAAAACTACAACTTACCAATATGGCCAGTGATCATCTCAACTTTGTTGACACTATGCTCATCGTAGAGGATACTCTTGTGTTTATTCTCCGTGGCTATCACTACGCCATTGGAAGCTGAAATCAAACAATCCAAGTATTGATCATTCATATTATCATAGCTTCTGCCAGCAGCTTCACCCGTGTGATATCTTTATAAATATAGCCAATGTTACTCAGTGATAATATAGAATTCTGCTGGTGAAAGAATTTTTAAAATCAGACCAGAGGCCCAATTCTCGTAATTAAGAATGTTCAAAATATAGTTCGAATCTCATTCCGATCTACTACCAATGTCTTAAATGTCACAAATGGTATTCTCCTACCCTAACAAACAACGTCAAACGTGACATTATATTGTAATGAGATCGAAAGTTGAATAAAAGGCAAATCGGTATTCTGCTAACATTTTGAACTGACACAGATAATAAAATTGACACTCTCGTCTATACACAACTTAGATTATGTAAACCCTAGATGAAGTGACAGTGTAACCAGTTTTATATCGGTGTTTAATTTGTGCATGTGTGTGTGAATGTTACCAGATTGTACCCTATTTTCCCATAAATAAAACTGAGATGTATCGAATAGTTTATTTTTTAATATTCATCAATTTTATGCATTATAAACTTTAAAAAAAAGTAAAAACTGACTTCAGAAACTAAAAAGTATAAAATAATTTTCTTAAAACTTATCAGCTTCTGAAGTCGGGGCCTTTAAAATTCTTTAATGCAGCAAGCTTGATAGTGGCACTGACTTCAGAAGCTGATAAGTTTTTTAAGAAAATTATTTTATACCTTTTAGTTTCTGAAGTCAGTTTTTACTTTTTACTCTTCCAGGCTCTTCAACCTATATGTTATTGACCTCATAGTCGATCTTAGCAGCATGAGTGTTCGATGTCGGGTTGGTGGTGTTTGTATTAACAGCATTAACTACGCAGACGACATGGCGCTGCTGGGCCCAACTGCAGGATCCATTGGAGAGCTGTTGAAAGTATAGACAATTAAGTTTTTGCATAAGATATTGTTAAGAGACATACCAACCTTGCCTCTTTTGTAAAAGATAATATTAGTCTATGATTGTCTTTTAGACCTAGTTACTATGAGTTACTGTTCTTGTTATTTTATGTCTGTCAAGTTTGAAATATGTACTGAATAAAATTTCATTTTATTCTTGAAGATAATCTAATTGTTTATCTTATTACTGAATACACAGTTAATCGCATGTGGAGCGTTTACTTGCTTCACAGATATATTTTTCATGACCGGGATAAAATCGATTTAAAAGGAAAATAATCTATAAAATTGAAAAACAACTGAATTTTGTTAACAATTCTGACTAAGGTTCATAGGTTTTTATTTAATAGAAAATTCGAAAGTCAATTCAGATTTCCCGTATTTTTGGGTATTTCAAAGGCCATAAACTGAGCACACTGAATGACTTTTGATTTAGAGGTTATGGAATCAATTATTACCTATTATTTCTTAATAATTGGTAATATCGACATAATTGAATTGTATTAGTAATTTTATGTGTATAACGGACATTCACCTAATCACAAACAAAGCAATTTTAGCATATAATTACAGTAAAACGTACCTGTGAAACGTAACATTACCGGCAGCACTTTTTGTTCGGTTTTTGCATCCAAGGACACTGCAGACCACCATGTTCACATTGATAATATCAAATTATGATTACACTATCAGAAGAACACCCACAACAAGTAATTCAGGCTGTTAAAATTAATTAATTAATAACTTTTGATAGAATAACAACAACCCGACGTCAATTTTGGTTGCAAAATGTCTAAATGACAAATGTGCTCATATCAAAAAAGTTGTTACCGACGTTCATTATAGTCTTTCTCGCTCTTTCTACAGACTAATGTATAGGTTCGCCACCCTCTCACACTAACGATGTGTGCGTGTCGCTTGATCTTTAGGTTTAAATAATCTAAGATACACAAACATCAAAAATGAGATTGAAATGAGTTTGTAAGAAGATTGAATCCAAATCATACTGGAATCGGACTGAACTTTAAGAGGAGTAGAATACATGACTTTTTGTCAATTCATAATACAATCTCAGTTCGGTCAACTTTCAGTCATATTATAAATTAATTACGAGAATTGGGCTTCAGTAGTTTATGAGTTTATCCTTAACAAATAAACATACAAAAAATCAAATCTTTGCTCTTTTTACCACTAGTTTAGATTAGATAAACCACGTATTTATTTATTTCGACATAATAATTGTCTCACACTAGGATTTCTCCTGTATCGTGGGTACAGTTTACAAACATACATATCACATGCACACACAGACCCGAAACAACTATCTGTAGATCATACAAATATTTGTTCCGTGTTGGACTGAACCTGTGGCATGTAGCGCAGAAAGCCAATCGCTTAGCCAGCGTCATCAAAACTTGTGAAGCTTTCTCAAGATTTAATTGCATGAAAAGCTATACAAGCAAGTGGTTGGTATTATTAGAATTCCTTAGTTCATTGACAGATTTAATATCATGATCTTGCACTTTTATTTCGACACCAGGGGGGCTAAAAAGGCCGCTTTAGATGAATCATAATATGATTCATATTACGAATGTCAAAAAATCTAAGTACTTAATTGACGACTCTTAATGTCATCCGCATAAGGTTCATATTCAGTAATCATCTGTTTGACAGTTACTATGCAGATCATTAGATGAATTGCTCAATGTGGCCTTTTTAGCCCCCCAGCAACGAACACTATGCTAACTTGAAAAAGTTAATTTTACACCAGTCAGTTGAATCATAATTCATATTGAGTGATTACAAAAATTACATTCACTTAACGTTGGGTTTAGTTCAAAACTTCTTTATTTTTTTAAATTTCCATTATGTTTTATTTGGCGATAAACAATTTGGCATTAATAACGGAAAATGCCCAAAGTTAGCGTAGTGTTGATTGGTGGTGTCGATCTGATCATTATTAATTTGTCATGTCATTGAAACAAAATGTTCCGAACTGTCCAAACATAATAGTCTCAAGGTATTAGTGATTAATTTACCAAACATTTAGCAATAAATTGAGTTTATAACAACTTCAACATGGAATTAAAGCAGTGAACTTGCAGAAAACTGCCGACGCCAATATAACCTCTTAAATAAACAAAACTTACCTTTAATACCGACGGACGTGCCGCCGGCAGCTACAGCAGCTAACGCATATTCGATTTGAACTAATTTCCCCGAAGGACTGCGGAAAAATACAGAGAAATCATGGTAATTACACCCAATACACCATCGGAGGTTTGATACACGAAAAACCTTAAAAATAATGGTAAACCAACTATGATATACAGTTAATTAAGTTTACCAATGATAATTGTCATAAATTCAAGGTTCTGGTTAGCCAAAATCACGTAAATAAATATATTTTTTACCTAAAAGTGGTGAGAGAGAAACTGTAACGTTCGGACGCCATGATTACAAAGCAGATTGTCAAAATTTCGCGTTGTCATTTTGGCAGCAATGACGAAATGTCAAACATTCGCGTTTCGTTTCGTCGTTCGTAAACGGAAGTATCATAGACAATTTTGTTTCTCAAATCTAAAGAGCCTGGTTTTCAAGTCTGAAACTTTTCTCTGATTGGTAAATCCATCAGCCAATCAGAAGCGCGAGTATACGCTCAATAATTTGACTGACATTTGGAACAGTGCTATTTATAATTTTAATGATCTTTCACAGAAAACTTTGGATAAACATTAGTGCGTGATGTTAGGCGGGTTGCGTGGTATTTCGCCGAGTTCCGAAACCATGTCTGAGGGTACGCTGGAGAGGAATCGCGCGGAAAAAGCGCTGATTACCAAGACACCGACCCATAGCCAGTTGTTCCAGAAAAATAATTCTGGTGTTAAGAATTACTCGGATAAGAATGGCAATGATGTTACGAAGGTTGTTCATAAAGGAAGGAAGACCTTTGCCTTTTGGACGCTAGTTTGTTTATTATTTATCCTTGCTATCGGGAATTTGATTCTGACGTTCACTATTCTAGCAGTTCTGAGGCTTGGACAAGGTAATTTTAATTTTAGAATAATAGAATACAATAGAAATACTCTTTATTGTACACTTGATAAAAAAGGAGCAATGAACATACTAATTACAATTAATAGACCTGATATAGTGGTGGTGGATCGATCAGAGCGGCGCGCAATGATTGTCGACATAACGGTCCCGCATGACGAGAACCTCGTGAAAGCCGAGAAAGATAAACAGATCAAATATCTTGATTTGGCTCGCGAGGTTGTCGACATGTGGGATGTGGATTCAGCGATCATTGTGCCGATAGTCGTTTCGGCCAATGGCTTAATTACCGAGAGTCTCGACCGACACCTCAGGAGGCTCTCGTTAGGCAGTTGGATCAAGGGCCTGATTCAGAGAGCAGCACTTCTTGACACGGCACGGTTCCTCTCTCTGGAGCCCTAGCCACCGGTAGCTTGGACCCTGTTCCCGATGCCGGTTGGTTCCTATTTTTTGTGTTTTTAAATGTATATTTTCTTAAGTTTTATAATATGTATTTAAAAATATAAAAAATATGTATATAAATAAATGAATAAAGATTGTACAATGGGTGGTATCATCACAATCGAAAATTCGACCTAATAAGTGAGTGAATTTTAGTACTGCAGTTGCATTTGGGAATGGACACTGAATCACTCTGAAAATTTTGCGAACTAAATAAAAAATTACCCTGTATGTGCTCAGTTTTTATTTTTATTTTATGTTTTAAATCATTACATAGTGTAGTTAAGTTTGATTGGCAAATAAAGTATTTATTTAAATACCAAAATTATTGATTCTTAATTCAAAGTTGCATGTAATTTTTCCAGGCATGGAAAGTATGGAATTCTTGCCAGAGCATAATGCTGTCAAGTTCTTTGGAGACACAGACTTTGAACACCTGTACAAGAAAGATGGATTGATTGAGAGCTTCCGAGACACTCCCATGAGCATCACCAGTGAAAATGGATCCGTGATGTTTAATTTACAAGTCAAGTAATTAATATATTTGTTTTTTTTTTATGTCAAAACGCAGATATTGGTCTCTTGGCCCAAGGCATTTGCGGGTGTACCGCGTAACTAAAATGGTAATGAACATCGACTCTGGTAATTAACAACAAGCTACTTTAAAATAAAATAAACCGGCCAAGTGCGAATCGGACTTGCGCACGAAGGGTTCCGTATCATCTATACTTATAATAAAATCGTAACGAGGCGAAAACTGTACATTGAATATTTTTCAAAAAAAATGATAGCTGCGTGTACTAGAAACGACACTGAAGCCAAATCAGATGTTTTTAGAATTTTTGTCTGTTTGTCTGTTTGTCTGTATGTCCGTTTGTCTGTTTATATGTCCGAGCTTCACGCCTATACTACTGGACAGATTTAGTTGAAATTTTGCAGTAATATCTGTCAAAGGGCTGGTCAACATATAGGCTATAAATTATCACGCTATTATCTAAGGGGGATGAGCTAAAGTGCATTATGCCTGTTTACTATTATGAGCAACCACTTCATTATTAAGAGCCGAATCTTAATAAAATATTGTATTATTATAATTCATAGGTCCGGTCAAAATATGTAATAATAATCATCACCCTATTCGTCTAGGGGGCTAAGCAAAATTAATCTTCGTTTTAGTTTCACAGTTCCTGTGTTCATTTTAACTCCTCACTTGATCCAGTTCTTAAATTAGTAAAATGGTATATTTATAAGTAATGCCCAGTATTTTTTTTTTACTGATAAACGTGATTTCTTTGGCACCTTACTTTAAGGTACGTATTTCACTGACTGCTATGTTCCAAAAGGTGAAGCGTGATGAAAGCATACGACATAATATCTTACTCACGAGATAATTACTTTTATAAATGCGCTACCAGATATTTCGACGTAACTTTGATTTCATTATTTTTTTATTACATTTTCCTGAAACTAGATGGCGTTAATAGACTTTTTAACCAAAACCGAGTTTTTGTATTTCCAGTAAATATTGAGATAAGATATTTATTAAGATTTTATTAGGATTGGTTAGATTTTTTTTTATCCATAGAATTTATCGGAAACCTGTAGGATGGGCTTTTTGGAATCTAATAGGTAATTAGGAATTTAAAAGCCTTATTGGCAGTAGTAAAATGACGTGTGCTTGCTGTTTACTGCTACTATTGCAAATTGATAAGGGCTAACATCGTTTGCATTCTGGAGAACAGCAAATTAGGTTCATAGAACATTATTTTTACAACATAGTCTTTTGCCTGATGCACGGCAGCTGAAAATTCATTGACTTGAGGATGACTAGAATGATCTGTCAGCACATTTCATTCTTTCATTTTCATTTCATATTAATTAAATATTATCGTGTTTCTTTAAATTTGTCTTCAGTCTCCCTAGATAGCGTTGGGATCGAAATATTTGTTCTTTTAATTGGGTTTATGTGTTTACGAAAATGTAAAGTTTATAATTTTGATGTTTTCTCAAAGTATTTTAAATAGGTACTGTTGTTAGATTAATATAAAATCATTACAAGGGGCAGTAACAGTTACCGAATTCTCACCGACTACGTCGTTGTCGTTGTTAGTCATTAGTAGAGTGTAGGCAAAATAAAGGTATCGCTAGATCACCTACTTTGTATTTATGAGAGGAAAGTCTGAGAGCCAACAAAAAAAAAGAAGTTACCCCATATCAGGAAAACAGCGAAAAATATTTCAATGAAACTTTACAGTAATTGTATAGATAATAGTCTAACTTAAAAAATTTCATTTGCAACAGTTGACTAGATCCTTAGATACCTACAGCTTGATCGCTCTATTGTAAGCAGTCCCATACAAAGCAGAGGTCACGATTGATTGGTTATACAAAATAATGTTGTATTGGACCTACTTTGATGCGACTTTCACTGTAGTTTAATTTATTAGGGATCGAGATCTTATAGTAAACATATTTCATCGCACTATCACTCATAGGAGTCGAGCAATGTAACATATTTTGTGTATAATGTATGATGGATATGAAACGTAAGAATTTAACAATTTCGATAGGACTTTCACAGTAGCGCTACTAAGGGGTCGACTTTTTAACATAAATATGTATCATCACGCTACGCTACGCTCACAGGAACTGAACAGTGTAACATTTTTTTTGTGTACACACGGCTACTATCAAGTTGTACATTTCCAGTAAAAGCTGACCACGTATTGTATAGGCTTCCCTTACATTAAGAGGTCAGCTTATTTTACTGAAAATTTATAGCTCGATATGTATCCGTGGGCACTAACGTAGATAGTTAAGAAATTTGTGATTTAAACGAGTTTATTTAACATTTTCGGTAAAAAAACATCACGGCAAATTACTATACATATGAAGGAAACTAGATAGTTTTTCAACATTAGAAATGTTTATTTTGACACCCATCGTAACTAGCTAAGTGGAGCGGTAAATGGTAGAATAGAAGCCGACAAAAATATCAGGTTCAAATCCGGTCCCCGTGTTTCTACTTTTTGTATTTAATACTAATTGATAAAATTTTATATTATTAGAAACATGTATTTTCAAAACATAATTCGAGCACCCCTACACCACGCGAACGAAGTCGCGGGCACAGCTAGTTATCTATAAAAACGGCAAAAAAATCACGTTAGTTGTATGGGAGCCCCCTTAAATATTTATTTTATTCTGTTTTGTAGTATTTGTTGTTATAGCGGCAACAGAAATAATTATATCATCTCTGAAAATTTCAACTGTCTAACTATCACGGTTCATGAGATACAGCCTGGTGACAGACAGAAAGCGGAGTCTTAGTAATAGGGTTCCCGTTTTACCCTTTGGGTACGGAACCCTAAAAATACCGATCATGAAGTTAGGACTCCAATCCTCATGATCGGTATTTTTTTTACAAGGTAGGTCATAGTTTAGGCTCTCATGGTCGTATTGAAGCTTATTACCAGAGTCTGATCTTCATTACCATTTTGTTACACGGTAGACCCTCAGGTTGTGATTAGAAAACATATTCATTATTTTTAACAGAATTTGTTATACTAGTAGAATTTACCTGTTAATTTTTTTGTATCTTTATTGTAACGCAAAGGAATAACAACATTATTCCACAGACCATCTCGCTACGAAAACAAGCTGACAGTGAACACTTCAGGAGTGTTCGTTCGAGGAGTCAACGCGTTAGAGCTGATTGACCCTGACTCCGGAGAAGTGGTGTTTAGTACCGCGGCCGCCGAGATGAATATACCCGATGGAGTCAATAATTTGCATGCTAAGGTAGGCGACAACTTAGAGATAAACTACGCTAACATGGCGCGCCCCTCCAAAATTCAAAACGTTTGAAAGTATTTATGAAGCGCCACCAAGACTCATAACGCATGTGTGCGTACTGAGACGGCCGGACAACACAAATAAATCCAAGGATTTGTTGCTCGGTAAGGATGTGACTACACACATTGAAACAGTCATTTGGAGGGGCGCGCCATGTTATCGTAGTTTATCTTGATTATCTTTGATCCATTGTATGGTTAAAATTGTTTTTTTTTGTTTTTTTATATGAGACTGACAGATGAAGAGAAACATTTTTTTTTTTGTTTCTTTAGTCCCCTATGGGACAGGCAAAGGGAGATGAAGAGAAACATTAATTACAAAATAATAAATCTATCAAAATATCACCGACCAGGGTGTAAGCATTGGAAGAGGTTATCCAACAGCCAACACCGAATGCAATACGGTCTTATAAAATTTAAAAGCTAGTTTAATCGGATATCATCTTAGCCATGTTTTATTAAAATCTGTTCAGCCGTTCAAAACTTACAGCTCTTTTTCTAGTTGGAGTCGGGGTTTTTGACGGTTAGATTATTTAAAATCAATGCTTTTCTTTCCAGCAAATATCAGTCAAACGCATTACCTCCCCCGTGGACGAAGACCTAACTCTACGCTCCGAAAACTCAGCCCACCTTCGAGGAGCAGAAGGCACCCACATGGAATCAAAAGAACTCTTCTGGAGTGCGGACCAGGACATCTATCTTAGATCTATCAATGGTTCTGTAGTCTTAAGCGGGAAAGAAGGGGTTTTTATAGATGTCAGATACTTGCCCATAGCGAGTACGGTGAATAGGACGGACAAGTACAGTCAGGGGACGGGCCAGTTTAAGGTGTGTGTGTGCATGCCTCAGGGGAAGCTGTTCCGAATAGCAGTGCCTACAGGACAGAAGGTTACTTGTTCACATATTAATATGACTGGGGATTTAAACCCTTGTATTTAGATTTTATTGAGTGAAATATTGGGGTGTACAGACCAGGGTTGTTGAGAACATCAGCATCAGCATCCGCGGAACTTCAGCATCATTTTCAACATCAGCATCAGAATTAATTGAAGCTGAATATGACTGCTGAAGTTCAAGTCGTGACATGACCGCAAAGGGGAGGCTTATAGCACTGATTATTACTAAACTACTTAGTTTGATTCTATTTTTTATTAAGTAACAAAATTATTTTCATTTTAATACCAAGGAAAACTGTGCATCTTTTAGATACTTAATTATAAATTCATAATGGTCACTACTTTTTCCTTGCTTTTTTAAGAAAAGATCCCCTGTTCTACTCACACACAAGGGTAGACCAAAGATATCTATAGTGTTTCCTACCTATACAGATACCTACTTTAGTTTAGCAGGTAATATTATTAAATTTTGAATCTCATGGCAACACTTTATTCACTTTTCTTCTTAGTTTATTTACCGCTTAAAAGTAAGTAAGTAAAAATAATAATAATGCAAGATATAATTTTTAAATGCAGTATAAACAATATCTTTAGGTCTTTCAGAATACCAAAACATTTTTTAGTGTCTATGGTCTAACGTCAATCTACTTTTACCCTCACTTTTCTTTGCGCCGATGTGAATTTCAAATCCGTGTCTGTACTATTGTAAGTTGTATTTCAAATAAATTGTTATACTCAAAAAAGGGAAACATTTAATTTTAAATTAAACTGTGTTATTATTCTATTTTATTTATGTTTATAATCCTTATTTGTATTCTTTTTGCTAATTTATACCTTTTTGGGGGGCTTTTTTTTTTTATATATATTTTTTTTATATGAAACGGTCGTCCAGCGTCGGCCGCCGTTTTAACTGAAAACAACCATTGAGATATAATGCGGCCAAGAATGCGGTCATTACCGCGTTCGGTTGAGGTTAGCAACTCACAACGTAATTGGGAGTTTTTTTTAACCGACTTCAAAAAAAAGGAGGAGTTTCTCAAATCGAGGCGCGTTTTTTTTAAAATGTTTTTTACCTCATAACTCTCGACTGCGTGAATCGATTGACAATGGGATCCATGAGAAAACCATATAAGTCTTAAATTTACATTAAGTATGTGCGCGACAAATGGTCGAATAACTCAATATCACGCCAACCGATTTCGATGATTCTTTTTTTGTTTGAAAGGGTATACTTCCGAAGTGTTCCCATTTAAATTTAGTGAGGATCTGATGAAGATCTTCGGAGATAGACAATGGAACTCTTGAATGAATAACAGCACATCACTTGCGATTGCTGTAATCTCATGTTTATGTATTGTTTATGCCACTCAAAATTGAAACCAAACCAAAGTTAGGAGTCTAAGCAAAGTTGGGCAGTACGTACTTATTTAAGGGGGCACTCGAGAAATGTCGATTCTGCAACAAAATAAAACTAAGACATCAATATTCAGAATTTAATTCTTCAATTTATAACCTAGATATACAAAAAATACTCACACAACGACATTTTATATTCACATTACATTGATACTAAATACCTGATGGTATTCGCTTCACGATTCTGGCTAACAGGGTTGGCTGAACACCTGAGGTCTACCGCGTAAATAAAATGGTAATGAACATCGATTCTGGTAATGAACTTCAATACGATCGTGAGAGAAACTTCGAGCTACTTTAAAAAACAAATACTGATGATGAAGTTGGGACTCCCAATCTTCATGATCGGTATTTTTTTTACAAGGTAGCTCAAAGTTTAGCCTCTCACGATCGTATTGAAGTTCATTACCAGAGTCGATGTTCATTACCTACCATTTTAGTTACGCGGTAGAGCCGCTGGCCCTTTACCCTCGAAAATAACTTACTGCAATGTCAATCCAATCCTCATGTCTTTTAGTTCATTAAATATCCGCTAGCGCCCTCAAAATTCAACAAATCTGGCGCTAGTGAGTGTAATCTGACATTATGGGATACAGCCTGTGGCGGGAAATTCAATATTTAGTTTTTTGCTATTTTTGAGAAGTAATTTGGATATTTGCTCAAATAATATACAATATAGTATTTATTATGTAGGTACTCATTAAACTTTAATAACAGGCAACCAACCGACTTTTACTTCTATTACCTACGCCATTGAAGTCAAAATCGGTTGAACGACACTGCAAAAACCTTGTAATTACGAGAACATTCTAGCCCGATTGAAATAGCAGAACCCTGGACTTCTTCTGGACATTTTTAAAAAAACCGTCCAGAAATATTACTTTTTTTTTTTTTTTTAATGATTAATTTTGATTTTATGCGTTTTTGTCACCTTAGAGTTATAATTTAACCGGGGCCCCTTTACGCCCCTAGAGGTGTAAAATCGAGATTGGGAAAAAAACCTTAAACCATGGTTTCTGTTGCTTGCATACGGACGTGTCGACAGGATACTAGAATACAATGGTATTCCAGTGCAGGTACCCAATATGCCAGTTATCGTGAAAATATACGAAGATTTTTATAGAATTTCAGGTGGTATTTATTATTATTGTACAACGTACAGTCTGTCAAGAAAGTCATGAAAAGGATTTTGAAGGAACTAAAATTCTTCTTCGCTCGCAACCCTAAATAAGTACCGTAGGAGTCAGTTTGGGTACAACGATGTGTTTATTTTACAATTCTGTGTAGATTTTTTGTGATAAAAAAATGTTTTCGGCATTAATATATTAAAAATAAACAAGAGAATATACAAGTGGCGCCCTCAATCCTTTTCATGACTTTCTTGACAGACTATATATCAGAAATGCGTGATCATATTTAAGGGTGTGGATCAGACCATCAAACTGAACAACTTTCTCTATGGGACCAACATCGTAATCGCGAAAAAATAATCGGCTGTCCCATACGTTTGGGTCGAGTAGGTATTGAAGTTTTGTATGGGACAGCTGATAATTTTTTCGCGATTACGATGTTGGTTCCATAGAGAAAGTTGTTCAGTTTGATGGTCTGATCCACACCCTTAAATATGACCACGCATTTCTGATAAACGTTATATAAGGTCCAACCTTTCTTCCCTTTAAAGGATTACTGTACTCATCAGTAAGAACAACTTTTATTATAGAAATAAACCAGAAAATCGCCAAGAAAAAAAAAACTGCTTTTCTATACAAATAATTAAATATTACTCGAGTAAACGTTTGGAATAGTTGGGTTTTTCGCGATTTTAGGGTTGGTCCCCTAGTAAAAGTTATTCATAATAATAAGAACTATAACCCCTCAGGGCGAGAAAGTTGGAATCTTTTATATTACTTCCGAAGTCAAGTTGTTACAGTAGTAAGAACCACACCAGCGCCTCTATCGGTAAAATTAGCAATTAATGTACCATTAGGATTAAGACAGATCATAGACAATCAGACGAACATTTCCTACTGAGTAAATGTCTATATTCTATTGAAGAATTATAAAAAACACAATTGATGTCATTTAATAACATAAATATGTTATTTTTAAATTATTATTATTAATTTTGTTATTTTATTTCATTGTTATCTGTCTCAGGGGCCATTAAAGTATTACGTAAGCACCAAAGGGGGGGGGGGGGGGGGGGTCTTTGCTTTGCATATTTTTGACAACATGGGGGACGGGGGTGTCTGGATGGTGATGACGTCAGTACGTCCTGATCTACCAGACATTAAATGGTATTCAGAACATGTGCACCAATGTTAATAGTTAGCTTGAATAAATATTAAATGTGCATTAAATTCCTTTATAGTCTATAAATTCCTTATTTCTAAACTATAACTGCTGCTCATGAATAACAATAAAGAAACCTGAACAGATTAAAAAAAAAGTACCAATATTTACGTAAGCATAGGAGGGGGGAGTAAGAGCTTTGCTTTTTGCTGACAAGGGGAGGGGGAGTTATAAATGACTGTGATTCTGCTTATAGTGCCACAAACTTATCTGACCTGGTGACCAAAATTGGAACTAACGTCGTAACGGAACAAAAATGACAGCAAAATGTCATTTTTGTAGGGAGATGACATTGGTAAAAGCGACGGCAGCGACGCCACGGCCGGGTCAGATAAGTTTGTGGCACTGTACATAATATTTGAATGGCACCATATGTCTGCACTAAAACATACAATTGTCATTCTCGACAGATTTAAATCGCCTCGTGTGAACACCGCTTTACATAAGTTCTACGTCTATTTTAGTTCGACTATAAACCGATAGAGGCGCTGGTATCAATCCCATAGCTGTCTATAATAAATTGAGTTTTAAAAATTACGATAGGTTATCGTCCTATCGCTTAAAACCGTTTATTTAAAAGACGACAAATATACAGCTTCTATGGTATGCAAGGCCATATAATTATGAAGCTATACATTTTCAGTATAAGCAGACCTCTCATTGGGTATAGTTTCGAAACCCCCTATAAAAAATTGTAAAAACTTATTGCATCAGCGTAAAGATCATGTTTTACTGCAGTACTAATAAACATTCGTGGTTGAAGACGCGCGCAGTTCGGAACTGACCGGTTTTACGAAGTTTGCCGATGCGACTTCTTAACGTAGTTATTTCATGTAGCACTAAATGTCGCTACAGTTATTATTACTTATACAGTGGGCCGAGCACGAATGTTTTGACGTATAGTAAAGTGAACGTAACCAAATTTTGATTATAAACTTTTTTTTCAATTTTATGCAACAAACGCACTTGTTTCATGAAAATGTAAAAATATTGCATGTATTTCCAAAAAAATATCAGGGATTAAACGTGTATTTTTGGTTAAAAATTTGCTTACGTTTACGTTACTATTCGTCAAAACATTCGTGCTCAGCCCTCTGGATAATTTTTTATGTAGTGCGCAAAATTTGCAGAGTGATTCAGTGTCAGTTACCAAATGCAACCGCAGTACTAAAATTCACTCCAAAACAAAATAAAAAATTGATTTTCTATGGCTTGCGCTAGTAAATTATGCGTGTCCCCCATACTAAGTCGAATTTTCGTTTTGTTTTAAAGTGATCCCAATACTGCGGTTGCATTTAGGAACAGAGACTGAATCACTCTACAAATTATGAAATTTCATGTCGCTACAGTTATAATAACTTATATTTGTCGTCTTTTAAAAACGGTTAAAATTCTAAACACTAATGTAGAAATTTCGTATATATACAAAGAATATATTTATATTAATTTTTCACTCAGTTTGACCAAAATATTTTTTGTCACAGTCTAGCTAGAGTAGCGTGCTGCTTGGAACGGAATGACATGCGAATGACATTCAGTAGTTAAGATGACGCAGTTATAAAAAACAGGTAACTTGCATCTATATAATGAGAAATAAAAATAAAAAAAGTTTGAGAAATGTGTCAATGAAAGATTTATTCAAAAATTATACCTTTTCTACAAATTATCTTTATTATAAATTACGTAAAACGGAACGTTATTTCAAACACAATCATTGAGTTTATGACGTCACTCCTTCGTGTTTCCTTGGTAACCATATTCACACGCTATGAACGAGCGATGCTATGACGTCATGTCACGTGACTCTGTGTTTTGGCTCGAACATTTGAAAGTCATATTTTTTTTGTGATACTTGAATTATTCGTGTATTAACTTTTTTCAGATTTAACTGTAAATACATGTAACTTCCCTATTTAAGCAACTACCGCATACAAAAACGCGCGTAAGCTGGCTTATGCGTATTACGTCAAAATAGTAAGTCGGTCATTTTTAAAAAGAAAAAAAAATGCATTTCCTGCATTTGTACTAAACATCTCTGTCAAGCAAAAAGTACAGTCGGCAAATATTCCGGTCGACCATCTTTAGAGCTAAAATCGTTTGCACCCGGCGTCCAAATGCAGAGTTACTAACTCTAAGCGGGCCGCAGTCGTTCAAAGCATTTTGAATACTAAATGTATCACCACAACGTATCGTGACTGAATATTTTGTTATTTTTTGCGACTTATCAGTCTTATTTTAAGATTAGTATTTCCAAATAATGGCTACGTTCAGTAATTCATATTTCGGTGTGAAAGTCACTCGTGCGAATGTCGCTCGCTCATCGGGAATAATTGAACGGCTTCGGGCGATCCACAGCTGCGTTACGCGAGTGACCAATCGAACGACCTCAAAATATCTGTTGGATCGTATGACTACAGTCATTGGTCGGTTGACAGCAGTGCGACTTTCACCCTACTATGTTACGGGGTGACCGGAGCGATCGCCCGATGACGCCCGCTCAAATAACTGAACGGTTTAGTGTGATCATCCGGACAATAATGCGTCGTCGAGCGTCGTCTGACGTAATGACTGAACACGCCTAATAACGAGAAAACCTAAATATTTGTATAATGAAGGCGTACAACAGTACACCATTTACTCCATAAACACAATTTAAAAAATTCAACAATAATTATTTACAATTCGCATGTCATTCCTTTCCAGACATTAGTTAATCACCGAATCACCGGCGCTAATCACCACTTCGCACACAAACGTACACAGGTATCACTGAACACTGTAAGTCACTTTCACACCGCGCCAGTGTTTTCACCGTTCACAATCTGGTAGGTGATCAGGTACTCTGGGTAAGCCTGGGGGAGAAAGGGAATATATTATTGTATATAACTTGTCCCAAAATTCAACGATAAGCGGGAACCAGAGGGTTGACTTGGTTTCTAGTTTCATACCTTTTCAGTAATCGGGTTTTAGTTTTTGAACTTAATTTTGTATAATATAAAAGACTTGTAATAGAAAAATAAAATAATAATAATAAAAGAAGACAAAATAGATAGATTTTTTCATGTGTGAAAGTAATTTTTTTTGCAAAATAAAGTTTGGGTTGGGTAGCTCGATAATCACAGCTTAAAAACAAAAATAAATATAACATGGTATACAATATTTTTTTTTATATTATCAGTAAAATATAATTTCTGAAAACTTCCAAAATTTCCGAAGTTTTGGAAGTTTTCGGGAATATTTCCGGAAAACTTCCAAAGTTTCGGAAACTTTCCGCAGTTTCCAACTCTAATTCGGGGGTTTATTGTTCTATGCTATTATAGTCTGTCAAGAAAGTCATGAAAAGGATTGAGGGCGCCACTTGTATATTCTCTTGTTTATTTTTAATATATTAATGCCGAAAACATTTTTGTATCACAAAAAATCTACACAGAATAGTAAAATAAACACATCGTTGTACCCAAACTGACACCTAAGGTACTTATTTAGGGTTGCGAGCGAAGAAGAATTTTAGTTCCTTCAAAATCCTTTTCATGACTTTCTTGACAGACTGTATGTTTTTTAATTAAGTTAAGTATATACCTGCTCGCCGCGGTACACGACGTACTCCGGGAAGCACAGGCCGCCGTGCGAGGGCCGGCCCGCCACCGAGTGGTGGCCGGGCGGCGCGTGCGCCATCTTCATGGCGCTCAGCAGCTGGAAGCCGCGCCCCAGCGTCACGCGGCACAGCAGCATCTGTCTGCAACACATTACTACTCAAAGCTGGGCTCCACCGGCAGCGGAGCGGGCTCCGTACGGACTCCGTTTGACTCGCAACGGTAAAGTTCATAATCAGAATCAGAATCATTTATTTGTCAGAATGTAGTATTACATAGTATGGTGTTAAATTAATGTAAGTAGATCTATACATTCTACCAGTTACTGGTGTACAAATATGCATACAAATTGTGCAGTTGAATTGCAATTGTTGAGTTGCATAGACGTACTTCCACCAACAAAGAGTCTAGCGGACAGGCGGGAGTCCGCGGCAAGAGCTTTGTGCGCAGGACATCCGGATCCGCGGCAGGAATCGTACACGTAGTACGTACTGATTGATTTTGCTATAATAAAGTCCTGCTAGTACTTGTAAAATAAATAGCAGCACTCGTCTTTGAGCGCAGGACATCCGGATCCGGATTTAATAAAGTCTTGCTATTGGTACCTGTGACACACATAGCAGCTCCTGTCTTAGTGCGCAGGACATCCGGATGCGCCGACAAAGTTGTACACGTACTAATAGTTTTTGATATTGACATAATGAAGTTCTGCTGTTAGTACCTGTGACACAGATAGCAATTCCTGTCTTTGAGCGCAGGACATCCGGATCCGCGGTAGGAGTCATACACGTATTCATAGCTTTGATACCTATTGATACTATAAAGTCCTGCTGTTGGTACCTGTGACACAGATAGCTCCTGTCTTTGTGCGCAGGACATCCGGATCCGCGGCAGGAGTCATACACGTATTCATAGCTTTGATACCTATTGATACTATAAAGTCCTGCTGTTGGCATCTGTGACACAGAAGTAGCTCCTGTCTTTGAGCGCAGGACATCCGGATCCGCGGCAGGAGTCATATACGTATTAATAGCTTTGATACCTATTGATACTATAAAGTCTTGCTGTTGGCATCTGTGACACAGATAGCAGCTCCTGTCTTTGTGCGCAGAACATCCGGATTCACCGACGAAGTTGTACACGTACTAATAGCTTATGATTTTGACATAATAAAGTCTTGCTGTTGGTACCTGTGACACAGATAACAGCTCCTGTCCTTGTGCGCAGGACATCCGGATCCGCCTCCAAAGCCGTACACGTACTGATTGCTTTTCGATGAGTGCTCCGCGAAGTAAATGCCGGCGCCGAACATGCCGCCTGGGGAAGAATAGACGAAATTAATATTGTTATTATGATAGCGACCGCGGGAGGAGGATTTTTAAGAGAGTTAGGGCATAGCGGCCCCCTGATTACGTATAATAAATATGACAGTTGCTGTCGCAAATAAACGTCCTATTCCGTATCCTCTTATGAAAACGTCTATAAGCGAGAAAGGGATGCATTGTTTGTTGGTCGTAATAATTAATGTTATTAAAACAGTAAGCGAATTGAATTGAATTCAGGTTTTTTTCCCAGAATTGTCAAAAATTCAGTAGACACAATTTTTATCGTTTTAAAAACTAGAAGACTTTCTCGTTATCTTTGATTTCTAACTCTATTCCTTTTTATTATCATAGGAAGTAGAGAATATGATATAACAAGGATATAACCGAATGTACTTAAGTGATGTCCCGAAACCTAGGACAATATTTGTCCCAGAAAAAATGTTGTCGTAAGGAAGTCTCCACTTTTTGTCTCTGTGCCTCGAAGTTTAGGTGAATTAGCTCCACCTATTCCGATCACTGGATATTACAGACATATTAATGTTTAATTTATTAGGGTAGGCAGTGTCTTTTTGACTTTATGGACAACGCCACTGCAAGCGTCCATACGTTACGGTAACCGCTTACCATCAGGCGAACTGTATACTTGTATGCCTCCTTAGTAGTAAAAAAAGGCCTTTCCCAATAGTGGGAACTAAGAAATCTGTGGGCCGAGCACGAATGTTTTTAAGTATAGTAACGTAAACGTAACCAAATTTAGAATAAAAAATACACGTTTAATCCATGATATTTTTTTGGAAATACATGCAATATGCTTATTCAGAGGCAATTCATTATTATCCTAGTTTTATTTGTATTCGCATTGAATTGCATTATTCTCGCAGATCTTACCACAACATTGTACTGATAAAGATTGTCAAGATCTATTATTTATTTGAAAAGAGTTACCATCTTGCCGGTTCTTCTCCATAGGATCTACTATTTGGAACCGTGCACCTAGAGTCTCGACATTTCATAAGTGCCTGTATCTGGTTTACATGAAATAAAGATCTATTCTATTCTAATACTTTTTCATTTTCACGAAACAAGTGCGTTTGTTGCATAAAATTGAACAAAAATGTGATAGATTCATCGTATTTAATTATCGAAATTTGCTTACGTTTACGTTACCATACGTCAAAGCCTTCGTGCTCGGCCCTCAGATCATTGTACAAAGTTTTGTTTCCGACTGTACGAAATCAAATTGTATCTCAACTCACCGATGTAAGCATGTCTCTCGTCAAACCCCTTCTGCACGATGGCGTTGATGAAGGGGCTGCCGTGGAACAGCATCCTCTCGTTGTGGGAGCCTGCCTCCTCGCAGACCTCACGTTTCCGGTGCTGGTAGCGCTCCCACAGGCGACCGTTGACCAGCTTTTGTATCTTGATTAAAGGAAATGTAAATATTTATTTATTTAGAAAAAAATACATTTATACTAGGAGGTAATGAATCCGGGCCACCAAAATAATAAGCCTTAGTATCTCGGAAACTAAACGAAAACGCAGCACGCTAAGCTTGAAATTGAAAGACAAGGTGAGATGCAGTGACATTAGGAAAAAATCAAAACTCCGTGATATAGTAACGACGGCCCTGCAGTTTAAATGGAGATGGGCTGGACATGTCGCCAGAATGACTGATAAACGGTGGACAAAACTTGTAACAGAATGGTATCGGCGGGTCTACCGCGTAACTAAAATTGTAATGAACATCGACATCGGTATTAAACTTCAATACGATCGTGAGAGCCTAAACTTTGAGCTAGGCCCACCCATACCCATACAACCCCCATAAATAACCCAAAAATTAAAAACCCATACCCACCCACCCATAAACCCACCCCATAAATTTAAAATGTGTAAATTGCGTCGTCGCAACGCAGGTGTGGCATATAATACGTTGATCCGTTGCGACGACGCAACGCAACGCATTAATGAGGCCTAAGCTTAATGTATATAAACACTCACCCTAACAACATTATAGTGTGAGAACATGCCGCCGGACGTGTCTCTGTGTGCCCGCACGGACGCTTGCATCTCCCTCTCCACTATCGTGTACTCGCTCTCTCTAATGTATATAAACACTCACCCTAACAACATTATAGTGTGAGAACATGCCGCCGGACGTGTCTCTGTGTGCCCGCACGGACGCTTGCATCTCCCTCTCCACTATCGTGTACTCGCTCTCTCTAATGTATATAAACACTCACCCTAACAACATTATAGTGTGAGAACATGCCGCCGGACGTGTCTCTGTGTGCCCGCACGGACGCTTGCATCTCCCTCTCCACTATCGTGTACTCGCTCTCTCTAATGTATATAAACACTCACCCTAACAACATTATAGTGTGAGAACATGCCGCCGGACGTGTCTCTGTGTGCCCGCACGGACGCTTGCATCTCCCTCTCCACTATCGTGTACTCGCTCTCTCTAATGTATATAAACACTCACCCTAACAACATTATAGTGTGAGAACATGCCGCCGGACGTGTCTCTGTGTGCCCGCACGGACGCTTGCATCTCCCTCTCCACTATCGTGTACTCGCTCTCTCTAATGTATATAAACACTCACCCTAACAACATTATAGTGTGAGAACATGCCGCCGGACGTGTCTCTGTGTGCCCGCACGGACGCTTGCATCTCCCTCTCCACTATCGTGTACTCGCTCTCTCTAATGTATATAAACACTCACCCTAACAACATTATAGTGTGAGAACATGCCGCCGGACGTGTCTCTGTGTGCCCGCACGGACGCTTGCATCTCCCTCTCCACTATCGTGTACTCGCTCTCTCTAATGTATATAAACACTCACCCTAACAACATTATAGTGTGAGAACATGCCGCCGGACGTGTCTCTGTGTGCCCGCACGGACGCTTGCATCTCCCTCTCCACTATCGTGTACTCGCTCTCTCTAATGTATATAAACACTCACCCTAACAACATTATAGTGTGAGAACATGCCGCCGGACGTGTCTCTGTGTGCCCGCACGGACGCTTGCATCTCCCTCTCCACTATCGTGTACTCGCTCTCTCTAATGTATATAAACACTCACCCTAACAACATTATAGTGTGAGAACATGCCGCCGGACGTGTCTCTGTGTGCCCGCACGGACGCTTGCATCTCCCTCTCCACTATCGTGTACTCGCTCTCCGCACACTCCCCGTCCGAGGTCGGAGGAACTTCCACCAAAGTAGTGCCGCCGTACCATTCTGGAGCAAAAAAACCATATTACGTCTAACGTAGAAATAGCAGAGATGTATATTGTAGATTGTACGCGCAAATCTTTATGAGCCCTGAACTAAGCTCTGAACTCTCCCTCTAGCACCTATAATAAGCGTACTGCGCAGCCACTCGCGGTCAACTTCCGAGAGCTCATAAAGTTTTGCGATAACTTTTTTATATGTATATTTTTTTTTGTATTTGTTGTTATAGCGGCAACAGAAATACATCATCTGTGAAAATTTCAACTGTCTAACTGTCACGGTTCTTGAGTTACAGCCTGGTGACAGACGGACAGACAGACAGACAGCGGAGTCTTAGTAATAGGGTCCCGTTTTACCCTTAGGGTACGGAACCCTAAAAATAGTAATTTCTTATCATACCTGATGCAGCTTGCAAGCTATGTCGTGCCGCCTTCAGCAGTCTGTGTCGATGACCATATGCCGCTACTCCGACTGCTCTCAAGTCTTCGTGAGACATCTCTGACAGGATGTCCACTGTGATCTGTTCTCTCTCCAGGGCTTGGGTGAGCTGTTCTAGGCCGATACTGTGGGAGAAAATATTTTGTTATTTAAAATTACTGGTGGTCGCCCTGTGGTTGAAATTCGACCGTAATAATTATTATAAGCTAGCTGACCCGGCGAACTTCGTACCGCCAATAAAAGAACTGCTTACTGCACCTACCTACCTACCTACCCTACCTATCTACCTACCTACCTACCCTACCTATCTACCTACCTACCTACCCTCCCTATCTATCTACCTACCTACCCTACCTACTTATGATTGACCATATCGATTGGTGCCAAAAGTCCAGGATGCTATTTTTTCGGATTTTAGTCGGTTCGATTCCCGGGTGAGGCAAGCGTATTTTCAAAAATGTTTAAAACAGTTTTGTTTCTTTTTTTAAATAAAGAAATGTTTCCTTTGAGTAAAATTTGCTGTCTTCAGTATTAAGAGTACTTTTACTCCAGGTACGCTTCGAAAATTCCACCCTGTATATAAGATATATTTTAATATTCTGCACTCCTTCTCGTTATAATCGGTGTTAGTATAGTTTTAGGGTCACATATTTTGCCATAAAGGCATGCAAACACGAAACACGCAGGCATGCAAATAGTTACAGTCTGTCAAGAAAGTCACGAAAAGGATTGAGGGCGCCACTTGTATATTCTCTTGTTTATTTTTAATATATTAATGCCGAAAACATTTTTTTATCACAAAAAATCTACATAGAATAGTAAAATAAACACATCGTTGTACCCAAACTGACACCTACGGTACTTATTTAGGGTTGCGAGCGAAGAAGAATTTTAGTTCCTTCAAAATCCTTTTCATGACTTTCTTGACAGACTGTACGTAGATACAGACTTTGAGTATCATACTCAAAGCGTACAGAGTATTAAATTATATTAAATTGACAATTAAATTATAAAAGTCAGGTTATCTATGTCATTTATGTTTATATGTCAATAATTCATTAATTGTATAAAAATTGCTCTCGGATAGCCAGGTCTTCCTATGGTTTCAGCAATCTTGAGCAGCTAGGATGAAGATCTTACCTTGATAGGAAGGTCTGCAAGGACTCGGAGGTGGACAGCGCTGATGCTGGTCTACCCGCCGCGTCTTCCAAGCTGCCTCGGGAACCCTCCGCCCAGTAGTTGGATGGGACAACCTGGTGGAAATACTTGGTTTAAATATACGGGTTCTGAGATTATTAAATTTTAATTATATCTAATTTTAATAAGGTGTGGAGGAACGAGGTATGGTGTTCCTCCGTTGAAACGGGAGGATTCTCCAACCAGGCGAGGTGATATTGTCTGGCGGATTGAAGCCCGACGGTTGATGTCGGACAGTTGTATATATGCTAGATACGATATTCTTTTTCCTTGCGCGATGCAGGCCTCGTAATCTGATTGATCAATTCATATTTTCGCGCCACTGTAGTTAGCTTTTGCTGCCTTACTAAGTAGTTCTTCTATGTGGCGATAGATGTCGCTACAAATGCAAAATTATTTTAAAGCTAGGCGCTATGAATGGTATAGAGTTCATTTCGTATATCAAATTAAAGCTGCAGTAGATTCAAAAATTATGTAGGCAGTAAGATCGGGCGGCGCGACGAGATGCGTGTGTGTGTGAGAGTATCCGAGCCCGCCAGGTCATGTGGGCGAGTTCATGACCTTAGTGCCATTCATAATCATAGAGGAATAAAGATTGTATGCAAACGGGAACATCAATTGTTTTAATTAATTTTGAAAACGTATAGAAAATGTTGAAATTATTTTAATTATTTTTTTGCTAAGGAGTCTTTGTAATACCACAAAAACCTAACTTACCTTACCTTACTTGTAACTTTTTTTGTAGTTTGTTTGTTGTGTCTTTGTAATGTGTGTTTGTGTTTGTTTGGTTGTCTTTGGTTGTGATTTACCTCCTAAAATATTTAGCATTATTAAAATAAAACCTTATTATATAAGATATGTTTTTTTGGACCTCTATAGCAGCTATGCTAACCGTTAGAGATAGGAATATCTGTTCTTAGAAATCCATCTTGAGTTTTTGAAATGAAATAAAACAGCACTTTAGGATTTTTGAAAATATGTTTTTTTTTCGGTCTGAAAACGGAAAAACGACAGGAAATATTCTTTGTTACCGAAAATTAAACCTCCTGTTTATAGTAGTGTGTATGTGCTGTGAATGTATGTAATATGGACTTCTACTACCACTAAAGGAAACTCTTTTTAAACCCGACAAAAAGTGGTTATAAGTTTGTAGTGTGTATCTGTCTGTGACATCGTAGATCCAAAAAAGATGAACCGATTTCAATACAGTTTTTTTTTCGAAAGCTAATTTTAATCGGGTATCATCTGAGCTATGTTTCATGTAAATCTATTCAGCCGTTCAAAAGTTACAGCTCTTTTTCTAGTTGGAGTCTGGGGTTTTTGACGGCTAGGTTATGTATGTCACTTACCGGTAGTGCTAACGGCACGGTGTCTCCACTGGGCATGAGCACGGGGTGCTGGGGGGGCGGCAACGGCGGGGGGAGGGGGGCCGGCGCCGCCACGTCACCCGCTGCTGACGTCATCGCGTCTTGCAGTAAGGATCGGACATCTTCGGCTCCTGCCAAGTCCAGGGCCGTTTGGCCTTCTTGGTTTTTGAGGTAGGGATCTGCTCCGTGGGCGAGCTGGGGAAGAAGAAATGAAACTAGATATATATTAAAGCCTATTACAAGATCAAATACTATTTTGATCATGAAGACGTATGGAATTGATTATCTTCGGCACATGTGGCTTCCCTGGTGACCCGCTGCTTCCTGTCTTCACAAGCTAATTTAACTAACTCCACGTGCCCGTATGACGCGGCGTTGTGTAGCGGCACTAGGCCACCTGTCACCACTGTACGTACCAACAGTGCACACAGCTGCGTGCGCGCCTTGTGCGCGGCCTCGTGCAGCGGCGTGAAGCCCCAGCGGTCGGCCGCGTTGGGCGGCGTGCCGGCGCGCAGCAGGAGCGCGGCTAACTCCACGTGCCCGTATGACGCGGCGTTGTGTAGCGGCACTAGGCCACCTGTCACCACTGTACGTACCAACAGTGCACACAGCTGCGTGCGCGCCTTGTGCGCGGCCTCGTGCAGCGGCGTGAAGCCCCAGCGGTCGGCCGCGTTGGGCGGCGTGCCGGCGCGCAGCAGGAGCGCGGCTAACTCCACGTGCCCGTATGACGCGGCGTTGTGTAGCGGCACTAGGCCACCTGTCACCACTGTACGTACCAACAGTGCACACAGCTGCGTGCGCGCCTTGTGCGCGGCCTCGTGCAGCGGCGTGAAGCCCCAGCGGTCGGCCGCGTTGGGCGGCGTGCCGGCGCGCAGCAGGAGCGCGGCTAACTCCACGTGCCCGTATGACGCGGCGTTGTGTAGCGGCACTAGGCCACCTGTCACCACTGTACGTACCAACAGTGCACACAGCTGCGTGCGCGCCTTGTGCGCGGCCTCGTGCAGCGGCGTGAAGCCCCAGCGGTCGGCCGCGTTGGGCGGCGTGCCGGCGCGCAGCAGGAGCGCGGCTAACTCCACGTGCCCGTATGACGCGGCGTTGTGTAGCGGCACTAGGCCACCTGTCACCACTGTACGTACCAACAGTGCACACAGCTGCGTGCGCGCCTTGTGCGCGGCCTCGTGCAGCGGCGTGAAGCCCCAGCGGTCGGCCGCGTTGGGCGGCGTGCCGGCGCGCAGCAGGAGCGCGGCTAACTCCACGTGCCCGTATGACGCGGCGTTGTGTAGCGGCACTAGGCCACCTGTCACCACTGTACGTACCAACAGTGCACACAGCTGCGTGCGCGCCTTGTGCGCGGCCTCGTGCAGCGGCGTGAAGCCCCAGCGGTCGGCCGCGTTGGGCGGCGTGCCGGCGCGCAGCAGGAGCGCGGCTAACTCCACGTGCCCGTATGACGCGGCGTTGTGTAGCGGCACTAGGCCACCTGTCACCACTGTACGTACCAACAGTGCACACAGCTGCGTGCGCGCCTTGTGCGCGGCCTCGTGCAGCGGCGTGAAGCCCCAGCGGTCGGCCGCGTTGGGCGGCGTGCCGGCGCGCAGCAGGAGCGCGGCTAACTCCACGTGCCCGTATGACGCGGCGTTGTGTAGCGGCACTAGGCCACCTGTCACCACTGTACGTACCAACAGTGCACACAGCTGCGTGCGCGCCTTGTGCGCGGCCTCGTGCAGCGGCGTGAAGCCCCAGCGGTCGGCCGCGTTGGGCGGCGTGCCGGCGCGCAGCAGGAGCGCGGCTAACTCCACGTGCCCGTATGACGCGGCGTTGTGTAGCGGCACTAGGCCACCTGTCACCACTGTACGTACCAACAGTGCACACAGCTGCGTGCGCGCCTTGTGCGCGGCCTCGTGCAGCGGCGTGAAGCCCCAGCGGTCGGCCGCGTTGGGCGGCGTGCCGGCGCGCAGCAGGAGCGCGGCTAACTCCACGTGCCCGTATGACGCGGCGTTGTGTAGCGGCACTAGGCCACCTGTCACCACTGTACGTACCAACAGTGCACACAGCTGCGTGCGCGCCTTGTGCGCGGCCTCGTGCAGCGGCGTGAAGCCCCAGCGGTCGGCCGCGTTGGGCGGCGTGCCGGCGCGCAGCAGGAGCGCGGCTAACTCCACGTGCCCGTATGACGCGGCGTTGTGTAGCGGCACTAGGCCACCTGTCACCACTGTACGTACCAACAGTGCACACAGCTGCGTGCGCGCCTTGTGCGCGGCCTCGTGCAGCGGCGTGAAGCCCCAGCGGTCGGCCGCGTTGGGCGGCGTGCCGGCGCGCAGCAGGAGCGCGGCTAACTCCACGTGCCCGTATGACGCGGCGTTGTGTAGCGGCACTAGGCCACCTGTCACCACTGTACGTACCAACAGTGCACACAGCTGCGTGCGCGCCTTGTGCGCGGCCTCGTGCAGCGGCGTGAAGCCCCAGCGGTCGGCCGCGTTGGGCGGCGTGCCGGCGCGCAGCAGGAGCGCGGCTAACTCCACGTGCCCGTATGACGCGGCGTTGTGTAGCGGCACTAGGCCACCTGTCACCACTGTACGTACCAACAGTGCACACAGCTGCGTGCGCGCCTTGTGCGCGGCCTCGTGCAGCGGCGTGAAGCCCCAGCGGTCGGCCGCGTTGGGCGGCGTGCCGGCGCGCAGCAGGAGCGCGGCTAACTCCACGTGCCCGTATGACGCGGCGTTGTGTAGCGGCACTAGGCCACCTGTCACCACTGTACGTACCAACAGTGCACACAGCTGCGTGCGCGCCTTGTGCGCGGCCTCGTGCAGCGGCGTGAAGCCCCAGCGGTCGGCCGCGTTGGGCGGCGTGCCGGCGCGCAGCAGGAGCGCGGCTAACTCCACGTGCCCGTATGACGCGGCGTTGTGTAGCGGCACTAGGCCACCTGTCACCACTGTACGTACCAACAGTGCACACAGCTGCGTGCGCGCCTTGTGCGCGGCCTCGTGCAGCGGCGTGAAGCCCCAGCGGTCGGCCGCGTTGGGCGGCGTGCCGGCGCGCAGCAGGAGCGCGGCTAACTCCACGTGCCCGTATGACGCGGCGTTGTGTAGCGGCACTAGGCCACCTGTCACCACTGTACGTACCAACAGTGCACAAAGCTGCGTGCGCGCCTTGTGCGCGGCCTCGTGCAGCGGCGTGAAGCCCCAGCGGTCGGCCGCGTTGGGCGGCGTGCCGGCGCGCAGCAGGAGCGCGGCTAACTCCACGTGCCCGTATGACGCGGCGTTGTGTAGCGGCACTAGGCCACCTGTCACCACTGTACGTACCAACAGTGCACACAGCTGCGTGCGCGCCTTGTGCGCGGCCTCGTGCAGCGGCGTGAAGCCCCAGCGGTCGGCCGCGTTGGGCGGCGTGCCGGCGCGCAGCAGGAGCGCGGCTAACTCCACGTGCCCGTATGACGCGGCGTTGTGTAGCGGCACTAGGCCACCTGTCACCACTGTACGTACCAACAGTGCACACAGCTGCGTGCGCGCCTTGTGCGCGGCCTCGTGCAGCGGCGTGAAGCCCCAGCGGTCGGCCGCGTTGGGCGGCGTGCCGGCGCGCAGCAGGAGCGCGGCTAACTCCACGTGCCCGTATGACGCGGCGTTGTGTAGCGGCACTAGGCCACCTGTCACCACTGTACGTACCAACAGTGCACACAGCTGCGTGCGCGCCTTGTGCGCGGCCTCGTGCAGCGGCGTGAAGCCCCAGCGGTCGGCCGCGTTGGGCGGCGTGCCGGCGCGCAGCAGGAGCGCGGCTAACTCCACGTGCCCGTATGACGCGGCGTTGTGTAGCGGCACTAGGCCACCTGTCACCACTGTACGTACCAACAGTGCACACAGCTGCGTGCGCGCCTTGTGCGCGGCCTCGTGCAGCGGCGTGAAGCCCCAGCGGTCGGCCGCGTTGGGCGGCGTGCCGGCGCGCAGCAGGAGCGCGGCTAACTCCACGTGCCCGTATGACGCGGCGTTGTGTAGCGGCACTAGGCCACCTGTCACCACTGTACGTACCAACAGTGCACACAGCTGCGTGCGCGCCTTGTGCGCGGCCTCGTGCAGCGGCGTGAAGCCCCAGCGGTCGGCCGCGTTGGGCGGCGTGCCGGCGCGCAGCAGGAGCGCGGCTAACTCCACGTGCCCGTATGACGCGGCGTTGTGTAGCGGCACTAGGCCACCTGTCACCACTGTACGTACCAACAGTGCACACAGCTGCGTGCGCGCCTTGTGCGCGGCCTCGTGCAGCGGCGTGAAGCCCCAGCGGTCGGCCGCATTGGGCGGCGTGCCGGCGCGAAGCAGGAGCGCGGCTAACTCCACGTGCCCGTATGACGCGGCGTTGTGTAGCGGCACTAGGCCACCTGTCACCACTGTACGTACCAACAGTGCACACAGCTGCGTGCGCGCCTTGTGCGCGGCCTCGTGCAGCGGCGTGAAGCCCCAGCGGTCGGCCGCGTTGGGCGGCGTGCCGGCGCGCAGCAGGAGCGCGGCTAACTCCACGTGCCCGTATGACGCGGCGTTGTGTAGCGGCACTAGGCCACCTGTCACCACTGTACGTACCAACAGTGCACACAGCTGCGTGCGCGCCTTGTGCGCGGCCTCGTGCAGCGGCGTGAAGCCCCAGCGGTCGGCCGCGTTGGGCGGCGTGCCGGCGCGCAGCAGGAGCGCGGCTAACTCCACGTGCCCGTATGACGCGGCGTTGTGTAGCGGCACTAGGCCACCTGTCACCACTGTACGTACCAACAGTGCACACAGCTGCGTGCGCGCCTTGTGCGCGGCCTCGTGCAGCGGCGTGAAGCCCCAGCGGTCGTGCCGGCGCGCAGCAGGAGCGCGGCTAACTCCACGTGCCCGTATGACGCGGCGTTGTGTAGCGGCACTAGGCCACCTGTCACCACTGTACGTACCAACAGTGCACACAGCTGCGTGCGCGCCTTGTGCGCGGCCTCGTGCAGCGGCGTGAAGCCCCAGCGGTCGGCCGCGTTGGGCGGCGTGCCGGCGCGCAGCAGGAGCGCGGCTAACTCCACGTGCCCGTATGACGCGGCGTTGTGTAGCGGCACTAGGCCACCTGTCACCACTGTACGTACCAACAGTGCACACAGCTGCGTGCGCGCCTTGTGCGCGGCCTCGTGCAGCGGCGTGAAGCCCCAGCGGTCGGCCGCGTTGGGCGGCGTGCCGGCGCGCAGCAGGAGCGCGGCTAACTCCACGTGCCCGTATGACGCGGCGTTGTGTAGCGGCACTAGGCCACCTGTCACCACTGTACGTACCAACAGTGCACACAGCTGCGTGCGCGCCTTGTGCGCGGCCTCGTGCAGCGGCGTGAAGCCCCAGCGGTCGGCCGCGTTGGGCGGCGTGCCGGCGCGCAGCAGGAGCGCGGCTAACTCCACGTGCCCGTATGACGCGGCGTTGTGTAGCGGCACTAGGCCACCTGTCACCACTGTACGTACCAACAGTGCACACAGCTGCGTGCGCGCCTTGTGCGCGGCCTCGTGCAGCGGCGTGAAGCCCCAGCGGTCGGCCGCGTTGGGCGGCGTGCCGGCGCGCAGCAGGAGCGCGGCTAACTCCACGTGCCCGTATGACGCGGCGTTGTGTAGCGGCACTAGGCCACCTGTCACCACTGTACGTACCAACAGTGCACACAGCTGCGTGCGCGCCTTGTGCGCGGCCTCGTGCAGCGGCGTGAAGCCCCAGCGGTCGGCCGCGTTGGGCGGCGTGCCGGCGCGCAGCAGGAGCGCGGCTAACTCCACGTGCCCGTATGACGCGGCGTTGTGTAGCGGCACTAGGCCACCTGTCACCACTGTACGTACCAACAGTGCACACAGCTGCGTGCGCGCCTTGTGCGCGGCCTCGTGCAGCGGCGTGAAGCCCCAGCGGTCGGCCGCGTTGGGCGGCGTGCCGGCGCGCAGCAGGAGCGCGGCTAACTCCACGTGCCCGTATGACGCGGCGTTGTGTAGCGGCACTAGGCCACCTGTCACCACTGTACGTACCAACAGTGCACACAGCTGCGTGCGCGCCTTGTGCGCGGCCTCGTGCAGCGGCGTGAAGCCCCAGCGGTCGGCCGCGTTGGGCGGCGTGCCGGCGCGCAGCAGGAGCGCGGCTAACTCCACGTGCCCGTATGACGCGGCGTTGTGTAGCGGCACTAGGCCACCTGTCACCACTGTACGTACCAACAGTGCACACAGCTGCGTGCGCGCCTTGTGCGCGGCCTCGTGCAGCGGCGTGAAGCCCCAGCGGTCGGCCGCGTTGGGCGGCGTGCCGGCGCGCAGCAGGAGCGCGGCTAACTCCACGTGCCCGTATGACGCGGCGTTGTGTAGCGGCACTAGGCCACCTGTCACCACTGTACGTACCAACAGTGCACACAGCTGCGTGCGCGCCTTGTGCGCGGCCTCGTGCAGCGGCGTGAAGCCCCAGCGGTCGGCCGCGTTGGGCGGCGTGCCGGCGCGCAGCAGGAGCGCGGCTAACTCCACGTGCCCGTATGACGCGGCGTTGTGTAGCGGCACTAGGCCACCTGTCACCACTGTACGTACCAACAGTGCACACAGCTGCGTGCGCGCCTTGTGCGCGGCCTCGTGCAGCGGCGTGAAGCCCCAGCGGTCGGCCGCGTTGGGCGGCGTGCCGGCGCGCAGCAGGAGCGCGGCTAACTCCACGTGCCCGTATGACGCGGCGTTGTGTAGCGGCACTAGGCCACCTGTCACCACTGTACGTACCAACAGTGCACACAGCTGCGTGCGCGCCTTGTGCGCGGCCTCGTGCAGCGGCGTGAAGCCCCAGCGGTCGGCCGCGTTGGGCGGCGTGCCGGCGCGCAGCAGGAGCGCGGCTAACTCCACGTGCCCGTATGACGCGGCGTTGTGTAGCGGCACTAGGCCACCTGTCACCACTGTACGTACCAACAGTGCACACAGCTGCGTGCGCGCCTTGTGCGCGGCCTCGTGCAGCGGCGTGAAGCCCCAGCGGTCGGCCGCATTGGGCGGCGTGCCGGCGCGCAGCAGGAGCGCGGCTAACTCCACGTGCCCGTATGACGCGGCGTTGTGTAGCGGCACTAGGCCACCTGTCACCACTGTACGTACCAACAGTGCACACAGCTGCGTGCGCGCCTTGTGCGCGGCCTCGTGCAGCGGCGTGAAGCCCCAGCGGTCGGCCGCGTTGGGCGGCGTGCCGGCGCGCAGCAGGAGCGCGGCTAACTCCACGTGCCCGTATGACGCGGCGTTGTGTAGCGGCACTAGGCCACCTGTCACCACTGTACGTACCAACAGTGCACACAGCTGCGTGCGCGCCTTGTGCGCGGCCTCGTGCAGCGGCGTGAAGCCCCAGCGGTCGGCCGCGTTGGGCGGCGTGCCGGCGCGCAGCAGGAGCGCGGCTAACTCCACGTGCCCGTATGACGCGGCGTTGTGTAGCGGCACTAGGCCACCTGTCACCACTGTACGTACCAACAGTGCACACAGCTGCGTGCGCGCCTTGTGCGCGGCCTCGTGCAGCGGCGTGAAGCCCCAGCGGTCGGCCGCGTTGGGCGGCGTGCCGGCGCGCAGCAGGAGCGCGGCTAACTCCACGTGCCCGTATGACGCGGCGTTGTGTAGCGGCACTAGGCCACCTGTCACCACTGTACGTACCAACAGTGCACACAGCTGCGTGCGCGCCTTGTGCGCGGCCTCGTGCAGCGGCGTGAAGCCCCAGCGGTCGGCCGCGTTGGGCGGCGTGCCGGCGCGCAGCAGGAGCGCGGCTAACTCCACGTGCCCGTATGACGCGGCGTTGTGTAGCGGCACTAGGCCACCTTTGTCGCGCGCCGACACCGCCGCGCCCGCTTCCAGTAACGCTTCCGCGACTTCTAGGTTATTGTAGCCAGCTAGAAGGAAAACATCCTATGAGAATGTGTTTCGTGAAAGATGTAGGGCATAGCGGAACTTTCGGCTCAAAATAGTTTCTGTCCGACTGGGGAAGTACCTCCACCTTGCAGACTATCGTAGACAAATAACACTGCTCTTGTGTTCCTAACGGTGAGCAAGATCGCCAGTGCTTTTATTATTTACTAGCGGCCCGTCCCGACTTCGTACGGGTAGGTACAAAGTTAGCGGTAGATACTTTTTAATATTCATCAATTCTTGACCTCTTACAAAGCGTTCCCGTTCTCGAATACATCGCACCGTACATCACAACGTCGCGGTCCTTAGGTTATGTAAAATTAGAGTCAACTTTCAAAGAACTTTTAATTTCTCTTAAACCATCGATCGTTTCTCACTTCAAATCAATTTTCACCCCTCTTTCGCCCCTTTAGGAGATGAATTTCGAAAAACGGAGAAATACGTGTTTCTTTATTTCTAACCAAAAGCCTAAGTTCTAATTATCACGTTTCTCATATCCAAAACAATCTTCACCCCTATTTCGCCCCTTTAGGGGATGAATTTCCAAAAACGCACAAACCCGTATTTCTTTATTTTTAACCAAAAGCCTAAATCTCATTTTTCACATTTCTAACTTCAAAAACAGTTTTCACCCCTATTTCGCCCCTTTAGGGGATGAATTTCCAAAAACGCAGGAACACGTGTTTCTTTATTTCCAACCAAAAGCCTAAATCCCAATTTTCACGTTTCTCGCATCGAATACAATTTTCACCCCTATTTCACCCCTTTAGGGGATGAATTTCCAAAAACGCACAAACCCGTATTTCTTTATTTCTAACCAAAAGCCTAAATCTCAATTTTCACGTTTCTAACTTCAAAAACAATGTTCACCCCTATTTCGCCCTTTAAGGGATGAATTTCCAAAAACGCAGAATCACGTGTTTCTTTATTTCTAACCAAAAGCCGAAATAACAATTTTCACGTTTCTCACTTCAAAAACAATCCCAATATTCACGTTTTACACTTAAAAAACAATTTTCACCCCTATTTCGCCCCTTTAGGGGATGAATTTCCAAAAACGCAGACACGTTTTTTTTAGTTCTAAACAAAAGCCTAAATCCCAATTTTCATCATTCTCAGTTCAAAAATGAAGGGACTCCCATACAAACTTTCACCCCCTTTTTCACCCCTCTAGGGGCTGAATTTTCAAAAATCCCTTCTTATTGCTTGCCTACAATACAAAAGGGACCTACCCTCCAAATTTCGTGACTAGCTTCAGTAGTTTCGGCTGTGCGTTGATGATAAGTCTGTCAGTCAGTCAGTCAATCAGGACTTCTCTCTTTATAATATTACTATGATTTGCAGGAATATTCTTGAGGTATAGTAGCAGCATAGAGGTTATATGTCCAGAGGGAGTGTCGCCTTACAAAACGTGCTTCTGTTTGAAGCCAATGCAGCCGCGTGATGACATGCGCGCGCATGTGGGCGTGGCTTACAGGGTGACCATCGAAAAATAATTACCCTACGATGTGGGAAAAATATTTTAACAGAGTACAGCTTTATTTGTAAATAGGAAAACGTAAGGGTACATAAATTAGGTATTAATACATTATTTTTATTATTTATGTACAGTCTGATGCAAAAATTTATATGCATATTTTTGTATCGAAATTAAAAGTGGAATTTAAAAGCATATTGCGCGTACGGAGGAGTGTGAGATTTGGCATAGTTAAGTTTATAGTGCAGAAAGCTAACATTTATATTTAATAATGTAGTCGAATTTCGACCAATGGGCGACCACTAGTTAATAATTAATAAAATTAACCGTAACTCACCAGCTAAGTGTAAAGGAGTGGAATTTCTCCCGTGAGTGTCCCTGCAGTTCACATTTTGAGGAGTAATTAGTTTTCTGGAACAAACACAGACCCATCAGATCCAGTATCATGAGAAAACAAACATAATTCATACTTTCAGTAACGGCGTAAAGGGGCGGTGCACCCCGATTGCCCAGCTCCAAGAGGGGCGGTGCGCCCCGAGTGCCTAGCTCCAAGGGGGGTCGGTGCGCCCCGACTGCCTAGCTCCAAGGGGGGAAGCTTTGCACCCCGAGTGCCTAGCCCCAAGGGGGGCACGGTGGGGGCGGTTCACCCCGAGTGCCTTATCTCCAGGGGGGAGCGTTGCGCCTCGAGTGCCTATCTCAAAGGGTGGAAGCGTTGCACCCTTAGTGCCTAGCCCCAAGGGTGGCGCGGTGGGGTTGATTCACCCCGAGTGCCTAGCTCCAAGGGGGGCGCGGTTCACCCCGAGTGCCTATCTCCAAGGGGGGAGCGGTGCGCCCCGAGTGCCTAGCTCCAAGGGGGGCGCGGTTCACCCCGAGTGCCTAGCTCCAAGGGGGGCGCGGTTCACCCCGAGTGACTATCTCCAAGGGGGCGCGGGGGCGGTCCACCCCCACTTTTATGGTACGAGCGAATTCCATGTACTAGCTCGTGTCGACACGACAGAAGGACAAGAAGCAAATAAACACCGCACCTGGCTCTGGCAAGATCTCCTCGCTTAGCAGCGTCGAGTAGCGCCGCGTCTCCCCTTAGCGCGTCCGCCGTGTCACTGTCGCCCGCCCGGACCAGCTGGAGGGGGGTTAAGCCATCCCGATTTCGTCGGGTTGGGTCCGCGCCATGCTGTGAATAGAATGTACGTTCAGGAATTTGGATTTTTGTTAGGTATTTGATCAGTACCTTTAAGATTCAGAAAGTTCACGAACAATAAATATATAATGTCATTGGTAGCGGAGCGGGTTCCGTACGGACTTCGTTTAACTCGCAACGGTATACTTCATAGAAGTGCTTCCACCAACCAAGAGTCTAGCGGAGAGGACTGAACGAGTTAATAACGAACTCGTTCCGCTTAAGCAAACGGACTCCGTTCGACTAGCAGTCAAAGATTACATAGTGACGCTACACATCAATTCCTTCCTTAAAGCAGTTCCGAAATTAGCTTTATTTCCATTTAAATTACTTTTAATATGATTCTGAAATGAGACGTCACAAAACTTAGGACCCCTCCCACCCCTTGTCACATAATGTCACACTTCGTCGCCCCCCTTTAAGGTGTGACGTACTTTATGGATGGTCCTGTAGCGACTGATGCTGACTCCAAATAAGTACTCCAATAATAGGTTATTTTTTTATTTTTTATTCTCTAACTATATTGACAAAATACAGGTAACAAGTAGTGACTAGCCTAAGTACACAACATATCAAATGCATAAATAATAAAATAGTAAACAGTAAGGTGCGCGCGCTGGGGGCGCTGTGATTGCAGTGGATTGCAAGCGCCGCGCGCGCAGCGGCATATAATATGATCATCTTCTCATCAACAAGGATGATGACATCACTCTCTACCAAGAGAGCTTAAAGTTAGCCTCAAAAACTGGCAACACTACACACGACAGATGCCCTTCTTACCGTACTCGACGGCGAGTACCTCCGCGGCATAGAGTAGCGTACCCAACCCCCCGACCCTTGACCCCGCCAGCCCGCGCTGTGCAAGTAGACCGAGACATGTCCCCTAATAATAATAACTCACCGATTCTGCAAGTCCCTTCTTGTTCTGTAATCAATAGCGCCCTAAGCCTAGGCCCGAGCCCCACTATGGGGTGCCCAAGCTGTGCTATTTAATATTTATACTTTACGGTGAGAGACCCTTCTGGTCCCACCAAAGTCCGGTTACGCAGACCGAGCTCCCGGAGCAAAAGGAGGAAAAAGGGATGCAAAAGGCCATTGTCAAAAAAAACGGGACCGCAGTGGAGCGCCCGCCGCCATCGCGGACACATGTGTCTTGCAGCTACAGTCCCTAATGAATAATGCAGAACTCCTGACCTTGAGCAACAGCCGCACTATGTCCGCCTTGCCCTTGGCCGCCGCCTCGTGCAGCGGGGTGAACCGCCACAGGTCGGCCGCGTTGACCCCCGCGCCCGCCGACACCAGCAACTCGGTCACCTCGTAGTGGCCGTACGAACACGCGTTGTGCAGCGGGACTAGACCTCTACACATAAATAATGATAGTTTTACTGTTAAATAAAGCTAGTGTTGCCAACAGTCTGTTAGGAGAGTGCTGAATTTGCTTGAAAAATGCGCTAGAATCGAGCTGTTTTTGAAAAAAAGGCGCTTGATCAAAAATAATAGAACTTTTAATGTTACGTAGTAAATAATTGTTTTTTTTTTAATAATTTTGCTTTTTCCCAACAGTTTGTTAGGCGAGCGCTGAATTCAGTTGAATAATGCGCTAGAATCATGCATTTTTGGCAAAAAGTGCTACATTAAAAATAAAACAAAGTAGAAATGTTACACACAAATAACAATAATTTAACTGAGATACAGCCAGTGTTGCCAACAGTCTGTTAGGAGAGCGCTGAGTTTGCTTAAAAAATGCGCTAGATCAAAAATAATAGAACTTTTAATATTGCATAGAGTAATTAATAATTGAAAAATTATAAAAATAATTTTGCTTCTTACTACGTTTACTACTTACGACGTTTCAGGGGAAATGAAGAACCCCTCCCACCCCTTAAAGGGATCGGCGGGTCTACCGCGTAACAAAATGGTAATGAACATCGACTCTGGTAATAAACTTCAATACGATCGTGACAGACTGAACTTCGAGCTACCTTGTAAAAAAATTACCAATCATGAAGATGGGAGTCTCAACTTTATGATCGGTAAATCTCTAGTCTCTCACGATCGTACTGTAGTTTATTACCAGAGTCTGATGTTCATTACCATTTTGTTACGAGGTAGACCCGCGTGAATAGAATGGTAGAATCTTGTATAATGTTTTTTTTTTCTCATTTTTTCTTGTTTTTTTTTTTTGATAACTTACCCTTTATCTTTCGCGTGGACATCAGCGCCTCTCTGTAGGAGTAACTGAGCGAGGGGAAGCCGATTGTACCTATAACAATAGGCATTTAGAAATATTTGTATGTAGAGATACAATACGATAACATGGCGCGCCCCTCCACATGACAGTTTCAATGTGTGTAGTCACATCCTTACCGAGCAACAAATCCTTGGATGTATTTGTGTTGTCCGGCCGTCTCAGTACGCACACATGCGTTGTGAGTCTTGGTGGCGCTTTGTAAATACTTTCATACGTTTTGAATGTTGGAGGGGCGCGCCATGTTATCGTATTTAATATCTACTCTTGTCTATGTCGCCCGTACGAGCAATTTCGGGGAGACGGAGGTCTATGGCCAGCAGTGGAATCATGTTTATGCCCAGCAGTGGATGCGTCTATGCCCAACAGTGGACTCGTGTTTATGCCTAGTAGTAAACTCGTGTCTATGTCCAGCAGTGGACTTGTCTATGCCCAGCAGTGAACTCAAGTATATGCCCATAGTGAACTCGTGTTATGGCCAGCAGTGCGCTCGTCTCTTTGTACAACGTTCGATTTGTTCAGAAGTGGACTGTGTATAAAATCAACCGTGGGCTTGTTCACATGCTCATGTACGAGGCATTTATCTACTAGTGAGCCCATATCTATGCCCAACAGTGGGCTTACTAATCGATATTTTAGTCGAAACTGGGCGTAGCTAATAAAATTGTATGTCCAGCAGTGGGCTTATGCTTATGCCCAGCATTGGGCTTAGCAAACTTACCCAGCTGCGAAGTGCAGTGGCGTAGAGTGTCGCCCGTCGACGTCCCTGCAGTTGACGAGGCGAGGCCGCGCGTCGAGGATGCCTCGCGCGTTCTCCACGTCGCCCGTTCGAGCGGCTTCTAGAAGGCGGAGGGCGGCTGCGTTTGCGCACGCATCTGGGGACAAAAAAAATTATTTATCTAAACTAATATTATTGAGAGAAAAGATTAGATTGTTTGTATGTTTGTTTGTTATGGATAAACTCAAAACTACTGGAGCGATTTTTAAAATTCTTTCAACAGCAGAATGCTATATTATCAGTGAGTAACATAGGCTATAAGTTATAAAGCCATCACGCGGGCGAAGCCGCTGGCGGAAACTAGTTAATTTATATTTATCCGGGTGTTACGGCAGACTTAGTGCCATATGGCATCACATTTTTATTTATAAACAAACACTAGCCCGTTTCCACAGATTAAATAATATACGTCGTAACAGGTATTTCACTCCTTTGGGCGAAATACGCTCCCCACCAACCGCACTCCACCCCGCGCACTTCCTAACACGGCAGACGATTTGTTACTTGTATCGTAAACGATAATGCTGAACGGTAGGCATTTTATCTCTACATAGTATAAAATAAAGTAGCTTTCCGCGTGTCTGTATATCCGCTAACTCCTCCTAAACCACGCAATGGATTTTGATGCGGTTGTCACCATCAGTTAGATAATTTTTCACGGAATGTTTATTTGTATAATGCTTACATATTTATTGTAAGGATAGTAGATAAATTACACCCGGGCGAAGCCGGGGACGGGTCGCTAGTATAATATAAAATATTTTTTCATCCCACCATCTCGGAAAGAGTATTTTTAATCATTATCTGAGTGGAAAAGCCGTTTTTATTCTCTAGAGGATAAAGTAAATTTTCATCCCACCATCTCGGAAAGAGTATTTTTAATCTTCAATATCTGAGTGGAAAAGCCGTTTTTATTCTCTAGAGGATAAAGTAAATTGAATTTAGAACATCGTGTGCACTAAGTTTGTGAATTAAACGTTTTTTTTTTGCATTTAGTCATTTCCTCGCTGAGGTGGAATGAAAAGTTACGTGTTGCACTCGAGTGCAAAGATTTTTCACCTCGTGCTCTTTTGATTCCCTCGCTAACGCTCAGGATTCTAATTTTGAATCACTCGCTGCGTTCGTGATTCAATTTTAGAATCCTTCGCTTGCTCGGTCATCAAAATTGAACACGCGGTTAAAAAGCAACTTTGTACTCTTGTATAACAAATAACTATTTGTCATTTCCCATTTACGGACCGAAAAAATAAAAGCTATAATATATTCAAGAAGCCTTAAATGCGTTTGAAAAACTAGATAGATTTCTATGAACAAATCTTCCTATATCTAACTGTTAGGACAGCTGACATAATAGTTGCCTTTAAAAAAAAAACTCGTCCATATATCGCACCTTCGGGGTCGAAGTGCTAATTTTCAAATTTTACAGGACAGACGATTTAAGGTTTTTATAGATTTATATTGTGTTTTTCTGCCCATATTAATGTAAATTAGTATTTTATTTTTAGCAGAAATATATCTTGTACATTTGTGAATATAAATATGTAATTTAAAAGAGTGAGTTATTTATTTATTTATACTATATTTAATGAAATATTAATGCATGCATACAATTATGCCCTTTTCCCACCAACATTTAAATTATTGTGCAATTGTGACCAAAGTAACAAGTGAAAAGTGACCTTGACGCTCCAGTACACAACCACTACTCACGCGGGCGATGCCGCAACCTGGCCGCAACTGACCAATGAGATTTTGTCGCGCCAATATCATTAAAAAAACGGACGAATGGTACAAAAGCACTACTGCCCTCTGGCGAAAATAAACTGAATCTAGTGAATGTCTTTGTTCCTACAGGTAGAAATTAGTTTTTAAGGCACTTTGGCATATTTAACTCACTTTCAGAAATTTTAGCACTTGGGCCCTTGTCTTACCGAAGCCGCGAAGGTGCGATGTGACCATCCATGGATATGATGACCGTTGTCTTACCGTCAGGCTGCGGGTACAGCGCGTCGGGCGCGGTGTCGGCGCCGCACGCCAGCAGCAGACGGCACGCCGCGGCCGAGTCGCGCCGCGCCGCCACCGCCAGCGCGCTGGAGCCGCGCCCGTCGCACGCGTTCACTTTGGCACCTGGGGAACATTACATTTGTAGCGACATCTATCATCTATTTATTTTTTCTACTCAATTTTACTGTTGCCATCCTAAAAAAATGTCTTCTCTGTCTATGCACCTGTCCTCTTCTTATTACCTATGTCTATCATTCTAGTGTGTCTTGTTTTTTGTGGCAAATAAATGATTTTTAAAGAAAGAAAAATAATTTTATTTTATACGGGATAATGACGGCGCCACATTCACAACAGACTAAACACAATAAAAAAGAAATAGGTACACTTCTAATAAAAAAAAAATGAAAACATGCCGTCGAGCATGCCCCGTACCGAAAAGATTACCAGGTTAGGCTTTTCTTCTATCGCCATAGAATAACTAGTTACTTACAAGTCATCAAAAACTGATAACAGTAGTGGCGCGAGAATATGAATTGACCAATCAGATTACGAGACCTACACGCAAGGAAAAAGAATATCGTATCTAACACATATATAACCATAGAAATACGACAAGCCTAGAAAAGTAGCTATTAATTAAACTTTTCAAATGTAGTGGTAGGTTTATCTAATACACGCGCCTATGAGATTGAAAGAGACAGCTAGCTGTAATCGGCTTGTCATTCAAATCCAAATTCGAAGCCGGTTTTCGAAATGTCATAACTAAAGGACTTAGCGATTTTCCTTAGGAATTGGTGACCAGACTGGTGACCATTGATATCGTAATAAGGCTTCATAATGATTCTGTTCTATTTGACGAGTGCCGAGATTATATATATCTGTCTCTTTTTAACTCATTACGCTGCATATTAGATAGAAAAGTCACACTAGCGTGCGTTACAGTTCAATTATAGGTATGTCAAAAAATTGTTACTCTTCTAGGCTTGTCATATTTCTATGTATACAACTGTCCGATATCAACCGTCGGGCTTCGGCCCGCCAGGCAATATCACCGCCTGGTCGGAGGATCCTCCCTTTTCAATGGAGGAACACCATACCTCGTTCCTCCACACATTAATTTATGACGTTTTATTTTTTTCCCCCGAACAAAAAAGTGGGGTGTTATAAATTTGTAGTGTGTATCTGTGTGTCTGTGGCATCGTAGCTCCAAAACAGATGGACCGATTTCAATGCGGTCTTTTTAATTGAAATCTAGTTTAATCGGGTATCATCTTAGCTATGTTTCATGAAAATCTGTTCAGCCGTTCAAAAGTTACAGCTCTTTTTCTAGTTGGAGTCGGGGGTTTTTGACGGTTAGATTATAGCTTTTTAATTTTGGTATTTTGATAGTTTTAATGTAATTAATGATTTTTGTTTGTTTAAAAATACTTTGCCCCTCACTAGGATTTCTCCTGTATCGAGGGTACAGTTTACAAACATACATGTCACATGCACACACACAGACCCGGAACAACTATCTGTAGATCATACAAATATTTGTTCCGAGCGGGGATCGAATCGAATCCGCGGCACGTAGCGTATTCAAAGTCAAAGTCAAAAGTTTTTATTTCAACTGGGCCTTTGCAGGCACTGGCACTTAACATATGAAGCCGAGGGAGTGGCCCTAGCTAAAATTCGACCAGAATTTACACAATATTACAAAAAAATAAAAAAGGAACAGCAAAGATCTTATTAAGTACAATTTAAACAGTACAAGTAGTTGCATACTTAACACTCAAGCCACCCAGTTTTCAAAACAAGGGAAACGTTATTAAAATTAGCTTGTGAAGACAGGAAGCAGCGGGTCACCAGGGAAGCCACATGTGCAGAAAATAGTCACTTCCATACGTATCCATCGTCAACATAGTCTTTGATCTTGTAATAGGCTTTCTTTATGAGGACAAGTTTAACGCGAGTTTTAAACTTTTTATCAGTAAGATATTTATTAGTAACTTACCATGTCTAAGTAATAGATCCATAGCATCTAAATGCGCATGTTCAGTGGCCACATGCAGAGGAGTCTGTCCATCTTTGTTCTTCTCGTTGACGCGGGCACCCTTTCTGATCAGCATCTCCATTACCTGAAGGAAGGAAAGGTAATATTATAAATTAATTTTTAACCGACTTCCAAAAAAGGAGGGGATTCTCAATTTATAATAGTATTCCTGATGACATTAAAATGTTGCCAGCGAGTCGATTTAGTAAAAAGCTCAAATTGTGGCTGGTAGAGAAGTCGTTCTATTCAGTATCAGAATTTCTAAATTAATTTACTTTATTTAAGATTGTTTATTGATTTTTTATTTATGACTGCTTTATGGGCTTACGAATTATTGACATTTTAATTTTTTCTTTTTATATTTTTAAAAATTCTATTCTTAATGATCATTATTATTAGTGATTAATAAAATTTGCCTGATTTGCAATGTTTTTTCAAAACTAAATTGTAAAAATAATATTTGCACGTCGCAGTGCGGCAAAATGTATCTGGGTCTTTAATAAGTTACTGTACCATCTATTATAATACCTACATTTTAAGCAAATAAATTTATTCTATTCTATTCTAATTCGACTGTATGTTTGTTACGCCATTACACCGCCAATTGCAGACCGATTTTGAAAATATTTTTTTGTTTGAAAAGGTATACTCTGGAGGTAGTCCCATTTAAATTTGGTGAAGATCTGATGAAGAGCTTCGGAGATAGACAATGGAACTCTTGAATGAATAACAGCATATCACTCGCTATTGCTGTAATCGCATGCTTATGTATTGTTTATGCCACTCAAAATAGATAAATAAAATAAACTTTAAAGAAAAGTAAAAACCGACTCCAAAACACTAAAAAAGTATAAAATAATTTTCTTAAAAAACTTAACAGCTTCTGAAGTCGGTGCCACTGCCAAACCGCCGGCTTTAATTCTTCAATGCACCTAGCATTGAAGAATTAAAGTCGGGGCGACTTCAGATTTCAGAAGAAAATTATTTTATATTTTTTTGAAGTTGGTTTTTACTTTTTCTTAAAGTTTCTTTTTATGACTAGCTATTGCCCTCGGTTCCACTCGCTTCCTCGAGAAATTACTTCATGTACCCGAATAAAAAAATCCTATATCGGAGCTGGAGGTCTACCGCGTAACTAAAATGGTAATGAACATCGACTCTGGTAATAAACTTCAATACGATCGTGAGAGACTAACATCAAGCAACCTTGTAAAAAAATTACTGATAATAAGTTGGGACTCCTATCTTCATGATCGGTAGTAAATTAACCAGATAGCTCATAGTTTAATCTCTCACGATCGTATTAAAGTTTATTACCATAGTCGATGTTCATTACCATTATAGTGACACGGTAGACCCGCAGATATGTCAAATATGTACTGTATTGCTCGTTGACCAGGGTTCACATCTCTGGTCATCATTAAAACGGCTATTCTCTACACAAGCCACATGTAAAGGTTACCCATCCTCACCTGCTTCCTCTTAGGGTACACGCTGGCGCTTGCGCAGTGCAGCGGGCGCTCGCCTGTGCCCACATGTTGGAAGTTGACCAGCGCTTCCACACTGCACTCCCCGGGGAGAGAGGCGGTGCTTCCACTTGTAGACGCTTGAGAACTCTGAGGAATGAGGGTAGTTTGAAATAAAAGAACTATACTCCGTTTGAAATAAGATTAGACACGTTTAACAAACCCTTTTACAGTGTATTCAACCGATTTTGACTTCTATTCCGTACGCATAAGGATGGCATTAAAAGCAAAAACGTATTTACGATAACAAATGTTTACTGCAGCTGTAATTTGTCATGTCACCAACGTAATAGAAGTCAAAATCAGTTGAATAAAGTGTAAATGGAGTTATTTAAATTTCTAATGTTATTTCGAACGGAGAATAAGTGCCAAAAAGGACCTAATTAAATCACATATAAGGTCCTATTTTAATCATGCAAAATACCGACACGGTTGGCGCAGTGGCTAAGCGATTAGCTTACTACGCTACGTGCCGCGGGTTCGATCCCCGCACTGAACAAGTATTTGTATGATCTACAGATAGCTGTTTCGGGTCTGGTTGTGTGTGCATGTGACATGTTTGTTTGTAAACTGTACCCTCGATACAGGAGAAATCCTAGTTAAGGCAAACATTAAAAAAAAAATGAACAAAATAAAGATTTTAGGAAGTAAATCTATAGGAGATAAAGACAATATAAGAAAAGAAAAAAAAAAAACTCGTTTTGCCGATAATTCCGTCCGTCACAGTCATTTGGCGAATAAGTTTGCTATATTAGGTTTTTAATAAGATTTTCACTATCCACGCCGATGACGCCGATGCGGGCATCGGCGCACACATCTAATACATACTCGTCCCAAACGTATGGGACAGCTGTTTATTTTTTCGGGATTATTAACGTAATCAAGAAGAATCTTAATTCTGAAGCAGTTCTTACCTGATGTTGATGTCCTGACACAGCAGACAGCTGTTTTTTCACCCTTGCAGGCTCGGCCAGTCTACAAGCTTCTAGAAGGCAATGTCCTCGGTACTCGACTGAAACAATTTGACCTAATTAGGTACACAGGTTTTTTTTTTTTTTTTTTTTTTTTATGTCGCACATAATTTGTAGAGGGATGCAGTCTCTGTTCCTAAATGCAATATATTTGCGTCTCGTGCCTTTGAATCCCTCGCTAAGCACAGGATTCTATTTTTGAATCACTCGCTTTGCTCGTGGTTCACTCTTAGAATCCTTCGCTTGCTCGGTATTCAATACAAGTACTCGCACCAAATAACAACTTTGCAGCCTTGCATAACATTATCATTGTATATTGTTTGGATCACTTTGTGTGTGTAAAATTGCTTTATTTTGAAGTATTTTATTTTATTTTGTTTATATAATATTTTTTAATTAGTATAACCTATATTTATTTATTTTATTTGTATCGTGGTGGCCCATGGCATCACTACAACGGTCCCATCAGAATACCAGCGCTGTGACATTGTCTATTTCTAAATGCCACAGCATTATGCTGAGATGGGAGCCATTTTTGGTCTCGTTCAGGTTGCTTTGATTATTGTTTTTCTATAGTTTTTTTTTTTTTTAAATATTTTGTACCTTTTATACTTTTATTCGTTCCTGGCGAGTCCAGAATAAAAATGTTTTTTTTTCTCTTTCTTTCTTTCTAACAAATAACAATTTCTTTCTTGATTGAAGCGATGGTCGGATTACTCACAGGCCAATCTCTCCTGCAGCTCCCGAGTCGGAGCCACATCCAGCGCCGACTTCCCGTGGCAGTTCAGCAAGGTAGGGTCCGCGCCCTCACTCAGGAGGAGGGAACAGACCTGATAACAAACATAATGGTCAATTATTTCAGCCATTGGACTATAGTGCGACCGCTTAATTCAGACGGTTGGTGTCTGAATTGGAGTTAGTTTTGCGGTGCGGGGGGGGGAGGGGGGGGAGGGGGGGAAGGGGGGGAGGGGGGGAGGTGTGACACACGCCTACTATTGGCTAAGCTAAGCTGTATGGTGCATAGATAGATAGATAATATGACAAGCCTAGAACAGTAACAAATACATCATTATTGAAGCCGTTTACGATATCAATGGTCAACAGTCTGGTCACCAACACCGCGGGTCTAGCGCGTAACTAAAATTGTAATGAACATGGACATCGGTATTAAACTTCAATACGATCGCGAGAGCCTAAACTTTGAGCTAACTTGTATTTTTTTTACCGATCATGAAGATAGGAGTCCCAACTTCATGATAGGTATTTTTTTTACAAGTTAGCTCAAAGTTTAGGCTCCCACGATCGTATTGAAAATTAATACCAGTGTGGACGTTCATTACAATTTTAGTTACGCGGTAGACCCGCTGATTAGAATTTAATTATCACTTGCGATAACGGTGAAGGAAAAACTTCGTGAGGAAACCTGCACACCTGAGAGGGTCTCATAAAGTTCTCGATGGTGTGTGTAGTCCGCCCGCACCAGGCCAGCGTGGTGGACTAAGCTAACTTAACCTTTTTTTTGTTTTTCTTGGTGAGAACCCATCATAGGGCTGTCCTCTGCCTGGGGGGGGCGAAAGGGTGTGCCGGACTCCTACCGGCTAAACTCACCACGGTGGTCCACTTCGGCACCTACAGGTGGGCTTCGGGTACTCTTAAAAGACCTCACCGAAGCCCACCTCGGTGCCATGCCTGTTAGGGCACTTCTCGGGGTGGGAGACTGTAAAGAGGCCCCCCTCCCAGGCACGTCCCGGGGGAGACTGTAAAGAGGTCCCCCCGGTAAAGCTAACCTAACCTAACCTAACCCTTCTCAGCCTGAGAAGAGGCCCGTGCCCAGCAGTGGGACGGTAATGGGCTGGATTTATTATTTATTAACGGTACGTACCTCGAGCCTGGCCTTGCTCGCCGCCTCGTGCAGCGGCGTGAAGGCCCACAGGTCTGTGGCGTTCACGTCAGCGCCCGCCCGTACCAACAGCTCGGTCACCTCGTAGTGGCCGTACGAACACGCGTTGTGCAGCGGGACTAGACCTCTGGAGAATTTATTTATTATTTATTTATTTTATTTACTTTCACTGCCTCCTGACATTATGCTGAGCTGCAGCCCGTCGGCACAACTCAATTTATTTTTAATTAAAAAGAATATTCGTAACGGAAACCAAAACATTATTTTGGCAAGACCAGTGTCGCAAACTTGTAAAAAGTTGTTCTGTTACGTGAGGCTGTGTATGAGGGCAAGGAGACCGTTGAATGGCGAGAGTTGATAATACTTAGTTTCAATATTAATATGCGATTCCCCATGGGGCTGGCATAGTCACCTAGAGCGACTGAAGCCCCGAATTTTTTTTTGTATTTTTTTTTTTTATTGAAATGAAATTAATTTATTTTTGCAAGAGTTCTTAAGTTAAATATGACATAGTATTTATGGCATGCATAGGTACTAGTAAAGTAATTCTATAAAATTATTACAATTAAATGTCGATATATTTATTTATTTATTTATTTTATTTATTTATGTACACACAAGGAAACATGGTAATAAAAATGTTACAGACAAATGAGCACAATGGAACTACTTATTTCTAAAGAAATTTCTTCCAGTAGTCCCGCGATTGGAAATAAGGATGATAGACACGTAGACACAGTGTGTAAAAATTACAAAGTAACTACTTTAGACTACTTAAACTTATGGTATACTAAACTAAACCAATAACTAAATACCTATGAAATAAACTACATAGATAACAAATACAATGAACTACATATACCGTACGAATAAATACCTATCTAAATATATAAAAACAAATACTTATATATAGGAATTATGTATATATATATTGTAATGGACAATCATTGTAAAGAAGAAAGGTAATGGTCTTTGACACATTTCTTGAAAACAGAAATAGATTTTGAGTCACGTATGTTAGGCGGAAGCGAGTTCCACAATCGCACCGCATGGACAGAATAAGAATAAAAATCCGTTTTGTGTATAATGTCAATATGATTAATTAAATTTAAGTACTGATATACAGGGTGGAATTTTCGAAGCGTAACTGGAGGAAAAGTACTCTAAATACCGAAGACAGCAAATTTTACTCAAAGGAAACATTCCTTTATTTTTAAAAAGGAATTAAACTGCATTTAAAGATTTTTGAAAATACGCTTGCCACACCCGGGAATCGAACCGACTAAAATCCGAAAATAATGTTAATAACCATTTTAATACCTGGATTGGTACAAACGGCACAATCAGATGGCCTGCAAGATCTCCAGATCTCACCCCTTAAAATTTTTCTTTATCCCCATAAAGAAAAATTTAAAGGGGTGAGATCTGATCCTTATGATTGACCCTTTCGATTGGTGCCATAAAAGTACAGGATGCTATTTTTTCGGATTTTAGTCGGTTCGATTCCCGGGTGTGGCAAGCGTATTTTCCAAAATATTAAATGCAGTTTTGTTTCTTTTTAAAATTAAAGGAATGTTTCCTTTGAGTAATAATTTTTGTTCGAAAATTCCATCCTGTATATATAATAATGTCAAAAATAATAATATTATATATTATTATGAATGCAATAGCGTATTATGAAGTGTCACATTAAATATCAGAGATTGCCAAATTCTTTATGTCTACATGTTAATAATTCATTATTAGAACAATAAATTGTTTTCTTTGTTTTTCCGTTTATTTTACGTTTTTTTCTTCGGTTTCCCTAACTCTCCAGAAAGTGGAAACCCTGCTGAAGACACTCACCCCTTATCCTTAGCATGTACATCAGCACCTCGCTGCAGCAGCAGCCTCACTGCCCTCGCCCGGTTATATCCAGCTGCCAGATGGAGAGGAGTGGATCGTCTCCCGTCGCTGGCGTGCACGTTCACGTTGAGGGGAGTGAGGAGGGACGCGAGCCGATCATCGGCACCCGAGCGGGCTGCTTCTAGGACATCCGCTGCGCAGTATTCACCTGGAAGAATCGGTAAAGACGTTATAGTCTAGAAATTAGGACATGAATATTGGAATGATTTTGTTAGAATCCTAGGATGACGAATGGGTGCAAATAACCCAACCGTCTAAAAACCCCGACTCCCAACTAGAAAAAGAGCTGTAACTTTTGAACGGCTGCACAGATTTTCATGTAACATAGCTAAGATGATAATTATATTAAACTAGCTTTCAATCAAAAAAACTGCATTGAAATCGGTCCATCCGTTTTGTAGCTAGGATGCCACAGACAGATAGACACTACAAACATTTAACCTCTTTTTTTTGCCGGTTAAAAAAAAAAGAAATAGAGGAACCAACTGTCCGACATCAACCGTCGGGCTTCGGCTCGCCAGGCAATACCTCGCCTGGTCGGAGGATCCTCCTTTTTCAATGGAGGAACACCATACCTTGTTTCTCCACACCCTTGTGGATTAACATAAAATGTTTATCACCACCGAAGGAACCCTGGATCACAGTGACTTACCTGTCAACACAGGCCTGGTAGCGGAGTCGGCTAGGTCTAGCGGCGTCTTGCCCTCAGTGTTGCGGATGTTGGGATCGGCGCCGTGTTGCAGCAACGCTGGAGACGATACATTACACGTTTTATCTTTATTTGGCCGTGATAGCCTAGCGGTTGAACGCTTGCCTTCCAAGCAGTAGGGTCAGAGTTCAAACCCGACCGCACTTCTGACTTTTCGGATTCATGAGCGGATTAGAATTTGATTATCACTTGCGATAACGGTGAAGGAAAACATCGTGAGGAAACCTGCACACCTGAGAGGGCCTCATGAAGTTCTCGATGGTGTGTAGTCCGCCCGCACTAGGCCAGCATGGTGGATTAAGGCCAAATCCTTCTCATTCCGGAAAGAGGCCCGTGCCCAGCAGTGGGACAGTAATGTACTGTATTTATTTATTTTATTCTTCCCTCATATGCTACATCTGCAATCAGCAGGGTTGCAAAATAACTCCCATAATATTATCTGAGCCAATAAGCCACAATTTTTGTTTTTTATTTCAGTTAATCTTGAACCAAAGTGGATCTTTATTCCTCGACATCGTGTTTATCGTTTGATATATTTTTTGAAGGTTTATATGAATAATACGTTGATATTTAATGTAAGGATAGTAGAGACTATAGACGTGCCATGTCTATACATCCTAGAAATATGTACCTTAGTAAAGACACATCCCGAGCTGTTCGAAAAATTTGATACAACGTCCAGACACAGGGATAAATTAAAATTACCCGCAATAAAATTGGAAATATTTAAGAAAAATGCATATTGCATGTCGATTAAAGTATATAATCATCTCCCTCAAACCATCAAAGAATTACCATTATCTCGATTTAAAAATAAACTCTACAACTTCTTAATGAGTAAAAACTATTATAGTGTTAAAGAATACTTAGAAGATAAGATACCAAGGGCACTAACATAAATATAGGTATAATATGCATGTTTCATCATTTTTTAAATTATTATTTTTTCTCCTGTTTTGTATAAATCCAATTTGCACGCCTCAAGGGGCAGAATATGCTGTAATTAATCTTAAGTTTATAACACCTGTAACAAAACCATATTTGAGCAAATAAATAATTTGATTTGATTTGAGAAATTGCACCCGGGCGGGGACGTGTCGTTAGTCAAAAATAGGAATAGGTTAATAATAATATGACTCACCTATACACACATCCACCTTCCCTTTAGCAGCAGCTTCATGCAGCGGCGTGTAGCCCCAGTTGTCCCGGGCTGCAGGTGCAGCGCCAGCTCCCAGCAGCGCCCTCACTACATCCGCATGACCGAACGAGCAGGCGTTGTGTAACGGCTGCAGACCGCCGTCGTCACGCGCTTGTAACGCAGCGCCAGCTGCTATTAGGATCTCCACGACTTCCCTGCGTCCATATCCTGGGAGGAAGGAAAGAATTTGGGTGATGCTGAAGAGTTTCAGCGGGATTTCCGCGTAATTAAAATGGTAATGAACATCGACTCTGGTAATTAACTTCAATACGATCTTGAGAGGCTAAGCTTCGGGCTACCTTGTTAAAAAATTACGATCATGAAGTTAGGACTCCCATTTTCATGATCGGTAAAATTACAAAGTAGCTCAAAGTTTAGTCTCTCACGATCGTATTGAAGTTTATTACCAGAGTCGATGTTCATTACCATTTTAGTTACGCGGTAGACCCGCTGGTTGAGGATTGGGATTATTCAGATAACTTCCATCTCTGTAAAGAGAAGCAGTAAGAGGTTCCTAAGGAGTTAAGAAGATTAGCACTTCTACTGAATAACCTAACCGTCAAAAACCCCCGACTCCAACTAGAAAAAGAGCTGTAACTTTTGAACGGCTCAACAGAATTTCATGAAACATAGCTAAGATGATACCCGATTAAACTAGCTTTCAATTAAAAAAAACTGCATTGAAATCGGTCTTTCCGTTTTGAAGCTACGATGCCACAGACAGATACACATATACACACTACAAACTAACACCCCTCTTTTTTGTTGAGGGTTAAAAACATGATTTACCACTTTTGATATCCTTCTGTTCATCACTTTCTGCTGTTGACTGTACAAGTACACTTCTATCTACTATTTTGTATAATGACGTGTCGGAACTAACCAATATCGCGAAATAATAATTCTAAATTTAAAAATGAAACAAAATACTTAAATACAAGGTTTAACAATCTTCTCGTAATATTGCAAAGAGAAATCGTTTTATTATCTCAAGGTGAAGGACAATTTATTTAGAACCGAAACAAAGAACTATATATTACTGAGATTAAGTTATAGATAATAGTGGCGTAGCTAGAGTGGGGGACACCCGGTATGAATACACAGGGTGTCACCCATTTAAGATTTTTTTTTATTTTGATATAATTACTGTGAAAGAAAGAAGAAAGAAAGAAAAATAATTTTACAATAGACAAAACATAATAAAAAAGAAATAGGTACACTAATTCGAAAAAAAAATAAAAAATGAAAACATGCCGTCGAGCATGCCCGTACCGAAAAGGTTACCAACTCAGCATATGCTGGATGTGAGACACCCAGCTCTGATTTTCAGTTGGCACCCCCTGCAGCCCTGCCCCGCCCTGTGTTTCTTTCAATCCTCTCCGCTCAATTAAGGTTTGATTAAATTGAAAACATAATAGATTTCTCAGAATTGGTGTTCGAAGGGTTAAACAATTTTCATTTCATACTTCTTCGTATGGAATAAGTGTTAAGTGTACGTTTGCGCGGGTGACACCCTTGAGAGGATGACACCCGCGGCGGACACCCCCACCGCTAGCAACGCTACTATAAGGCGCGGCGCAGACGACGGACTTTTTGTCCGGCAAACTACTTTTTGTACGGAACCCTTCGTGCGCGAGTCCGACTCACAGTTAGCCGGTTTTTCGGTATAAGTGCTGCAAATCTCTAACTCAAACCGTTCTATTGCAACTGGGCTAACAGGAGCTATCTGCATCTAAACAATGCGTATATATAGCAACTAGGGATTGCAATCCCGCAATCCCGCGGGATCCCGCTGCTTTTATTAACCTGCTGGATCCCGCACCTTCAAAGCGAGGATCCGCGGATCCCGCAAATTAAAAATTTGGCGCTCAAACTTTCTTAAGAGCGTATTTTCAAACTTAACATCATAGCTTAGATTGATATCATAGTAGTAGCATCTAAGAGAAAGTTGTGATTTGATTATTTATTAGTCATTATATGAATAAGACTGAATTAAAAATATAAAACTGTTGTTAGGAGTAACGGTAAAATTAAACAAAACTATTAAACTATGCCAAACATTTAAAGATGAACCTAAGAAAACAGATTACTAAATACATGAACTTAATAAATAGAAAAGAAATAATTTCTTAAATTTAATAATTGCTTAACGTAAGAAATGTTTAATAAAAGTTGATTTTTACACAAAAATCTGTAGTTTCAGTTTGATTTTATAACATAATTTCAAAGCTGCGTGATCCCGCGGATCCCGCGCATTGAGCAATCCCGCATATCAATCCCGCGGGATTGAATGAGCTGTGGGATTGCAATTCCTAATAGCAACATAAATATACACTACTATAGTAATTAACTTTCTACAACACGGTCACTCCAAGAATTGTACACTCAATTGATAAATATTATTAACAACAGCTGTATCAATAGAGACAATGACGACACACTGTATATAATTGAGTCAATCGAATTGAAGGCACAGTGGCTGTGAGATTGGCTCTCTGAGTGACATGCCGCAGATTTGATCCATGCATAGAACAAATATTTGTGTGGCCTACAAATTCAGTTCTCCGTCTGGGTGTGTATGTTTGTATACTGTAAGTACCCACAATACACGCTACAGAGTGCCCAGATATTATTGTAAATTTGTTTTATGAAAAGAGTATCCATAGAGTTTCCTGCCGGTATCTTCTCCAGGACCAATCCACTTGGAACCGTGCATCTAGAATCACGACGTTTTGAAAGTGCCTGCAGAGGCCCAGTTGAAATAAAAAACGTTGACTTTGACTTTTATACAGAATTGAGAATTTGATTATCAGTTGCGTTAACGGTGAAGGAAAACATACAAACAGAGGGCCTCATAAAGTTATCGATGATGTGTGTCCGCCCGCACCAGGCCAGCGTGGTGGACTAAGGCCTAATCCTTATAATTCCGAGAAGAGGCCTGTGGGACAGTAATGCGCTGAATTTACTTTATCAATGATACAGGACTACAGGAGAAATCCTACTAGAGGGGCAACGATTTATTAAACAAAAAACATTTAAGCTGAATAAATAGCCGGAGAAAGTGATATTGAAAATTACAATCTAGTTTTTATTGCTTATATAACAGTGAAGGAAAAATGTGTGAGAAATAAAAAATATTATACTTAAAATAACATAGTCATCTTAGTTATTAAAATTAGCACCCACTGGGCACAGCAGCATATGACCACAGCACAAAAAAGGACTAAAAACCATTGCCCCTCACTAGGATTTCTCCTGTATCGGAGGTACAGTTTACAAACATTCATGTCACTTGCACACACAACCAGACCCGAAACAACTGTCTGTAGATCATACAAGTACTTGGTGCATGTGAGCATTGAACCCGCAGTATGTAGCACAGAAAGCTAATTGCTTAGTGACTGCTCCAACCGTGCCATCAATGATATATTTCTATCGTTAAAATTTATATTACGGGCTGTATAATGCCTATATCATAAATCATTATAATATATTAATTTAAAGTGGTAGTAAAAGTATTTTTCATCTCACTAGCTCGGAAAGTCTTTCTTTATTCTTTGAAATCTGAGCGCAAAAATCTATTTTATCCGCTAGCGTGGAAAAGTTATTCGAAATTCGAACTTGACGAACTATGGTGTAGAGCTCAGATCTGGCACCCAAGTCTCCTAATTTCTGTTAATTATAATGACGAGAGCATTCTGCCACGAGTGAGATAGCAAGAGTTAGCAGACGCGGGGTCCTGGACAAGTGTAGAGTGGGGAAGAAAAACTATTCAAATATAATTAGGTATCTAACATTTTCCTCGCTTTAGTGAGATAAAAAGTTGTGTGTTTCACACGGCTGTAAAATGATTTGCGTCTCGTGCCTTTGAATCCTTCGCTTGCTCGGTATTCAATACAAGTACTTGCACCAAAAATCAACTTTGCAGCCTTGCATAACAAACAACTATTTCATACTCTAAAAATGCTTTAAATTAATACTGCCGCTCATCAGCGGTCCGCGCGGACCTTGAACATAATAGATTTCTCAGAATCGGAACTCAAAGTGTTAAATAACTTCTTATTGTGTAAAGATTTCTTGCAAGAAATGTTTTGTAATATTGTGAAGATTTTATCAATTTATCAATTATATTGAATAATAAATATACGGTTTTTATTGTGATAATGTTTTCTTAGAACCGCAATGACAGCATAAAGTAAGGAATTTGTCATAATTTTTACTCTAAATATCTAAAACATATGGCCAAGAAAACATATATTATGTGACATAACAAAAAAATTGAATTAATTAGAAATCAATATGCAACAACACAATCTCACCGAGACAACTTCATAAATAAACTGAAATGTTACTCCACCCTCAGCTTACCTCATAGCGGACATAGCGTGATAATAAACAAGTCAAAATTTAACAGAGCGTGACGCCTTAATTTTACACAGCAAAAATTTTGGGTTCTTGCAAAATCCAACATCATAACAACGTTACGTCACGAAAACATGAATAAAACACAACAGAAGACATAAAACACGAAACGCCAATCACCTAGCGTATCTAATTATGCAATTTTTAAAACTTACTACTTCCTATTGAGTTGTAATTATCCTTTCACTAGTTTTTGTATTTCATTTTTTGACAAGAAATGGAGTTTTACTAAGTTGTGTACGAGTATTTACCTGCAGCGAAGTGTAGAGGTGTCGATTTGCGTCCGGCTGTGTCCCTGGCATTCACCGTTTGGGGTGTAATTAACTTTTTTACCCGAACCGCATCGCCTGTTTTACATGCCTCGAATAATTCACGCAATGGATCTGTGGGCGGAGGTAAAGCGTCAAGCGCCGATCCGAGTATCGAACGACGGCTCGACATGATGATTACGCGTTTCACATTTATTTTTCGTGTATTAAACGCACATTATCGAGATATTAACAAATAAAAACACGTATATGCACAGCTGCTTGCTACTTTTATTTGACAATTGGTTTTGGGGTTACTGCTCCAAATTTTTATTACCCCATTTAATTGGCGTGCGTATTTTAAAAGAATCACACTCACATTCCCATAAAAAATTGCTAGTTTCGAATTAATACAAATAGTCATTTATAATAAAATTATATTTTCACTGTATTGAATTAATTTATAAGATAGCTGCACAAATCTTGTAAATAATTATTTTTGATAAAGCAGAGAATGGGGGGAGGGAGAAAAGGAATAAAAATTGTCAAAAGAATTTACTATTTATCCCACTAATCATCACCATCCTGCTGTCCTTATTTTATTAATTCTTCTTTTTTCCCCTCTCATCAATTCTACATCTGCATTTCTATCTACACTCTGGTTTAGTATACAAAAACCGTTTAATATTATCTAAGCCATGTAACGCGATTATATGACGCGCGACTTATGAGCGTTTTCATTATACCTCTTTTGGAAAGCCACCGAAATATTGGGAATAATATTTAGTATGGTATTACTAAACACCATAGACAATTTTGTTTTGGTCATAAGTTTAGAGCATAGAACTGCGGGGGTATTTTTCTTCCAAAAATAGTATATTTATAAGTTAAGTAATTTTTTAAAATTAATATTATTTACTTCATTATAAATTTCGAAATCAAAAACGTTTTTATTTATTGCATTGCAAAATAATGTGACAAAAATATATTAATTTTACGTTTTGTTACCTACTCCCGTGCATCACAATATCTCTTTGTGCGTGCAAATATTAATTTATTAATTTTTTATGTTTTGTATAATTATTTTCAACAAAAGTTATGAAAGTCAATCACTTAAAACCTTAGATAAAAACAAAGCAAATGGAAATTGGTAATTTGGTTGAAAGTGTGTGGCAAATAGGGGTTTATAAAAGTTTAGTACTAACAAAACGTACTCCTCTATCTTGTCTCTAGGCTTTAGTTGACGAAATCAAAATGGCGTCTTTTACGGGCTAGCGCTTATCCGCCGCATACTGAATACCGTTTTCAATAATCGTGGGTGTAACTAATTATTAGTGATTATAACAATTTGTGAACGACTTTTAAGTGTTAAAGTGTAATTTTTTATACAGCGGACTCACTGGAATTTGTTTCGATACACCTAAACGAGCTCCATCAAAGGTATGTCTCCTTTCACCTATCGAATATTTTAATATTGATAATCGTCATAATATCGCGAAGTCGTCATGAAATGTTGCGTTAGTTCCTCTTATTGTAGTGTCTGCGGCGCGTAGATACTAAATTACCGCGGACGGAAGCCCCGTTCTTTAGATTAGTAGGTGAATGAGGGAACGGGTTTTTTTCGCTTCGAGGACGCAATCCGAGCCTACGGAGGTTGTGTCAGATCTTCACTTTAGTCGGTTCCTCATTCTTGTCGCGCGTCGCTCCGTCTACAAGTTTGCCTAAGCGTTATAAGTACAAATATTTGTTGGTGCGTAGATCGCATAACTTAATTAGTGAACAGGCGCGGTCGGCTTATAATTTCACTAGTTTCACTGACGAATGATGCAGTGTTTGTGTATTTTCTCGTATTTGGATTGCAGTGTTGTGACTTTTCCGTGTGCCAGATTGTTTATCGAAAGTTTGGAGTGCCAATAAACGAGGTAATTACTACTACGTAAGTAATACTTTGCTGTTTCTAAACAA